>CM061921.1:16102307-16423201 GCA_031002005.1 Vandiemenella viatica
TTCCGACTCAAATAGGTTGGTGGAAGATATTTCACTACACTCAAAAGTGAAAGTGGAGTACGCATGCTTACCAATATTTAACGAAACGTGTGTCGTCTATCTACCAGAGACTCCCACCTAGTGTCTAATCAGTTCTGTGACGCTTTCATAAGGACTGTAGCAAGCGTCACGAATCGAGCGGCTCTTCTCTGTACTTTCTCTATACTTTCGATCAACCCCTTACGAAACGGATCCCAAATGGTACAACAATAGTCCAAATGTTGACGCACAAGAGATTTGTACGCTATCTCCTTTGTTTTGTTCATTACAATTTTTCAAGATTCGACCTATGAATCGCAGCCTAGAATTTGCTCTACTACTAACGAATTAATGTGTATGTCCCATTTCATATTCCTTTATAACGATACATCCTGTTATATCTAAAATAAAGTCGAAACCTATCATTTCTGAAGAGGAGAAAGAAGTCCGATAGAATGAAGAAATACTGGGCCGCAACTGAAGTAACAATATGCAAAAAGAAGTAACGGATTCATCGTACCCCAAAGAGGTTAAACAAAGAAGAAGAAGAATACACCCGATATCACAGGGGAAAAAAACTCCTGGTTGAAGCTAAAAAGATTGGATTAACCACTTAGACAAGGCTTATTTCTAAGTTATAGGCCTTCACCGCTCCTTACATTCCTTGTGACGCAGGTTACAATTTATCACTCAAATATTACGAAAAATATTTATCTTCCGGCATTTACATCCAAGTAGAATAGTAGACTAATTAATACGCCTCAGTTAGCTCTCGTATTTCGCACGTAATCAGAATCAATAGGAAAAAAAGGAAAGAAGAAAAAATCCTAAACCGTTTAGGGAAGAAAACAATTGTTTCAAAAAAACAACCTTGTATACTTTACCTCTACACTACGACATACGGGAAGAAAATAACTCTTTCACATTATAATTCAAGAAAAGTTTCCAGGCAAGCAATGTACGGTTAGAAGAAGAACGTCGTAGATTAAACATACGAGAGAGCTGCTTCAAATTCACTTTGTAAGCCTGTGTTACATAAAAAAAAGAATATTATCGCTGAGCAATAAATGCTCGAGAAAAATAAACAAATAATAAGCGGGATAAGATATTTTCAACTAGAAACAGCGACTGGCAGCGTTTTATTGGACAAGAAGGTGGTGTCACAATTTTTCAGCATACTATGAAAAGAAGGATAAATTTATTCTCCAATTTAATCTCCTTCCAAATAAATTCACTCATTCTAGCTACATTCTGACCACTCATATTACACCTGTTTTCCTGCATGTACCCTAAGCACAGCTGCGTTCGCCTCCTGACACGTTTAAAAAAAAACGCCGACCAACGAAGAAGAGTTTAAATTTTGTAAAGATTTGAATCTCGTGGGAAGTAGCTGTGGTATACGTATTCTCTACATTCATAGTTCAGATGCATTAATTTTCCTGTCGCCAGAACACTTTAGAAATCAGTTTCAGTGTCTTGACCTAATAAAATAAAGTTTAATCTGTAAATCAGTGTTTTGCAAGAATTTTTCATGGTGGCTCTATAAGAGACTGCAGTTGTAGTCCCTAATCACCCTTTATCCGACTGAACGTAATAAGCGTGACACAGGACCGACGCCATTACATTTCCTGGTGATGGAAACCAGCATCCTTTCGTTGCACTGAATAAGTGGCTTATACCCACCGCTTCGCTTCAGGTAGGTGACAGAGAACTAAAGTCTAGTTTGCAGTTACAGTTCCGACACAAAAAAGAACTGTTCCAAACAGTGCTTAGAGTTTTTCATATGGATGTTTTTTTAATTCTTTAGCAAGCGTAGCCTCCATATTTGCAATTATTCACTTGTGCAGTTCATCTTTCAGAATATATCTCAATATCTGTAGTTTAACGTTTAACTTCGTAGGTCATTTTTGAAAAATTGAAAATCTAGGACAATAAGTTATATGATATTGAAACATAACATTATTGATAAAGTCTTTCATCACAGAAATTTTTGATTTTATCAATCTCAGGAATACACTGAACACGCGTGCTCTATTATAAGAATATTTAAAGAATTACGTCTAGTTTTCATGCACGCTTTTCTCTGGACAACAAGTATTCTTGATTCAATGAATAAATGTTGTGAAATGTCCTAAGAAAAGGAAAAAGTGTTATCTCTTTCTGAATGTTTATACCAACTACTATCGGTATGATATCAATTTTTATCAAGCGTAAAAACGGATCTTGTGCAATGAAAACGAGCGTTTATTTATGTTATTTTGTACCTGTAATGACGATTCCAGTACTATGTTAGATGCAGTTTTTTTTTATCAAAAAAATAGTTTCTACTATTGAAGTCGTTGTTGCCAGCAACTGTATTTGTATTAGCATACGAGTATGTTATTCAGCAGAACCCTTGTTTGTGAGGGACTCGAGCCTCCAACCCTCTGATCGCTGAATCGGCCCGCCAACCCCTCCGCTGCCGGAACCGACACGTGGCGGTGAATCACTGCGCGTACATGGAAGTCTGTTACGAGACCTAAGTCACTCGATAAACGTTTTGAACATCCCTGTCAGATGCAAACAGCCCAGAACTGGACACAAATATCCTCCCCTTCCGTTTCGTCGTAACATTTGCACTTGTTTTCCCTAGAATGTGAGTGAATCATTCAAGAGCGATCGGAACGCATGATAACTGGCACCCGTTGTGTGCGACTCAATTGAAAGAATTTTCAACGAGTCAATTTTGGCATAGGGATTGCTATTAGATGTGCGAATCAAGAAATATTATATAAGATTATAGTCGTATATATGTGTTTGATGGTTTGTAGAAACTTTTAGAAATCATAAATGACGTAAGGTGTTTAAGATTTTAAACAGTAAAGGCCTGCAATCTGGAACTGTAGAATGTTTTCATTTTACATAAAATTCTGGTGCCTTAAGTAAATATTCAAGAGAGAGAAGCATCGTGAGAAGAAGACGAAGCAACGACGCAGTCTGTGATATTATTTGGTATTCTCCTTACACGCAGAGAAATAAATTAAGGAAGTGAATGAAATACCTACGTGTGTATCATAATCATCATCACCCGCCTTCACACATTTTGTTGTGTCCACCCTTTCCTTAAGCTGTTTTGGTTTTGTATTTAGCATCACTGTTGATCTGGTGACCTCCATGCTTGAATATATTCGGTCTAATTATATCCTCATTTTAGATTTTAAATTTTCAATTCCTCCCTTAGTACTTCCATTTTTTTACTATGTAGTAAAGTGTATCCTTCATGTCGCGTTTAGAGCCATGAGTAAAAAAAAAAAAGTGGAAATGACTCAGCACCAATGTAAATAATAATTAAAAAAAGACTAGCGAAATAAATTTCTGCAGCAAAATATGTCAAACAAAGTATTAAGTTCAACGCAGATTCGTTGATGTTTGATGATGACAGATCGAAGAGAGACGAAAAGCATATGAGTACAAAGTATTTTTAAAAAAAAAAAAAAAAGTTGCATCTGCGTTATTTATTAGTAGGTCAGTCGTAAAATAGATTTAGAGTTTAAACTCCTTAATTTTACGTCATCCGAGGTAGTGAGCCAGACAGTCAATGAAATATGAGTGTCAGACAAGAATGAATAACACTTCAATAATGTAATAACCATAATCGTTAAAATGTGTAAGGGAAGGGAAATTCCACAGTCTCTGCCTGGGACGAGGAAATAACTGGCATCTGCGGCTTTTATCCTTGCTCAGAAGTAAGTAAATCATAACAAATAATAAGTAGCGATGCATTATTCAGATCTTCAAGGATAACGTTTGACCAGCAAACAGAGCTGCAAATTTTTTTTTTTTTTTTTTGCTGTCGTCAGTCTTTAGACTGGTTTGATGCAATCCTCCATCCCTTCCTATCCTGTGCTAACCTCTTCATTTCTACATACCCCTTACAACCCACGTCCTCAATTATCTGCTTCATATATTCTAATCTCTGTCTACCTCTAGCAGTTCTTACCTTCAACTGTTCCCTCCACTAACAAATTAACCAATCCAGCATGTCTCAAAATATGACCTACCAGCCTGTCTCTTCTTCCTGTAAGCTTCTTCCATAAACTTCTTTTCTCACCCATCATTTCTAAAACTCGTTCATTTCTTACTTTGTCTGTCCACCTAATTTTCAGCATTCTTCTGTAGCACCACATTTCAAATGCTTCAAGTTTCTTTCTTTCCGGTATTCCTAAAGTCCATGTTTCGCTACCGTAAAGTGCTGTGCTCCACACATAGAGTTTTAAGAAGTTCTTTCTAATTCCTAGATCAATATTTGAAACTAAAAGGTTTCTCTTTTTCATGAAGGCTCTTTTTGCTAGTGCTATTCTGCTTTTAACATCATTCCTGCTTCGGCCATCGGTTGTAATTTTGCTTCCCAAGTAACAGAACTCACTCACTTCTCCTATTGCATCCGATCCTATTTTTATATTTAATCTGCTAGTATTGGTGTCATTTCTGCTACATTTCATCACTTTTGTTTTACTTTGATTTATATTCAGTCCAAAATCTTCCTTCAGTATTTTGTTCATGCCATTCAATAACTTCTCAATATCCTCAGCCCTCTCTGCTAATAAGACAATGTCGTCAGCAAATCGTAGCATACTGATTTTTTCTCCCTGAAAACTTATGCCACATGGAAATTTTTCTTTGACTTTCTTCATTGCTTCTTCTACATACAAGTTGAATATTAACGGGGATAGACTACAACCTTGTCTCACACCCTTTTTAACTGATGCATGTCTCTCGTGATTCTCTACTTTTATCACAGCCACTTGATTCTTATATAGTTTATAGAGGATTCTTCTATCTCGATACTTTAGACCTGACTTCTTTAAAATTTTGAACATCTTGTCCCACCTAACATTATCAAAAGCTTTTTCTAAATCAACAAATGCCATAAAAGTATCTTTGTTTTTCTTGATCCGCCCTTCAAGTATTAATCTTAAAGACAGAATTGCTTCCCTTGTACCGCGATTTTTCCTAAACCCAAACTGATCTTCACCTACTATCTCTTCTACTACCCTTTCCATCCTTCTGTATATTATTCTGGTCAGTAATTTTGAAGCATGTGATGTTAGACTAATTGTGCGATAATTCTCACATTTGTCAGCTTGTGCTTTCTTTGGAAGTGTGAAGATGATATTTTTATTAAAATCAGTTGGAATTTCTCCTGTTTCATAACTTTTTGATATCAGCTTGAATAATCTTTCGATTCCTTCCTCTCCTAGAGATTTAAGAAGTTCTGCAGGGATCTCATCAATTCCAACTGCCTTATTTGCTTTCAAGTCATTCAGAGCTTTATTAAATTCTGTCCTCAAAACAGGATCTCCTAAGTCATCCATGTCGACATCGCCTTCCTTTTCCAATACACTATTGTTCAAGTCAGTCCCCAACATACAGTTTCTCAATGTATTCCTTCCATCGGTTAGCTCTATCTTCTGACCTTAAAAGAGGTTTCCCATCGGCAGCTTTAATGTTCATACCTCTTTTCTTCATTTCTCCAAAATTCTGTTTGATCTTTCTATATGCAACATCTACTTTTCCTGCAACCATTTCCTTTTCTACTTCTTCACACTTTTCTTGTAGCCATTTTTTTGTTGCTATTTTGCATTTCCTATTTATTTGATTTCTAAATTGCCTGTACTGCTCTTTTCCTGCTTCATCCTGAGCATTTTTGTACCTTCTCCTCTGATCGATCAGCTGCAAAATTGCTTCTGTGATCCAAGGTTTTCGGGCAGCTTGTTCCCTAAAGCCTAAGGTTTCTTTGCCAGCTTTCATTATTTCGGTCTTTAATGCACTTCCATTCGTCCTCGGTTGAGCTCCTTTCACAGTTAATTCTTAGACCTAAGTCTACCACTTTCTGCAAATTTTTCTCTTGTGCTAGATTGTTTCAGTTTATTCACTTCCAGTCTGTTCTGCTTATGCTGCTTCCTTATTCGCTTGAATTTCAGCCTGCACTTCATTACTATCAAATTATGGTCCGAGTCTATGTCTGCTCCTGGGTACGCTTTACAGTCTAGAACTTGATTCCTGAATCTCTGTTTGACCATGATATAATCTAGCTGATATCTGCCTGTATCCCCAGGACGTTTCCAGGTGTATATTCTTCTTGCATGGTTCTTAAACAGTGTGTTCGCCACTACTAGCTTATATCTTTCACAAAATTCTAGCAACCTGCTTCCTCGCTCATTTCTTTCTCCTAGACCAAAACTTCCTACAGTATTCCCCTCTTTTCCTTCTCCCACTATTGCATTCCAATCACCCATGATTATTAGATTTTCCTCCCCTTTCACATATTGGATTAATTCTTCAATTTCAGCGTATATTTTTTCTATTTCTTCGTCATCTTCCTGTGACGTTGGCATATATACTTGTACTAATGTGGTTGGGACGGGCTTAGTTTCTAACCTCATCAAAATAATCCTGTCACTAAATTGTTCATAATAACTAACCCGTTTCCCTACTTTCTTGTTCATTACAAATCCTACACCAGTGACTCCATTGACAGCTTGTGTGCTAATTATCCTGTGTTCCCCAGACCAGAAATCCTGTGCGTCCTTCCATTTAATCTCACTAATCCCAACAACATCTAACTTAAGTTGTTCCATCTCCCTTTTTAAGTTTTCTAACCTACCTGCCCTATTCAGACTTCTAACATTCCACGCTCCGACTCGTAGAATGTTTCTATCCATTCTGATGACTCCTCCCTGAGCAGTCCCCACCCGGAGATCCGATTGGGGGACTATTTTACCTCCGGAATATTTTACCCAGGAAGAAGCCATCATGATATATGTAATTTGAGAGGATTACATGTCCTCGGGATACCCTTTGGGTCTTTAATGCAGTGGTTTCCCGTTGCCTTCTGCATCCCCATGCCGTTGATCATTTCTGATTCATCCGCCTTTAGGGGCCGCTTTCCAACCCCAAGGGCAAGAGGGTGCCCTGAACCGCTCCCCGCTCTTCCGCCCTCTTTTCAGAGGCCAGTTGGCAAGCAGTGGGTAACTCCTTATACCGGGAATCTTTCAGTCGCCAGAGCCTCGTCCGTGCAAACAGGGTGCACCACGTGAAGGAGAGGTTGACATTTGGTTGTAAAAGACTAGTATAGTCTCTCCCAAACCCTTACACCCCATATGTAAGATATTTTAGATGAAATGGACCAGGGAGACCAAATTGATAGTGTAGCACTAGATCTGTCGAAGGCGTTTGACAGAGTGAGCCATAAATGGTAGTATATAGGGTAAGAACTATTGGAGTGGATGAGAAAGTGATTTGCTAGGTAGTAGAATTTTTAAAAAGTAGAAAACAAAGTTAGGGTAGGAAATGTAGTATCAAAAGAAGTGGAAGTAAAAATGGGTGTGCCACAGGGTAGCGTATTGGGACCATTGCTATTCATTATTCTAATGAATAATTGTATTGATTGTTTACTATCTGAAATTAGATTGTTTGCAGATGACATAATGCTATATAAAAGAATCAAAACAAGAGGATTGTAAACAGTTGCAGGGTGATCTGGACAGGATATCTAGTTGGGTTGGTAAACATGGGATGAAGATAAATGCAAAGAAGAGTCAGCTTATTAGATCCATAAATAAAAAAACAAAAGGTTAATTATGAATATAAGGTGGAGAAAGAATTGCTTGCTGAAACCTTGAAATGTAAATATCTTGGCATTGCATTTGATAACAAGCTTAACTGGGCAGGAAACATTGGACAGGTGGTAGGAAAAGGTTTCAAAATTCTGCACTTGTTGGAGAGAGTGATGAGTGGATGTACGAGAGAAGTAAAGAAATTGGGTTACAAAACTTTGGTCAGACCATTGCTCGAATATGGTAGTGTAGTTTTTTTTTTTAACTGCTTTACCTCTCTTTTTAACATCGAGGTCTTTAGAGACGGGAAAGGATGGGGGGCAAGGATGGGGGCAAGGAATGGGAAGGAATTCGGCCATGGCCTTTTGAAGGAAGCATCCCGGCATTTGCCTGGAGTGATTTGGGGAAACCATGGAAAACCCAAGGTAGTGTAGTATGGGACACTCATTTTACATATTAAATACAGGAGTTGGAGAGGGTACAAAAAAGGGCTGCTAGATTTGTTTCTGGAAATTATCGCAGAATGCAATCAGTGACGAATATGATAAAGGAGCTGGAATGGGATACATTGCAAGACAGGAGGAGGATGAGGAGGATCATGGGAGTGTACAGGGCATATACTGGTGATGAGGCATGGAAAGATATTGCAATAGGTATGAAAAATAGTGCATGGAAGGGATAAGATGACCATGACCACAAGCTGGCACTTGATTTCAGGCACAAGGGTGTGGGAAGATTCTCTTTTTTAGGTAAGGGTGTCAGGGATTGGAATGAGTTACCAAGAGAAATGATGAATAATTTACCGAAAACGTTGAAAGAATTTAAAGATAAATTTTGTAGAGGGCAAATGTAGGTGGGTGCAGGATAGGGGGAAGATTGGGGTATAGGGAATTGCCACCGGAGCCTGTGCTCCATTGCAATTAAATTAAATAAAAACTTCATTAATGATTTCCAGTATGCTGCTATTACACACACTACTTTGTTCTAAAAAAAAAAAAGACACATAACAAAAATAGCCAATATGGCTTCTGGAAATCCCTACAAGGGGATCCATTGAAATTTCAACATTTTACCTGTACATGACATGGGCATAAATTAATACATTTATTCTTTTCCTTGGTTGGAACAACCCTGATTATATAAAAACTTGATTCTTACATCCCTGAGTGTGTTCTTTAGTGTTCAGTTAATCCTTCCACACAGTGTCAGATACCTCTGCAATGTAAGAGCTATAGCTCTGTCTCTGTTACAAGAAATATAACTTCAAAGATCTAGCATTGTACATGTGCCAACGTATGGGTACCAATTTTGGTTCTTATTGAGTATTTTCGATGAAATATCGGGGTCTTAGTTTTGTTTCAAACATATCTTGAGATTATATTTCTCCCAAATACAATTTTAAAATGGTAAAGTGCTTTCAGAATACTCTCATAGAATATCACCAGCATATAAAAGTGCATTAAAATATTTATGGTCATTAATTCATATCCCTGCTGGCAAATTTTCATTCCTGAATAACATTATCAATGGACATATCAAAAAAAGTAGGTGACAATTTATGTATAACTTTTGATATCGTGGTTTAAAATATTGTCCCCATATGTTAATAAGTCCAAGAGAAAATTAGTGCCATTATATAAACTTTTAACACAATTTATTAGATGTTTTAGATTACCACATCTATACATGATTTTCTACATATGGTCTCAATCAACCTTGTCAAAAGCCCACTCAAAATACATGAATGCAAGATGGATTGGAATGTTGAATTCTCTCCTTTCCTCTATAATATGCAAGAGAGTGAATAAATTGTCACTAATTACCTGTCTATTATGAAGCCACTACTAACAATTTATTTTCAGCTATGGCCTACAATCGATTACATAAAACAGCTGCACATATTTTTTAGGTCACCTTTAACATACTGACGCAACATAATTCAATGTTTTGCTAGACTCCTCCCTTGAACACAGCAGTTTGCCAGTCTTCTAGGATTTTCCCCAACAATAATTAATGAGGTGTTGGATTCTAAGTTTAAGGAGTAAACTGCCACACATTCACACAAACACACAGATAGCATATAAGGATATCCAACACTTTCTGTTCCGGCTTTCTACCATGCCCACCCCTCTTCCTTCCAACTCTATACTGATTACCATTAACGTCATGTCCTTGTACACAAACATTCCACACTGGTGTGGCCTCAGGGCAATGGAACATTTTCTGGACCAGCACCCTCCCAACAACCTACCTTGACATCCTTCCTCATCAAATTGGTGCACCTGATTCTAAATAACTACTTCTCCTTCGAAGGCAACATACAGGGTGGTGCAAAAAGAATGCATGAATTTCAAACTGTTATAATTGGCTTTATTTTGGTCACACGGAATATGTACTCACATCAATACAATTTGTAATTTATCCAGTTTATGAATTGCACTTAATACTTAAAGATAATTTCAGACAGATGACAGTCTTCTTCATGTATAGTCTTTCTCCGGAGTTATCCCATTGCTTTCTTCAAAGTGTCATGTGCGACAGCACTAATTTCTTCACCTATTGCAAGTTTCAGATCATTGAGTGTTTGAGATTCGTTGTAGTAAACTTTACTTTTTAAGTAACCCCATACAAAGAAGTCACAAAGTGACAAATCTGGCAAGCGTGGAGGCCAGTGGACATCGCCAAAACGTGTTGTGGAAATATTTCTCGGATAACTGCCATGGGATCATTCGTCATGTGGGCGATGGCTCCAACCTGTTGGAACCAAATCTCTGCCATGTTGATCCCTAAAGTGTCAAGTTGTGACTGCGAAAAATTGTGTAGCATTGCAACATAACGTTCATAATTCGCTGTTACACTAACACCACCCTCCTCAAAAAAAAAGTCCCGATTCCCACTTTTGAAACTCCACATCAAACGGTCACTTTTGAACTGTGCAGTGGTGTTTGATGCAGTTCTTGTGGGTTGTCTGCTGCCCAATACCAACAGTTTTGTTTGTTTCTATAACCGAAAGTGAGCTTCATCGCTCATCATAAACAAATCATCATCATTAGCAAGAACATCAAGCATTCTCTCACAAAACAGTCTACGTTGCTCATGATCATGTTCGTGAATCTTCTGCACAATCATAATTTTGTAAGGATGAAATTGTAACTCATCCTTCAGGATGCACTGCAGCGAGCGATGAGACAAACCCAGAGTTGGAGTGCACCGCCTAATGGAGAGGCGAGGACTTTGAAGAACAGACACTCTTACTCTGTCGACATTTTCGGGGTTCGCACCGAACAAGGATGACCAGACAACTTCTGCTTCATGACACTTCCAATTTTCCAAAAAGATTTAACCAAACGAATTATTGTGTCACAATCAGGAACCAAACCATTTCGCGGAACATTGAACTGTGTTCGGAAAAGATGTTGAACTGAGATAACAGATTCACTACGTTTGAAAAAATGTTCAACAGCAAAAACGTGATGCTGCATGGACCACTGTGCCATTGCTACTGAAACAGGACGCTCTAACCAACAAAACAACAGATCCCCTACCCCTACATTCCACTCCCACCACTTATACTACTCAAATCAAATCTATGCATTCTTTTTGCGCCACCCTGTATATCACCTAACCTGTAGCACTGCCAGGGGCACCCTCATGGCCCCCTCTTATGCTAATCTGTTCATGGGCAATCTGGAACAGACATTTCTGGAGGAAGTCCTTCTCAAAACCCTCATTTGGCTTCGATCCATTGATGACATCTTTATGATCTTTATGAAATGTAGCAGAAATGACACCAATACTAAGATTAGATATAAAAAAAGGATCGAATGCAATTGGAAAAGTAAGTGAATTTTGTTGCTTGGG
The DNA here is from genome assembly GCA_031002005.1 of Vandiemenella viatica. Classification (NCBI taxonomy): domain Eukaryota; kingdom Metazoa; phylum Arthropoda; class Insecta; order Orthoptera; family Morabidae; genus Vandiemenella; species Vandiemenella viatica. Next base: position 16,113,785 of record CM061921.1, read on the forward strand.
AAGCAAAATTACAACCAATGGCCGAATCAGGAATGATGTTAAAAGCAGAATAGCACTAGCAAAAGGAGCCTTCATGAAAAAGAGAAATCTTTTAGTTTCAAATATGGATCTAAGAATTAGAAAAAACTTTTTAAAACTATGTGTGGAGCACATGTAGCGAAACATGGATTTTAAGAATACTGGAAAGAAGGAAAATAAAAGCATTTGAAATGTGGTGCTACAGAAGAATGTTGAAAATTATGTTGACAAACAAAGTAAGAAATGAACGAGTTTTGGAAATCATGAGTGAGGAAAGAAGTTTGTGTAAGAAGCTTACAGAAAGAAGAGAGAGGCTGGTAGGTCATATTTTGAGATATGCTGGATTGAACTGTTATATTATTGTTATTATATAAATTTTTCTCTCTCATTTAAGCCTACTTTTGTCTTCCTAGCTCTTTTGTATAAAAAGATTGAATTATTTAGATTTGAAATATCTCCTTACATAGAATTTTAACAGCATTCAAAATACACACAAAAATGATCATCATTCTATGCTTTCTTAGTAGAATGAATGCAACAAAATTCATTATGACTGAAAAACAACCTTATTTGAGTCTTATGTTTTTTTATATGAAAATGGTTTAGAATCAATTTAAAAAAGTACTTTACTGTTAAGAAAATGGTTATAAAAGTTCTTTACTATACAACTATTTGGGATTTGCCCCCTTCTAAATGGTTTTAGCAAGATAATGGACATTTAACAAGGTTATGTTCCGAGATGAAAAGTGCTTTACTGTTGAAAATGATTATAAAAGTTATTCGGTATATGCATTATATGTAATGGGCCGCCTGCTGAATAGTTTAGGTAAGATAACAGGTATATAACACCTCGTAAATCTTATTACTAGGCCTCAGATTTTCAGGTTCCAAAAATCTCTCTCATTTTAGTGACTAAAATAGTCTATGTTCCAATGTAAAATAGGTTCTAAAAATATCAAAATAGACAATCAAAATTGTGGTTATTTTTATGCCTGCCCTATTTTTCATTGAAAACTTACTAAACCTCCACGTATGGCAATTACACCATTAAAGTATTATTAATATAATAGTGAGAACTGTTCAACACATTGTTACATTTTATTCATCTGTTTGTTGCAGAAATCACAATACATAATATTTCCATCCATTGAGAAATCAGGCAACTCATTAATCTACTGCCTGAAGTAGTACAAGAACTACTAGTGCCAGTAGCCCCCACTTTGTGTAAGCTCTATAATGAATGCCTGCATCAGGGAAGAGTAGCGAACATCTGGAAGCAGAGTTAGATATTAATAATCAAGAAGGGAGATGAGAAAGATCCAACTTGCCCAAACACTATCCACCGATCTGCTTGCTAAATGTGCTGGGCAAAATACAAGAAAAGGTGTTGTGAAAGAGGTTACAAGAACATTGGGAGAAGGAAGGGATGAATCCAAACCAATATGGATTCTGAGCAGGTAGATCCATAGGATGCTATTAACCATATAATGAATCTGACAGAGAGCTCAAATCAGAATTACGTGATAGGGATTCTTGACAATATATCTGGGGCATTTGATAATCTATGGTGGCACACACTTTTTGGACAGTTTAAGGAACATAATTGTCCAAAGAACTAGTATAACACCTTTAAAGAATACATAAAACTAAGGAAAAAGGAAACTGCTTTAGGCAATATAATTGTAAGGACAGGGAAAATGACTCATCACTCACCAAAGTTGACGGCAGCGACGAGAGGAGAACATATATAAACACACAAATAAACTCAATATTTCGGTTAAACCTTAATCATGATGTAGAAAATGAGTCATGAGGCTCGGGAGGTGTGCACACGCCGAGGGTTGCTACATGACTAGGTGGATTATCAATATGGCGGTGGGGCTGAGATATTGTATATAAATACGCAAAAAAAAGGGGGGGGGAAATAAAGTGAATAAATATGGACAGCTAAATTTTGAAAAATAAAATAAGGTAATTAAATAAATGATAATAATGCTACTTCTAATTCTATTGATAATGAGTGATGCGTCAGGGAAGGAATTTTATCTGTGGTTGAGGCCAGGTGGGTGTCTGGTATCTAGGATGTTTTGGTAAGCAAGTTCCCATCTGCGAAGTTCTGAGGCGGCGGTAGTTACGGGAAAACTCTGATTGCTCTCACAGTGAAACAGTCATTGAAGTTGTTGGAGTTGTGATAATTAGCATGTTCTGGTACGGGGAGATATAAATTGCGGGTGTGAACTGTTTGTCTGTGGCCATTCATTCTGGTCGAGAGTTGTTGTGTAGTCAGGCCTATGTAAGAACTCGTGCAATGGCGACAGGTTAGCTGGTATATGATGTGCGTAGTGGAGCATGTGGCATGTCCCGTGATGGGAAAGGTTTCCCCTGTGACAGGGTTGGAAAATGTAGTAGTGGGAGGATGCATGCTGCAGGTTTTGCAGCGGGGTCTATTACAGGGAAAAGATCCATAGGGTACTACATTTTCCAACCCTGTCACAGGGGAAACCTTTCCCACCACGGGACATGCCACATGCTCCACTACGCACATCATATACCAGCTAGCCTGTCGCCATTGCACGAGTTCTTACATAGGCCTGACTACACAACAACTCTCGACCAGAATGAATGGCCACAGACAAACAGTTCACACCCGCAATTTATATCTCCCCGTACCAGAACATGCTAATTATCACAACTCCAACAACTTCAATGACTGTTTCACTGTGAGAGCAATCAGAGTTTTCCCCGTAACTACCGCCGCCTCAGAACTTCGCAGATGGGAACTTGCTTACCAAAACATCCTAGATACCAGACACCCACCTGGCCTCAACCACAGATAAAATTCCTTCCCTGACGCATCACTCATTATCAATAGAATTAGAAGTAGCATTATTATCATTTATTTAATTACCTTATTTTTCAAAATTTAGCTGTCCATATTTATTCACTTTATTTCCCCCCCCCCTTTTTTTTTGCGTATTTATATACAATATCTCAGCCCCACCGCCATATTGATAATCCACCTAGTCATGTAGCAACCCTCGGCGTGTGCACACCTCCCGAGCCTCATGACTCATTTTCTACATCATGATTAAGGTTTAACCGAAATATTGAGTTTATTTGTGTGTTTATATATGTTCTCCTCTCGTCGCTGCCGTCAACTTTGGTGAGTGATGAGTCATTTTCCCTGTCCTTACAATTATATTGCTTTAAAGAATACAGTAAGAAAAGATAAGTCCAACTGAGGTGTCCTGGAGTATCCCTTGAGAAAATGGTAACAAAGGGTTGCCCACAGGGATCCATTTGTGGTGCAATATTTTGGAACATTGAGCTTTAACTGGAAATTACAAGGCTGCAAAAAAAATGCCGGGACTTCTGGCAATTGTTGCATTTGCTGATGATCTTTTCTTAATTGTAGAGGGTAAAACCAGAGCCGAAATTGAGGCCAAACGTGCAAAGGTTCTGTGTGAACGCAGTCGATGGTTCACACAAGTCAAACTAAGACTAGCACCACACAAAACCTGTTCTATGTTACTGAAATGCCGATTACAGAGCAATCCAACTATTAAACTATATGGAGTTATAATAAGAAAAAGTCCTTTCAGTTGATTCCTTGGTGTGAAATTAGACGAAAGTCTAAATTTTATGGCCCATATGGAGGAAGCACCTGAGAGAGCCACCTCAGTCTTCAATAAATTAATCAGCATGGGGAAAAGGCATTTCCAACTTTCACCGCTTGTTATTCAAACATACCATAATTCAATATTAACAACAGTTGTATGGTACGCAGCCAGCGTAAAACCAGGACACAGCGAAGCATCTACTCATGCTGAGTGGTGCTTACAAAACAGCTGCAACTAATGCTTTATCGTGATATTTGAGGTGTGGCCACTGTACATGGATGTTCATAAGTGGAGAGCATTATACTGGTTTAGGAAAGGAAATCTGGAACAGGTGGAGAAAATCACAGGAGCACTAGCAACAACAGCTGCAGAGGTAAACAGACTGTTGTTGGAAGAATGGTAGCACAGGTGGAACATTAGCATAACAAGAAGAAGAACTTATGATATGTTTCCAATTGTCTGCGAAAGGCTCAAAATGTCACATCTTCTCCCATCACCTGGGCTGGTACACAGCATAACGAGTCATGGACCCTACATCAGTGAACCACAAAGAAGAGGAATAGTGGACACTTGTAGCTGTGACTACAGAAACGAGGGCACTCCAGAACATGTTGTATGGGAATGTGTTTCAACAGCAGAACAAAGAGTGCCATACCAGCAAATATTACAGGGCAGGCACATTTTTGACATACTGTGTGAGTGGGAATTATGGTACTTTCTTGATGATGCTTGAAATCTGGCCTCATGAGCAGCCAAAGAAAGGTTCTTGGCACTTAGAAATAGTTTCAACTGTAAGAAACAGTCTCAACTGACAGTGATCAACAACCGAGCAGTGATCATTCCAGATGAAAGAAATTCCCGATGGGTCAAAGGAAGACACCTCTACTTCCAGGAGTTATCTCCTGAGAGGGGTAAGTTACTCTGAAATGGCTGTGTTGGGAGTAAGTGTATAGAAGTGTCATAAATGTGCTAAGTGCAGTAAGAGATTTGTGTATGTGAATGTTTGTATGTTTAATTACTTATGTAGCAGTATGTGTGTGAGTTATATAATTATAATAACACAAACACCCATCAAATACATACCTATCACATTTCTAATTTAGTTAAGTAACTAGCTTTCATGAAACTTGCCAAGTTTTAGTATCATAAATTATTTTTACATCCTGAACAATATTCAACTGTTACTGTCAAATTAGAATTTTATCTTATGCGCTTCTTGTAATATATTGGAAATATAGGCCCAGAGTAGATACTAGGCACAGGGCTATTACGTATCAGGATATATAAAAAAATACAAATAGATGCCTTGTCGACGTCAAGGACATTAGAAGCGGTCAAGGACTGGGGACAATGAATGGAAAGGAATTCAGCTATGGCCTTTTGAAGAAAGCATCCTGGCATTCACCTGGAGTGATTTGGAGAAATCATGGAAAACCCAAATCTGGATGGCCGGACAGGGATTTGAACGCACATCCTCCCGAACACGAGTCCAGAGTGTTACCATTCACCCGCCATGCTTGGTGCCTACTTTGAGTCAAGCGACTAGGAACAACTGAGTTTTTCCACTATAGCTGACTGAGTCAGGCAACTAGGAGAGTTCAAGCAGTTCTCTAACACATCTCTTACCATTGACAGGTGTGGTGCAAATATTTTAGGAGTTTCAAAATTTTGTGAAGTTCATATAAGTTACTTTTTGGAATGACCCTAACTGACGAGATGTCAGATTCAATCCTGTAGAAATTGTTCATGTTAATTCAATACTTCAATAGGTGAATTGCACCACATGCATGGTGATTTGTAAAAGTATCCACAGAAATTCTGTGTTTATTACCGAATGAGTCAGGAGACACTTCAGTATATTTTAAATGCCATACTGCCCACAATTACCAAAGAGTAACTTCAGAGAGGCAATAACACCTGCAGAATGTCTAATTGTGACTCTAAGGTAATATAGTAAAAACTTATTTAGTAAAATAAACATAAATAATTCGCAAGCTTTACACAAATTAATTTCATGAAAAACAAATGTCAGTACCTATACCGATAGGTACAACTAACAAAGACAGCAATATACAAAAAAAGTATCGTCGAGCATAGACTATGTACTGGCGACTACAAGTGATTAATCCAATTCTAGTAGGTTCAGCCGCTAATTGGCTGTAGTCAGTCTCTCAATACTGCTTGTAGTAGACACTGTACAGTAACAGCCCAGGCATTAGGATCAGTTGTACCAATACATGCAACTGTATGAGACCTTCTAGTAGCTCAAATATGTTTTCAATGGATGACTGGCCTGATTATATGTAATAGTTTTAATAATCCTAGATGCTAGAGATTTTAGAATGCATGATAGCGGAAATAATAGGGAGAGTAGTGATCCGAGTTTGTTCCTTACAATAAACACACTAATATCTGCTTATAAACCTGAGGACAGATGATGGTTGTAAATATATGAAAATGTAGCAATCTGAACTGCAGCATGGCTATGGTACAGTTGAGAAGAAACTGGACCATTTTGTGAAATTTCTATATAGGAGGAATCAAAACAAGGAGAAAACTTCATACTATGTACAAAATGGAGACAAGATGGTTTGATAGGTAATACAGTAGGCAAGCAGCATAAACATGGGAGCAAATGAAGTGAACAGATCATTGTGATGTGAACAAACACTAACTAATAAAACAAAGAAATTTAGAATATAACAAGGTTTTTCAAAATTTGTTCATTTGAAACAGAAAACAAATAAATTATCACTAATTTAGTAACACTGGAGTACTTACAAAATCAAATTAAAAACCAAGGACCATAAAACAGACTAAAATAAATAAGAAGTGTCTACAATCTTAATCCAAAAAGATAATAAATCCAATTTTAATCCTGTACGACAAAAGTGCAAGTGGAACGCAGAGTAAATCAGTTAACTAGGTTGTTAATTTTAACCTTATTCTAATTGAAAAGACATATACATTATGTTCACCACAGTCCCATAAGTAATTGGTGTATAATGGAACAAAAGTTTAACATTCAGAACAAATTTCAATTTCCTGTTTCACCACCAACTGATGTAACAAGATGACACATAGCTCAGATTTTGAGCCAGATGCTAGGTTCACAAACTGTGAAAATCCAATTGAACTCTGTAGTTTCTAAGTGAAACAACTATAAGAACAACTGTTTTGACTGCAGTGACCAAATAGTCAATCCCAACCATTTTTTCCCCCCTGAAGTCTCTTCAATACAGTCACAACCTTAGTATTTCTTATATACTATAAAAGCAATATTTAAAAATTAAAACATAGGTAGAAATGGGGGGGGGGGGGTAATATCAAGATGGGGATACCGCTGCGGCCTCGCGTAGTAAACACACAGATCACGTAGTATATATGACATCATTGTGACGTATGTTCCAGGCTGCATTACAATATAAACTCAAATGATGATTGATGAAATCATATTTTATAAATATGCGTTTCGGTCGTAATGCAGCCTGGACCAAACTGAAAGTTAACCACATCGCACGATATTGCAGATATCTAATTTTCACATCATATCTATAGCTGTTACAGTGTTGGTACGTGCGGACTGAATACGTCACAATGATGTTATATACACCACGTGATCTGTGTGTTTAGTACGCGAGGCCGCAGCGGTATCCCCATCTTGATATTACCCAAAGGGGGCACTAAAATTAATAACCACAAGGTGTTAAATGAGACTTGGAAAAGTTAGATATACTAAGCAGGTTATTACATAAATTAGTTTGAGGATGTAGGGCTATGCCCTTACAAGTAAGGTGAATGCTAACAAACATTTCAAAGAAGGTGCAGAGAATTAGAATGCTCCACTCCTTCAAATGTCAGTCAAAAAATGGAAACGAGTCACAATTTTCAAATATACCATAACTACCAATTCATAATAAGGAAAGTAAATAAATCAGCAATATTAAGTTATATACTTCTACTGAAACTAGTTTTATGCACAACAGTTATTGATACAAAAATAGTGTAATACTACATAGCAGCCAGCTGTATAACTGAAAACACATTGCAAAACTGCAATCTTTCCTAGCCTCACAATTAAATAAGAATTTATTGGTCCAGGCATCATAGCAATCTTTCCTCTGATCAAATACATTGAGCATCTTTATGTGCCGTACAATTTTTATTGTCCAATACTGATACATGATCTAATACAAATAAAAATCTTCCCAACATATTTACTTTCTCTCATAGGCAGAAAAAAAGCAGTCCCTTCAGTATGGTGAAGCTCAAAAGAATCAATAAATCAGAGAACTATAGTTTATATCCTGTTCATCCCAAATAGGTGGCTCAAGTTAAGTCTTTCCCTACTCCCACTCTTTACCTCACCATCTCCTCCTAACACTACCTTTTTGAGCAGACCACTGTGCCCATTAAGGGAGTGGCAAATTCATCAGCAGGCACTATTTCCCACATTTGAGTATAGGGCAGGGCAGTGGAGTGAGGATAGAGCAGAGTGACCTGGAGCTGCTCTGGAAACTCAATCGACTATAGTGAGGAAACTTCAGCCATTGGTACCTTAGTGGAAGGTATTACAAATTAAATGAATAAATTGGTTAAATTATATTGTATTGGACATCCTTCTGAGTTCGGTACTATAAAATGGCGAAAGAAAGCATGAGAAAAAGATGGAAAAATACTCGGAGAAGGCCAAGGAGGGTCCATGGGGGAGGGCAATACACCAACTGCTGCCAAGGATTGTGAGACATGAAAACATATTTCTTCTCAACATTTTTAAAAACACTGCCAATAAGTACAAGTTTACTACAGGAGAATCTATGTGAGTGTAAAATAGTAGTAATCAGAAAAGATGATGCAACAATGGTAGAAATTGAAACAGAACAATATATGCGAATCTTGATAATGTAGTAATTAGTTCAAAGAATTATTTGGGCATAATTATGTTATGAAATCTGAAAAATACTTATATTTGACAAAAACTCCAAACTAACCAAATACTGCACGTCACTAAGTTTAATGGAATAACATCAAAGATGCCAAACATAACATTATGCCATTACTGATATGCAATAAAATAAAACAAATTGTAAAATCAACTAACATGAAAGAAACAGCTTTCAAACATATTATACGTTAAATCTTCGCTGCTTATAGCTGAGCAACAGAGATCAGGAGATTTACACTATTATTAACAATAGTGCAATAAAAGTAAGTATATATGTCCAATAATATTCATACAAAAGGATAAAAATTCAGACATATTTACTCTAAAGAATTCTGGCGAGGGGGAAAGGGGATGGTAACGCGTTAATTAATAACTCTCAGGTAAGGTTTTATTAAACACTATCAACAAATAGAGCTCTGATGCGCAGCAATACCATGTGATATTGAAATAAAAGAAGAATGAAGTATAAGAAAAAATACAACGAGACTTAAGTAATTACTTATACAATTAACGCTTCGTTTAGTTAACTTTCAAATACAATGAAAGTAGATACGGCATTAATCAATAACCAACATTTAATTTTCAATTAGATTCAATGACCAATGTATTCATGTAAATAAACAAACGCAATATTCTTTGGTGGTAATAATCATCACAGAAGAAAACAGAGGAAATTATGTTATAACTGACTCAAGACAAGCTGCTTACTGTAACGTTCTACAGGACTGTCACAGTAATCAGTGATTCAACAATGTTGTTAAAACACATTATAATCCGCAAATAATAATAGGAATAATTACCGCAGCAGAAGACATCTTCTGTGCCCTGGAGTATTAAGTCACCACAAAACTGCAATGCAGAAATAATTCCACTGACACAAACCTAGCAGACGACAGAGCGCAGCGCACACAACAGCTGTCAAAGACGTTCAATGATAAAACAAAGATCATAACTGCGGTTAATCGGTAAAGTCCTTTCAGAAACGCAATTAATAATTACTGTGAATCATCATCGATCCTACCAGCACCATGAAGATATTAAAAACGCAAGCGCATAAAAGACGTCGAAAGATGTAAATTTTCAGTGTAAAGATTCACATTCACGAAATAAAAGAACTTTAATTCAAGAGTAAGAGTGCAATATACTGAAGATAAATATGAGTGTGATACGTCGCAGGAATATTGTCACGTAGTAAACCAAATTCAGAATCCTAGGGCGTAGCGGGGTCGTAGACAAAACACTCAGTTTAAGGCAACGAAGCTTTATTAACAGTTGGCACAGTACAGAAGCACGGAGCGAACTGACTCCGGCTAGAAAGGAGTATCGCTTATATAGTGGTGAAGAACAGTCTAGAACATTAACACTAGTAACAACAAGAATATTCCAGAATAGTTTACAAAAGTTAAGAAATTAAAATTTTACAGCACTTAATGGATTCGAACCCACGACCTTTAGTCCCACAGTCTCTTAGCGTAACCACTACGCTACGACAGTCTTTCCTCATTCGTCGCCTGATCCACTTGATATGCGACATTGCTCCCTCCTTAAGGGAACAGCGTCCCGATGTTACGTTGCCCTGGTCATGGAGCGAGTCGTAGGTCCCGCGCGCCTTGGTTCCTGATGGGCGGTGATGTCCCTAGTCGTCTATGTCTTCGAGCCCGGATGAGACGTACAGCTCTTGGGGCCCTTTGGTTTATTGAAGAATGCTGGATCTTCTAGTCTACTCTGGTTCGAAGGGTCCATGTAAGGCTTCAGTCGCAGCACGTGAACTGTGTCTCTCACCTTTCGTCGTTTTGAGTGTGGATCGAAATCCTCGACTTCATAAGTGACATCAGACAACCTTCGTACAATCCTGTATTGTCCAAAGTAACGTCTGAGGAGCTTCTCAGACAGGCCAACATTACGGATGGGAGTAAATATCCAGACGAGGTCGCCAGGTTGGTATGAAACAGAACGGTGACTTGCATCATACCTCCGGCGGTCATTCTCTTGAGCCTGCTGTGTGCGGAGCTGAGATAACTGCCGACACTCCTCAGCCCTTGTTACTAATTTGGCGATGTAATCGTCGCTCATGTCGTCAGGATGGAACGGGAACCCAGTGTCCATGGTCGTTGTTGCTTCACGTCCGTGTACCAGGAAGAATGGCGTAAATCCGGTTGTGTCTTGTTTGGCGGTATTGTAGGCGAACGTCACAAAACGCAGCACCTCATCCCAGTTGGTTTGTTCGACACTCACGTACATGGAGAGCATGTCAGCAAGTGTTTTGTTGAAACGTTCTGTAAGGCCATTAGTTTGAGGGTGGTAAGCAGTCGTCATTTGATGTGTGATGTTACATCGATGGTTGATCTCGTTCACAAGTCTCGACTGGAAGACCTTTCCTCGATCCGTGATCACTGAGCTTGGGGCCCCATGTTTTAATAAAATGTCCTCCACAATGAATTTTGCAACCTCAGGGGCTTCAGCTGTTTTCAAAGGTTTTGTAATGGCGTACCGAGTCAGATAATCATTACAAACGATAATCCACTTATTGCCACTGGTAGAAGTCGGGAATCGTCGGAGTAAGTCAATACCGGCACGCTGGAAAGGCGTTTCTGCAGGCGGAATTGGAATAAGTCGTCCAGGTGGTTTCTGAGGAACTGTCTTCCTTCTCTGGCATTCTCGACAGTGCGAAACATAGTGACGAACACTTCTAAATAATCCTGGCCAGAAAAATCTCTTCCGGATTCTGTCATAAGTCTTAATAAACCCTAAATGGCCCGCTTGAAGACGTAATGCCCACCTGGCAAGTCGTCCTGATGGGTCCTTAAGGCCTGTTAACCAGCAAAGTGAATGGTGATCTGTTACAACTGTAAATGGTCGTCCAAAGAGATATGGTCGGAGTTTGCAGACAGCCCATATGACAGCAAGACACTCACGTTCCGTTGTTGAGTAGTTTCTTTCGGCTTTGTTGAGAGTCCTTCTCTTTCCAATCCTGAATCTATACTAATACAGCGCCAATTCCATAACCACTAGCGTCTGTATGCAGCTCAGTAGGCGCTTTCTCATCATACAGCCCAAGCACAGGGTCAGTTGTCAGAGCCTTTTGCAAAACGAGGAAAGAATCTTGTTGAGATGTACCCCAGAGGAATTTAGCACCACTTTTTAGCAATTCTTGGAGCGGCCTGGCTTTCATACAAAAGTCTTTTATAAAGCGTCGATAGTAAGAACATAGGCCAAGAAAGCTCCTGACGTCACTGGTATTCTTAGGAACAGGAAATTCCGTTATAGATCTCACCTTGTCGGGATCTGGCCGCACACCCTCACCTGACACAAGATGCCCAAGTATTTTTATTTCTTTAGCTCCGAAAAGACACTTTCTTGGGTTGAGCTGCAAGCCACTTTGTTTCAGGCACATAGAAACAGCTCTCAGTCTTTTCACGTGTTCATCGAAGGTTTCGGAGAAAACATCGTCTAAATAACAGAGACACATCGTCCACTCCAGATAACGTAAAAGATTATCTATAATACGTTCGAATGTTGCTGGCGCATTACACAAACCAAATGGCATTACATTAAATTCATACAGGCCATCGGGGGTAATAAATGCAGTTTTCTCTCAATCGCTTTCGTCTACCTCTATCTGCCAGTATCCTTAGTTTAGGTCCATAGTCGAGAAAAACTTAGCTCCCTTCAGACAGTCCAACGTATCGTCAATTCGCGGAAGAGGGTAAACATCTTTTTTAGTCACCTTATTGAGCTGTCGGTAATCGACGCAGAACCACCAGTGGCCGTCCTTCTTTCTCACGAGCACTACCGGCGATGACCATAGGCTCTGAGACGGCCGAATGATGTCTTCATTCAACATCTTTTCTACTTCTTGCTTAATTATTCGGCGCTCCGCTGCTGAAACTCGATTCGGTCTTTGGCTTATAGGTCGATGGTCGCCAGTGTCAATTCGATGTTGTACCTTCAATGGGGTCGACTTGCTCTTCACCTGTGGACTGAAACATTCATAGAATTCCTGAAGAACCGCGAATAGCTTCTCCTGTTGTTCCTTAGTCAAATCCGGCGAGAATCGGGACTGAATGTTTAGTCTCGTTGCTTCCGTTACATTCACACTTGTGGGTTCTTCGCAAAAGGTTTCCATGACACTCAGATGCCTTCAATTAACGTCTCGGCGTATGCTATACACTGGCGCCTTGGGAGAATATGTGGCACCTTGTGGCAGTTGACTACCCACAATTCACCAATTCCGTTCTCAAATGAGACGGCGGAGGCAGGGATGAACAAATCTTTCTCCAGTGGTAAATTCCTATTGCATTCCACTAGGAGGTCCATACAAGTACGTGGCGTATGACACATGACAGTTACCTTCGAAGCACTGGTGGCAGGAATTATGACGTCATCCAGCACACAAACTTTCCAGGCACGGGAAGGACTGTTTTCCCCCTCCTCAATTCTCACATCGTCTAGCAAAATCTTCGAGCGACCACAGTCTATAATTGCTTGTGAGGCCTTCAGAAAGTCCCAACCAAGTATGACGTCATGACTGCATTCTTGTAGCACAACGAACTCAAAGGGCTGCTCGTGGCCATTTATAGAGACACGAATAGTACACCTTCCTGTAGGTTGTACATGATTCCCATTAGCAACCCTGAGCAAAACATTTCTGTTGTCGACGAACATAGTCTTCCGCAACTGGCGCCGGCAATTCTCCGAAATAATCGAGAAAGATGCCCCAGAGTCCACAAGAGCATGAGCTGGTTGACCATCCATGAGGATTTCAACGTAATTTGCCAACATTTTCGTAATGATCGGCGGCGGAGGATTTTTCCCTAGAGCGGCCTCACCTCCAAGGAAGGTCGCACCTTTTAGTTTTCCAGGTTGCGGCGGCTAGGAGACTGGCTGGAGCGTCGGAATGGTGACGGAGATCTTGATCGGCGTGTCGGCGACCGTCCTCTGAAGCGACCAGCCTGCGGCGACAGTGATCTACGTCATTCATAAGTTACGTCTTGATCTTCATTGTCGTCCTGGGGTCTTCGGACGCTGAAACGTGCTTCGAATCTCCTTTCACGGGCATCATTAAATATCTTCCGTCTCTCTCGGCAGTAGCGTACTACATGTCCCGGTCGCCCACTGTGAAAACATACCGGCTGGTGGTCCCGCGTTCTCCAGACGTCGGTTTTCCTGGGAAAGTTTGGAGGATCCTCGCGTTGCGTCGCAGTGGCAGAAATTCTCTTTGGTCTAGGCTGTCTAACAGTTTTTGTTGGGGCTGCACGATAAGAGATGGGTGCCAGCGTTTGTTCCACCTCCTCCCTTATTATTTCCTCCAGGGTCTCAGTTTTGGCTCGACATACATTCCTATCGCCCTTTCCACTTCCTCTCTCACTACTTTTCTAATAATGTCTCTAATATCTGTGTCCTCTTCCACTGCGGCCATTGATACGACGTTTGGTAATCTCTCAAACTTCTTTCGTCCAATTCTTTTCTGGTGCATCGTCTCAATGTATTGGCAATACTTAATAAAGTCGTCTGTTGTGGAAATTTCCTTCAGCAGCAACGCTTGGTACATGTCCTCGGCGACGCCTTTCATAAGGTGTGCTACTTTATCTTCTTCCTTCATTGTGGGGTCGACTATTTTACACAGCCCCAAAACACTTTGTATGTATGACTGTGTCGTTTCCCCTTGGCGCTGCGCTCTACACTTTAGTTTCTCTTCGGCATGGTGTCTCTGCCGTTGTGCGTCTCCAAAGAATGCTTGCAGTTCTTTCTGGAATGCTGCCAAGCTAGTAAGTTTCTCTTCGTTATTTTCGAACCATTGTTTGGCAGTTCCTTCGAGGTAGAAAAATACATTTGCCAGGCACACTGTATCGTCCCAGTCGTTGAATTTAGCGATACGTTTGTAGCCTTTCAGCCAGTTGCCTGGGTCTTGGCCGTCGTCGCCTGAAAATAATGCCGGATGACGAATGTGCTGGCAGGCGGTCGGCGCCATCGTCGTCCTTACTTCTTCTTCTCCTCCTGACGGCTTCCAATCAGTAGAATACGGCTCGTACTCTGGCTTCTCGCCTCGTAAGCGACGGCTCTCTCGTTGTCTGATTGGGGCCACGGTGTTGTTGTAGATTTTAGCGGTCACGAGGATCTACCCGGCGCCCCCACCAAAATAATGTCACGTAGTAAACCAAATTCAGAATCCTAGAGCGTAGCGGGGTCGTAGACGAAACACTCAGTTTAAGGCAACGAAGCTTTATTAACAGTTGGCACAGTACAGAAGCGCGGAGTGAACTGACTCCGGCTAGAAAGGAGTATCGCTTATATAGTGATGAAGAACAGTCTAGAACATTAACACTAGTAACAACAAGAATATTCCAGAATAGTTTACACAAAGCTAAGAAATTAAAATTTTATAGCACTTAATGGATTCGAACCCACGCCCTTTAGCCCCCCAGTCTCTTAGCGTAAACACTACGCTACGACAGTCTTTCCTTCTTCGGCGCCTGATCCACTTGATGTGCGACGACAATATTTATATTGAGCTTCCTCAAACAGTGAAAACCAACAGCAATTTGTATGGAGGATCCGCTACTAGAGAACAATGCAAAAAGCATTCAGTCATCATAATTGTTTTCAATATGCAGACGGGCCTCATAGAGTACTGACGCCTTCAAGTTCCTCGCTTCCTGCAATCTAGTATAACTGCAACATAATTGGTAGCTGGTATCTCATATGGGAATTGAGGCAAAGCGAAATAAATTTTAAGTAGTAAGATAAAAATAACTGAGATCACCATTAATTTTTTATTTGATTTCTTTCCATATCCCAAAAATTATTATTTCCGATTGGTTCTTTTTCTTCTTATCCAGTGTTCTTACTGGTCTTCCTACATCTCCCCTGCCTATGGGTTGGTAACTGAGGACATTTTTTGGAATCCGATCCATCTTCATCCATAGTACATTTTTTTACAAGATGTTCTGTAGTTTTGCACAGTTTGGATTACTGGTTTAACTTTGAGTTCCTTATGGATGTCATTTGATTTGTTTCTGTCTCTTAGAGTGTAATCAGCTGTTCTTCTCATGACCGCATCCCGACATTCATTAGTCTCCGTTCGTCACCTGTGCAGAGTAGCTGCAATACAGTAGGGTAAGTTCAGCCAGGATATTATATAGCGTGGTTCTTGTTTGCCGTTGATCGAGAGATGGTCTGAAGAAGCTATTTGCTATTCCTGTAACATTCGTAAAGTTAGTAATTTTTGTTGTATGTCGATTTCTAGATTGTAGCTGAGGTTGCATCATAGGTATTTAAATGCTGATGCTTTCTCTACTGGTGTGTTTACTATTGAAATTCCGGTTCTCTTGTAATCTTTCCCAATTAAGACCATAACTTCATTTTACTGAGAGGATCTCCATTTTGCCCTCTTTTGCTGTCTTACGAAGAGATTATATGCCAATCTCTCCTGGTTATCGTCAGATTTTGCAAAAAGTAGTACTTGGTCATCTGCAAACAGTAACTTGTCTCGGTTGATCTGTCTATCTATCTTGATTCTGTTATGGGTTTTTGTCGCCAATCGCTAATTATTACGTTTATATATGTATATATATATGTGTGTATGTGTGGTTTGTGTGTATGTGTGACAATAGGCCCCTTCTATTCAACATTATAGATAGGGATTTCCTTACCAGCCTAATTATGGTTCATGTGCATATTTATTTAAAATCTTTTATAGCCTGCGGCATATTGTTCATCACCTCCCTAGGCAACTTGTTCCATATCTGAAATGATAACATTCCATCGAGCGCCATGTGTGCGTTTGGGAGAGCATTTGTTCGATTCACCGACAGCCAT
This sequence comes from Vandiemenella viatica, assembly GCA_031002005.1. Lineage (NCBI taxonomy): Eukaryota > Metazoa > Arthropoda > Insecta > Orthoptera > Morabidae > Vandiemenella > Vandiemenella viatica. The sequence continues at coordinate 16,130,186 of CM061921.1, forward strand.
CCAGATTTCGGTTTTCCCGAAATTAGTCGTTTTGAATGCCAGGATGATTCCTTCAACAACACAAGGCCGAATGCTTTCCAAAACATTCTTGGCCTCCGCTTGACCATTCCTGTCTCTAATGATCTCCACGTTAAAAAGACGTAAAGCCATAAGCAAAAATATAGCTACGCTAAATTCTTACGCCTGAAATCAAAAACTAAATTAATGGTCATAGACCTCTCGTTTTTTCTGCGAGCAGCAAATCAATCTTACCTAAACAGTTATGCTTGCCTAAAGTTCAGTATATCATTTATAAACGCTAATTATTACTAACATAGAACTAGATATCGTAATCAGTACAAGAAGCTGATTAAAACCGTATATAAGTTCGGCAGAAATTTTTAACAATAGCATTATCATTTTCCGTAAGGTAAGATTGCATCCCCGCTGAGTGTGTGTACTTATAGCCGTCAGTAAAAATCGCTCGGCTAATTAAAGAGACGTCGTTATGGTTTGCGAAATTATTTGAATTAAAGGTAGCAGCATAAAATTTGAGATAGGCTCCTTCTATGGTCCACCTGATGCCGACATAACTGTATCTGATGCCTTAAGAAATAATTTAAATAATATAGCTCGTAGATTTCAGCATTATAGACTTATAGTAGAAGGAGCCTTCAACCTACCTAGACTCCGTTTAAGAAATGTGGCATCAGTTTATACAGATAATCACAAATGGGAATGATCCACCGTGGTAAAGTGTGAAGTTAAAAGTTTACTCGTAAAAGCAGAGTAAGAAACACGCACGCTTCAAAGGACGGGAACAATAGAGACATAGAAAATTTAGCTGAGGTAAGAGACCGTATTAAAAATACGTTGCGTGAGACCTTAAGTGACTTCGGATGTAACTCACTTTCTAAAAATTTCACGTACAATTCAAAGAAATTTTGTTCGTCTGTCTGAAAAGTCAGTTGTAGGGACAATAGTTTATGAGCTCTGATACATGATGGATGTGAGGTCAACGGAAGCTGCGACCAGACTAACGTACTTAACATCGAAATTAAAAATTCAATCGCTGATGAAATACTAATAGAGGGCAAGGTTCAAAGAAGGATGTCGTGCACTGGCACGAGAATGGCAGCAAAAGGAACATCAAGTGGTGGGGAAAGAGTAGCGAGCAAATGAACTTGCTCCCTGACACACGTGCGTTGGCGCAAATTGTTTTATCGGAAAACCTGCTTTTGAAAAACTCAAAACTTTTCAAGGTATGTCAACATTAATTTATCTCTCTCTTACTTTCTCAGTCCCCACCTTATCTCAAAGTATATGCCCTGAGCTTCATGGAGGATACTTATCCTGTTAGATTTGTTTGTTTTGTAATCGCTGCCGAGACCATCAACTTGAACGTGCGTCTGTGGGTACAACCGATGCCGAGCCGAAATCCGCCCACTCCACGGCATGAGGAAGTGACGTCGTATTGACGATAGTGTAACATATTTGGTTGCAAATTAGACAAGTGAATAACTGTCTTCTTCAGTACTTCATAATTCCACCACTAGATGCCACCACCAGCAAATAGGTACAATCAGTTCAACACACGAAGAAAAAATGGACCTCGCAATTAAGGAAAAACGAAATAAGTACACTAGCCGTTAATTTTTCTTTTTCCATACTGCCGTGTGTTGATTTAGAATAAACGTTATTTACCCCAGCGGTTTCTACGATACTCATATGGGACACGGAAAGCAAGTAATTTCAAGCTATTTAAGCATAACGATTAAATGGACCTATAGCGCAACTCGCCTGTATATTTCGTTTCATTTTGACTTCGGACATCTGTCTCGTGATACCCAAGATGGATTTACATCTTCCTTCATTGGAATCTTGACTAGATAATGTAAAATAGAAATTTGGTAACTGTTAAATGTTTTGACAGGGATACTACTAGCAGGGACGGATCCAGGAAGTTGTTTTTGGGGGGGAGGCTTGGCTTGAGAGAATTTTGTTTCAGAGAGCTTGCCTTCAGTGGATTTTGGTTTGGGGGGGGGGGCTTGAGTCGGCCATGGGGTAGTCGTTATAGCCTCCTCGGGCCCCGAATCCATAAAGCTAAAAAAAAAAAGTCTCTAAAAATACAATGTCAGGGGTGAATCTAAATGCCTTTGGGGGGGGGGGCTTGAGCCCCCTAGCCCCCCCCCCTTGGATTCGCACCTGACTACTAGGTTGGAATCGCTTACAAAATGATAACGGTATGTTATAACTACCGTTTCGGTCTGTAAATTAATGTTAAATGCTACATACAAATAAAAGGAATGAGAATTTTCTATGACTGCTGAACCGACCCAATAACGAATAATATTTTTAAACTAACCAAATTATATTATTGAGATGTCAATAAAAAGTATATCGGGCTGTAATGTGGTTTCTCTGCCTTCTATGAAGTACATTATTTTTACTACAAAGAAAGAACTTTCTCCACATTTAAGATTTTTCAGTTATGGTGATATGGATTGATAGTATGTTAAAAATATAATTTCTCCTCTTTAAAACGCACATACACTCTTCTGTTTTATACTTTAACTATTCTTAATTCTTATGATTCTTATGGCTTTACGCTTCATTGCCGTCGAGCTTATTAATGACGGAGGAGATTTCGGGACAAGAACAGCAACAAATGCAGCCATTGCTTCTTGCAGCAGTCATCCTGGCGTTCGCCTGGAAACATTTTGAGACAACATTTTAAATTGAGATCTCAATGCCGGATGGGTATTTGAATTTTATTTCCTAGTTCTTTTTGCCATTATTGCTACCATGCTATTTTATACTAGGAAAGAAGGTTTTGAAAACATATCTTTTTTAGTTGGAACTGGTTTGGTATTCGTTAGTGAAATAAGTTAATCTTGACATTCGTTACATGATTACGTAATTGAAACTTTAACTCTTCTATCAGTTAGTGAAAGCAGCAATGCTAACAGCAGCAACTAGAATATTAAAAATGCATAGGCCACATTTATGCTGCACTTAAATCTAGACTGAAACAGTTGATTTATTCATTCAAACTGTGTTTTCCTAAACTTTCTACAATTAAGGCACACATATCTAGCCTTATAGGTATGAACTGTTTGAAGAAAAAGTAAAAACAGAGCCAACTCATTGGGAAAAAAAGAAAAATAATTCAAAGCCTTCAAGTGCTGTGGCTTCTTCTTATATATATAGCAGCAGGATTGATTTGTTTTCATCGCAATCTGCTAATAAAAGTTTACGTCAACAAAAAGTTTGGTATCATAGCTACCGGGACCATCGTATTACAAGCTGATGTGGAGCGATGTACTGCAATCCTTTTCGTTGCCAACAAGATTCCACTACATGCTGAAGAATCAGATACATTTGAGAAGCTGGTGTAAAACGCTGAAACCCCGGTAACAACTCAATTTCCAGAATGACATTTGGTAGATGTATTATTGATTCACTTCATGGTACATAGCACCTTGGTATTTCTTGCAGTAATACCTATTACAACACATAAGCATCTGTTCCACTCTTGGATGGTTGACTTTTAATGGTTAACTTAACTTGCGCTGATTTTGCAAAAATGTAATGCTTTAACGATTATCGAAGATAACTTTTTAAGTAGTGGATTAACAGTTAACGAAGTTAACTTTTCGGTTAACTGTTCCCACCTGTGTGTATAATGCTTTCAAAGAATTAAATTTTTAGGCATTGTACAAAAAGGTGGATTGAGAATAAAACATTGTTATTGATCATACTGAGATTCCAATACGAAGTAGTGGTTACCCTGACCATGCTCAAGGCACATACTGACATTACAAAGGAATTCATACATTCAGAGCACTTGTAGGTATTAGTGAATTTGGAGTAGCTTTATATTGTTCCCATTTATATGGTGGAGCAACATCTGATCCTCAAATAGTAGAGTTATCAGGATTCCTTGATCTTTTAAAAGAGGACATTTTATTGTTATTGACAAGGTTTTTAATTTTTGATTTTTTGGAAGCCAAAGGAGCCACTCTTAACATTACACCTTTCAGAGTGTCATAAGGTCCAAATGACTAGCAGGGTTATCGCAAATCTGCATACTGTGGTGAAAAAAGTGATATTATGCTATTTTACCCCAAGCAATGCCAACGTACACATTCCTCTTGCAAATAAGATATTTTACATTGTTTTCAACGTTTGTATGTCAAACAAATAGCAGTTTGATTTCCACCACTGTTTCTAAATTTTAAACTTTAGGTTTTTAATTGTATATGAGCCTTTATAAAAAGAAAAATTTAAGTTTCTTCAGTTCCAATTTCTTTTATGAATGCTTGAAACACAGTTATGTATTAAAAACTACATCACCTTTTATTTACAGGTTTTTTCACAACTTCGATGACCAATTAAAACAATTGTGGTTTACAATATAGAGTATTTATCGTATTTACAGTTACCTCTTTTTCTGTTGTACAAAAATTATAAAATCTCAGAAATAAGTTGTTACAGAAATTATTGTATAATAAAGTATAACAAGTACCCTAAGGACAAGCATATTTTGATAAGAAGCTATTTACAGATTTAATTTTAAATTCTGTGAGCATTTTTGGTAAATTAATCATCATTTACCTTGGTAATTTATTCCAATCTCTGATCCCTTATTTGCGAAAGAAAATTTTACAGAAATTAAGTGCCAGCTTGTGGTCATGGTCATATTTTCCCTTCCATGCTTTACTCTATATTCTTTCACCAATATCTTTCAACACCTCATACCTTGTACACTCCCAGTACTCTCTTGAAACCTCTGCTGTCTTCCTACTGTGCCCTAATCTAGCTCTATTATGATATCAGTTACTAATTGCGCTCTGCAGCAATGTTCACACAAAATAATAAACACAACCATTTAGGCTATATAATAAAGCAATACAAAATGATTAAACAGTATTTAAAATAAATATCAAAACCATCCACTCAAGTTAGTGACTACGCAAAAAGATTCAGGTTCTGAGGGAGTTGTCAACTTTTAAAATTACTACTTAATAGAGAAACAAATCATTTACTTTTATAAGCAATAATAAAATTTTGATTGAGATCACATGAATAGGACACAATATTAGTACAAAGAACATGTACATAATGTTCCTTCCATAAAGACAAACAAGATTTGTGCCATAATGAGGTTTTGGTTTAGTGAGAGCATTAGGGAGAATGAATCAGAAACGGCATGATCTAACTCGGAGAACAAGCTTAACAACACAATTAGAAATGAACAGATCAAAAAATTTGAAATTCATTCAGAGTACATTACAAAGGAAATAAAAAGCTGAAAAAAACATAAAGGGGCTGGTGTAGATAATATTACTACAGATATCTTAAAGATAGCTGGAGTGACATTGTACCTTATCTTGAAATATTATTTAAACTGAGTCTGGATACTTGCTGCTTACCATAGGACTGGAAAAGTACGATAGTAGTGCTGGTACATAAAGCAGGGGTGAGAAATAGAGTCAAAAATTATAGGCCAATCAGTTTGACATCAGTGGTAGGATAAATTAATGGAAAGATTGATATGCAACCACATCAGAAATATATGTGAGGAACGTAATTGGTTTTCAAGTAGGCAACATGGCTTTAAGCAAGGATATTCATGCGAATCTCAGTTGGTGGGATATATGTAAGATATTTTAGATGAAATGGACAAGGGAGACCAAATTGATAGTGTAGCACTAGATCTGTAGAAGGCGTTTGACAGAGTGAGCCATAAATGGTAGTATATAGGGTAAGAACTATTGGAGTGGATGAGAAAGTGATTTGATAGGGTAGTAGAATTTTAAAAAAGTAGAAAACATAGTTAGCGTAGAAAATACAGTATCAAAAGAAGTGGAAGTTTAAATGGGAGTCCCACGGTAGTGTATTGGGTTCATTGCTATTCACTATTCTGATGGCTTAATTGTGTTGATTAAGAGCCAGGTTATTAGATACCTACACAAATAAAAACTAAAGGTTGATTATGATTATACAGTGGGGAAAGAATTGCTTGTTGAAGACTTGAAGTGTAAATATCTTGGCATTACATTTGATAACAAGCTTAACTGTGCAGGTACACATTGGTCAGGTAGTAAGAAAAGGTTTCAAAATTCTGCACTTGTTGGAGAGAGTGATGAGGTGATGCACGAGAGAAGTAAAGGAAATGGATTACAAAACTTTGGTCAGACCAATTGCTTGACTATGGTATTGTAGTATGGGACCCACATTTTGAGCATCAAATACAGGAATTAGAGAGTGTACTAAAAAGGACTGCTAGATTTGTTTGTGGAAATTACCACAGAATGCAATCAGTTACAGATATGATAAAAGAGCTGGAATGGGATTCATTGCAAGACAGGAGGAGGGTGAAGAGGGTCATGGAAGTGTACAAGTCCTATATTGGTGATGAGTCATGGAAAAATAATGGTGTAAGAACTAGACGTAATGCATGGAAGGGAAAAGATGACCATGACAACAAGCTGGCACTCAATTTCAGGCACAAGGGTGTAGGATGATTCTCTTTTTTTGGTAAGGGTGTCAGGGATTGGAATAAGTTACCAAGAGAAGTGATGAATAATTTACCAAAAGCTTTAAAGAATTTAAAGATAAAATTTGGGGAGGGCAAATGTAGGTGGGGGCAGGGAAGGGGGAAGATGGGTGGTAGGGAAATTGACACCAGAACATGCACTCCATTGCAATTTAATTAACTGGCAGTCTTCTCAATAGATTAATATAACAAAATTAATAATCTTGATATAGTGATTACATAAATTAGGGTAAACATATTAAAAATAAATAAATATATAGCTCTTTCATAAAAATCAACCCTTTAAAAAATAAACTTGTTATTGCATCATAGTAAAAATTGGTTGAGGGCAAAAGTGTATTGCAGGAGGAAGGGAGAAGGATGGGTGTGTAGGGAGATTGTCATAGGAGTATTCGCTCCATCACAATTTATCAATTAGTAATTATTAATGATAATTATGTTTTGACATTGCGAGAAAGATTATTATGTCAATCTTCAAGAATTTGAACTTTGGGCTTGTAGAAGCGGCAAAAATACCCCATGATAGTACAGGCTAACAGCATTCATCAACTGATTCTTATAGGATCTATTTAAAAGAACACACTGCTCAACAATTTCCTTTGTTGTTCATATCACAAAATCATATATATCAATTCCAGTCACTACAGCTGTGCCTGCATTTGCGGATAATATCTTTTGTTCATCACTTTTCCATTTGCGGACAAAGAAGGGCCCAGCGATGGTTTGTCAAATCACACACTGTATGGGCATTTAAACTCAACTATGGTCTTTCCATCTTCAGTAATGCCACCTGGAGTAGCACCAAAGTAATCCCACTCCTTACTTTAGAAGAGTCCACATGATTACACCTGTTGGAAAAGTAAACAGCATTTTTTAGTCAGAAGATGACTATATCTATTCACACCACAAGAATATATCACAAAATAACAGTTTGGCTCAGTGGCTGTAATAACAAAATCAACATAAAGGCAACAAAAAAAAATCACACCATTTCCTTCAACCCCATGAGCTTTTCATAAGATCTGGCAACTTATTATTTTTTTTCTCAAAAATCCCCATTTTAGAGATGGATTATTTTTTAGGCCCTTTTTGGTTCAGTTGTCTCCTGGCTGGACCTTAACAGAAATTACCTGTTGCATCAAGTTTACAATGTTTCTAAAATGAGTACATAAAAGTTAGATCAACAATTATGAAGGGCAAGTAATGGACTTCGTGGCTCCATGGCAAGCAGCATACCATTGAACACTACTTCTCAAACCACTTTGATTGGCCTTTGATTTAAAACAGCCTACTTGCCTTCAAGATGTGGGCTTTCCCCACCAATGAAAATTAAAGTCAAACTTACATAATGTACGTTTAGGCAAATTACAGTAATTAATACTACAAGCTCTTACCTGTGGCTGGCTAATCTTGGAAACAAGCTCCCTGGATTCCCCACACAAGTGATAATGTCATAAGTTGTAGCTTACTGCAGCAACATGTTTAGCTGTTACACACCAACCAGGTCTAGTTGGACATGGATGGCACATAGCCTGATAAATTTCTCTGGATTATCTACCGAGTACCATTTTCACCCAATAATCCATATTCTTTGTAGATGCAGACGCACACAAAGCTTTAATGAAGATAATCTCATTCGGCACACATCTCATTAAACCCATCTTCGGGAAATTAGTACACTGCCTCCGGACGCACTAACTCAACTTGAAATAATGTTTTATTGATGTTTGGGAGTTTTTCTCTCCTCTGTAACCTGTAAATGCAACGTAAAACTTTTTAAAAAAAACCAGGAATAAAAGACTTTGGCCTAAAATCAGACATTTATAGGTTTTTAAAAATGATTTCAAGCGGTTCAAAACATGAGTAGAGAAAGGCCGACAGGAAGGCTAAATTCAACGGTACTTTCAACGTTTAATTCGCTTTGATCTTGTAAATTCTCACCTGTTAACCAGTTCTTGTTTCGTGCACTTCGACAGATTACGTGCTTCGTCTTGAAGTAGTAACTTTTTCAGCGTTAAATTCTTATGATTGCACTCCATCACACACAAAAACAAACACATAATGTGTTGGCGCTGCAACTCAAAACCAAAGAAGTTACACGTATCGTCATTGCCACGTCACTTCCGCGGGCCGAGGGAGAGGTGGGATTCTCTGCATGGCATCGGGTGTACCCACAGACGCTTCACAACTTGAAGTACCGCAAGGTCTAAAAACGGACTACCATTGGTGGTCCAATAATGGGCTAGCTCTTGACTTGAAAACGACCAACTGCTCAAACTTCAACGTCAAAAGGGTTAACCCATTTGATGTACCTTCGATCCTTAAGAAAAAGCAATTGTGGACGCAAGTGCGCCAAGCAAGGGCGAAGCCAGGTACGGGCAGGAGGGGAGCAGCTGCCCCCCCCCCCTAGCAGGACGCGGGTATGTGCTTGATCGAGGTTCTACCTAACCGAAGAGTATACAATGTTAATCAACTTTCAAAAATTAATTCAGTTCGCGCGATTTAAACCTGCTTGCTAGTAGTATCTATGGGGAAACACGTTAGCCAGAGCGAGGCGGCACAACGTGCCACGCACGGTACTGCTGGTGACTCTTAAGTTGCGTATCGACTATATGCGGTTGCCGCACGAGCCATTTTCGAGCGCGCCAAACCAGCTATTTGCCGAGCGAACCATTTCTGTTGACGAGCGCGGCTGCCGCGCGTGGCAACGCAACCCAGCCAGGATTGCGAGGCAAACTATTCAGGCGCTGTCTTATTGTGAAACATAGTGGACATTTCACGTGCACGAGTACCTGCAACTTTCACTGTAATACATCACACTTCATACTAGAAACATAAACGAAAAGTGATTTGGTGCAGATGGAAATTGTATTTTAATAGAATACAGTATGGTGAGAAACTCGTGGAAGACATGTGATATGAAGCCATCGAGAATACAAAAGTTAAGAGAATGGCAACGGTTGAGTTCCTAATATCATTAATTGAGCCAGTGAACACTCAATTTCGGGAGGCGATATCAATTACTGAAAGATGCTGTGACTTCTAGATTTCTAGCAATTGGAGACTCGTGTACTAGACTGCAATACCTTTTTGGAGTGTTAAAAACAATCGTTTTTCACGCATTATGCGAAACTCTGAAACAATTTGCAAAGATAAGGTAATAACGCACATTCTACACGAAATGTTTTTGTTGCTATTCTATTTTCTGTTGCCATTCTTAACGAAAACTTACTCCTTACTTAGGTAAAATGTATTGAGTTAATCATGTCATTTGGCGATTCTATAGATTCGATGATTGGAGTTTAAATTGATGATGTGGTGGTGATGGAGGTGATACAATTGGAACCTTATTAGGCTGCAGATATGCTATTAAACAAAAAAATGGTAAAGTACAATTATATTAAAAGGTGAAAGTTTTCATTATCCACGGTAACAAACTGTCGCTGTGCCGCGTGAGCAAACTCGAACAAAGACACGTCTGTCTTAACTGCGCACATCCCTAATTACCGATAGACTGCAGGCTGACCCGACCTGCACAAAACGTTTCGGATCGTTTATACTGTGACATCGCCGGAGCGCAAGCTAGTAATTTACTTTTTATAACAGTGGATATAAGGAAGTTTTTTTAAAAAGCAATTAGATTGTATTTACCGTAAGGCTAACGACGGCTCTTAATAGTATTACATACAGTACCTACAAATAATAAGACTTTTATATAATAACTATAGTTAGTTGTATTCGTATGTATTTTATTTATTTTTATTACCACTAAGCAATTGAGAAAACTTCGATAGTGTAAGAGCTAACTTTATGATAAAATATTTATTACTCTTGAATTTACAGTACATTTGTCATTGGAGCCCGGATAAGAGATGTGTCGGTCCAGCGGCCAAGTTGTTTCACTCATTCTATGATTGTACCTTCATTGCTACATACGGTGTTACAGCCCACAGGCCCATCTTAATATTAATTTCAGCACTATGAATTAAGTACAACGCTGTTGGAGAGAGATGCTAAAACGCTGCTGGGTACCTTAATGGATATACAACTTTTCTCTAAATGTTAAAGCCACTAATTTGAAATGAAAATTTAATCATTGTTGCTGGCAGACATACGTGCCTCGGCTAGTATATTCTAATTAATATGTTACTCGAATTTTCTGTCACTAAAAATATCTAGAAACACTGCAAAACATGTTTCACCACATTATCATCAATCAGAAGCTAACGATGATAAGAACTTCTCAGAAAAAATACCGGTCGCTGTAATGACGAATTCTGCTCACTTGAAGGAGGTAGAAGACAATCGACAAATCGTGTCATCTATAATATCTTCTACTAATTCCGTGGTACACCATACAAAAGACTTGCCTTTAAGAAGTAAAGAGCAACGTCAAGATATTCTTGAAGACCTGCTGAAACTAAGAATTGACTCAAGTGTCCTAGGTTTGAAACAGCATATTGAAAAATTGGGATGAAGATAAATGCAAAGAGCCAGCTTATTAATTACACAGATAAAGAGCTAAAGGTTAATTATGACTATAAAGTGGGGAAGGAGATACTTATTGAAAACTCGAAATGTAAATACCTTGGCATAACATTTGATAGAAGACTTCACTGGGCAGGACACTTTGGATAGGTAATAGGGAAAAGCTTAAAAACCTTTCACCTGTTGGTACAAGTGATGAGGGGATGCACTTGAGAAGTAAGGGAATTGGGGTACAAAACTTTGGACACACCACTGCTGGGATATGGTGGTGTAGTTTGGGACCCACAGTTTGGGTATCAAATACAGGAGTTGGTGCAGAGGAGGTCTGCCAGATTTGTCCTTGGAAATTATCGCAAAACACAATCGGTAATTAATATGATAAAGTTGCTGGAGTGGGATTCATTGGAGGATAGAAGGGGTGTGAAGAGAGTCATGGAAGTGTGCAAGTCCTATACTGGAGATGAACATGGAAAGATATTGGTGGTAAAATTAAGAGAGGTGGTTGGAAGTATAATGTCGACCATGAACACAAGCTGGTACTTGATTTCAGACCTAAGGGTGTGGGAAAATTTTCTTTCGTAGGAAATGGTGTAAAGGACGGAAATAAATTGCAAAAAGTGAAGAATAATTTACCAGAAACACTGAAAGAATATGAAGTAAAAATTAGTAGAGGGCAAAAGTAGGTTGGAAGAGGAATGAAGAAAGATGGGTGTGTAGGGAGATTGCCACCGGAGCGGGCGCTCCATTGCAATTTTATCAATTTTTATTTTCATTAGGTGAAGAAAAATGTCATGTATATCTCTTCACAGATTCAAAACGAAATCATTGCCCTGTGCGGCTTGGTCATTAAAAGTGAAATTATGCAAATTATGTAAAGAAGGTTTATGTTTATATTGTATTAGCTGATGAGTCGTGTGACATAGCTGGGAAAGAACAGCATTCCCTAAAAATCAGTTTTTATGAAGAAGATAGAAATACAATCCGCAAAAAGTTCTTGAATTCGTAGAACTGATGGCATTGATTGACAAATTATAGCATCAGAAATTGACAGGTTATTAGAAATCGAAGGGCATGGACCTGACAAGTACGTTAGTCAAGGATATGAAATATGAAGTGTGTTCTATATTGGCGGGTGATATTAGTGGGATTCAAATTATTTTTTAAAAAGAGAAATATATAAAATCCATATATTTTCATTGCGCAAGCCACAGACTTAACCTGGTTGTAAATAATTTAAATCAAATTACAGAAATATGGAACACAATTTGCACCATGTTTGCCATTTTTAACGAGCATTTTGAAGACATTGTCAATGGACTTTCGAATGTTTATAGAGTAGGGAATGATGAGGCGAGGAAAGGTGCTAACCAGTTACAGTGTGTTGCTATGAAGTCAGAATTCATTATATGCGTTGGATTGAATACTCAGGATTACGGGAACCTGTTGCCACTGCATTACAATCAAAGACATCGACATGTATACATGTATGGATCATATTAATAGAGTAATGTCTGTCATAAAAGATCATCGCAGCAACGCAGACACGGAGAGCTAAAATATTTTAAACACATGTACCAGAACTGCAGCTGCCATTGGAACCGATTTGAAAGTCCGGCGCATTGTATCTGTCCAACAACGTAATTTCAATCACCCTGCTGAGTCTCTAAACGATTTTAGAAAGGGATCTATTTTCATACCTCATTTAAAATCCTTATAGCATCTCTGGATAAGTATTTTGGGATTATACATTGCGCTTTTATACGTTTTGTTTTAAATCTAACTCTAGTTATATAGTAAATAATCAGTTGAGGTAAGTATTCAGTTTCAGATCACATTACATGCCTTACAGTAAATCACGCCAGTTTTAAAAATAATCTGTTTATCTAATAAACATTGAAACTATCACTTTATTTGCAAATAATTACATATATTGCCAGAAGCAGAGATAACCCTTTCTGCCCCTCGTTTTTGAAAAACCTAAAAACTTTCTGTACTTTTTTGAGATCATTATATCAGGGAATACCCTTTGTATGTGTATGAACCAGTGTTATGGTCATGATTTGTGCTTCATTTGTGGCGTCAAAATCTTCGTGGTCTATGTCCGAGTCAAAGTTGTATCTGTGCGTTCAATTTCTTTTGTTGTTTTCTTTTTAGGGGGGGAGGGTATAAAACGTCGACAAATATCAATTGTGTGTTGTGTGAATAGTAGAATTGTAGATACCAAGGCAGAACGTTTTCCCTGACGCTTGTTCCGTCAGATCTTTTGTCGATAACATGAGTTTCAACAGCAACACCAAAGCTTGTCAGTCGTTGTTTGATCAAACTGATGCAATGCTCCCTGTTTCACGAACCGCATATTCTAAGCAAGCTGAAATTAAAATGTGTTTCTGTGCGGTGATCATAAAAAAACACGGAAAAAGGAATTGATCGGAGTGTTATCGAGTGTTATTGTGCTATACAAGGAAGATATTCTGGCGACGACGAAGCGTGGTTATATTGGACATTATTTGGTTATTGTTTAGGAATAGCACTTTGTGACTTGTTGACGACCTGGCATTACTTTGGAACCCGGGAATACCTAACGGTGACAGCAAGGGTTCCACTTGTAAGCCTCGCTGACCGACGACCAGGCATAAGTTAAACGATGCAGAGGGGAAAAACACGTAGCGGAACGGGCTCCGAAAATTGCTGCTCAGACTGCGAAATGGATGATAACCGTTGGCAGCTAGACTACGGAGAAGAAAAGGAGCCGGCATTCCTGACAGTTAAATATAATAGAAAAAACAGCACCAAGAAAAGAAGACTAGAAAAGACTGAAATCCTACAAAAACCGTTGCAGCTAAGCAACAGATTGGAGCCACTGAGTATGGAACCATGTGGAAGCCAGGCTGATGTTCAAATGGACGATGTACCTTCTCAACCAACAGAAAGAGCTAAGCCTCCTGAAAAAATTCTACCACCAGTTGTGATCATGCACAGAGATAACTTTCGAGCAATGAATGTTACAATTAAACAGCATCTCCAAGGAAATTTGAAACTCATTTACCGAGGTGAAAAGCTGAAATATCAAGTGGTAAATCTAAATGAAATTTTTCAAAGAAAACAAAATAGAGTACTTCACGTACCAGATGCCTTAAAACAAACTACTGCAGGTTGTGATAAAAGGTTTACCATCTACAGTTAAGGAATAAGAAGTTAAGGAACAACAAATCGGACTAGGATACAATGTTGTCTCAGTGCATCGGTTCAAGAAAAGAGGTACTAGCAGTAGGGAACTAATCCCCTTGCCAACCTTCCTCGTATCGCTGAAACCTGGAATTTCGTCTGAAAAAATTTATGACCAAAAATCACTAATTTATACCAAGATAAAAGTAGAACGATATCGCAACAGACTCGGACCTCCACAGTCCAAAGGTGTCACCGTATCGGTCACACTGCACGATACTGTCAATTAGCTTATCGTTGTGTGAAATGTGCCAACCTGCACCCCACAAACCAGTGCACGCTTCCAGATAACCTGCGCAAACTGCAGTGGTAACCATGTTGCATAATGGAAAGGGTGCAGCATCTACCAAAATGCTTTTTTTAATCTGCTTAACGTCTCTCTAATAGTGACGTCATTAAAGACGGGAAAGGATAGGGGGCAAGGAATGGGAAGGAATTCGGCCATGGCTTTTTGAAGGAAGCATCCCGGAATTTGCCTGGAGTGATTTGGGAAACCATGGAAAACCCAAATCTGGATGCCCGGACGGGGATTCAAACCGCCGTTCTCCCGAATTCGAGGCCAGAACACCAAAATGCTCTACAACCTCCGAAACCAAGATGTCAAAGAAACAATGAACAAGAAAAATACAACAGACAGCAGCCTCCAGCTAGTACAAGTAACCAGTGGCAAGCGCAATCACCGGTGGCTAACAGATACCAGAACCAACAAGAAGAAAGACCACAGGACTCAGCGACATATTGACCGGAAATCATACACTGTTGCAGCTTCAGGACAGAACATGCATCAAATGCACAACGAAAACTCAAACAGAGAACGAAACAACCTAGACAACGGAGAAGGACTAACAGACTGCTTTCACAAGTTCATATACAAGTTCAAACGGATGGCACAAAAAATCAAAACAGCAAGAGGAACCATAGAGAAACTACTTACACTTGCTGAATGCGTTCTGTTCTTTTTGGAATAAAAATGGATAGACTCAGCAATATAGAACATCAGACACAAATAGTCATATGAAACGCAAACGGGCTAAAAAGTAAAATAAACGAGTTAATCGACTTCCAAAAGCGGCACAATATAACCATTTTTCTGATCACCGAAACGCATCTACGACAGAGTAACAGGATAAAAATGTCTGGAATGTACATCTACAGAAATGACAGAGGTGGAGGAACAGCCATCTTTATTAAAAATAACATCACGTATCAACCAATCAAATTCCTTCCACTAATTGAAATAGTGGCAACAGGAGTATCCATATTTGCAAAAGGGGGCTAAATCAACATCATCGCAGCTCACCTTGCTATAAAAAGAATGCTCATAGATCAAGGTCTTGACACACTGCTTTCTACAGGCTCCAGAATCCTCATAGGAGGAGATCTAAATGCTAAAAACCATGCTTGGAACTCTATAAGATGCAACAAGCGTGGAGAACAACTGCTGGAACTAGCTGTCCTACGCAACATATCTATCTTGGTGCCGTCGCAACCTACGCATATTCCTGCCAATCCAAGATATCAACCAGATATTCTGGATATAACAATTAAAAACAACATCAGCCATCTATTTACCCTCGAAACAATTCAAGATTTAACGTCAGACCATAATCCCGTTGTGCTGAAGCTCGGAAACTGGCTGGGCGTTGGTGAAAAACTTAAACAGGATCAACAAATCAATTGGGCTCACTACACAAGATTAGTCCACAACCATATCAGAACAGCCCATAACGTCGCGTCCCCGGAACGAATTGATATGTCAGTGAAACATCTTGAGGAAGTAATCTCGCAATCCGCGAAGAAAGCATCAATACAAACTTACACCTACAACTCAAATTATGACGGACCTATCCTCGAAGACATTCGTCAACTAAAGAATCATCACAGAAAACAGTGGCAACGCTACAGGGATCCTAAGGACCGGAGGGAATATCATCGACTCTCACGACAGCTGACGAATAGACTTAAAGAGAGGAAAACTGAACAATGAGAGGATCGCATGGCAACCCTTACGTTAAAGAATAGAGACTCCTGGAAATTAATCCGAGCTATTAGACAACCCGGAAAGCCAAACCATTCTATAACTGGACCAGAATGACCATGCTTGTCCCCTCTGGCCAGAGCCGAAGTACTTGCAGAAAACTTTGGCACCCACTATTCACTACCATCCACGGAACACACCGCCCAACAAATTGAAGAAACTGCGATAATAGAAGAACAAATAATGGAAACACCAGCAGAAGAATTCTCGGATCTGATCACACATCGAGAAGTAAAGAAAGCGATACAAAAACTGAACGCCTACAAATCTCCAGGGCCTGACAACATCAACAACCTACATATTAAAAACTTACCTACATAAGCAATAGTACTCCTGACCAGGATTTGTAAAGCGTTCCTGTTAAGCAGTTAATTTCCTGAACGGTGGAAACTGGCCAAAGTGATCGCAATTCCGAAAAGAGGGAAAAATCCAACACTACCAGGTAGCTACAGACCCCTCAGCCTCCTATCCTCCGTATCGAAAATATTTGAGTAACTCATACTCACGAGCATGAACAAATCCCTTGAAAGAGACAAAATTATCAAACCAGAATAATATGGATTTCAACCTAAGGCGTCCACAACATGTCAGCTTCCAAGGATCGTAGAAAATATCACGCACGGATTTAACATGAGCAAATCAACGTCTGCTGTCTTTCTTGACGATAAAGTAGGGATTTCGAACCTAATCGTCAAACTACAAACTCAAACAACGTTACAGCATAGCTTGGTAAAGCTGATTGGTAACTGCTTAACAGGACGCAGATTTTATGTCTCTGTAGACGGACAACGTTCCGCAATATATATCATAGAAACAGGAGTCCCTCAAGGAGCTGATTGTCACCTATTTTATTTAATATATACGTCAATGGCATGCTTTCTGGTGAACATGTTCAACTCGGTCAGTATGCCAACGACACCATGCTGTACACTAATGGCAATAAGCACGACCTAAATATAAGAAGGCTACAGAAGGCAATAGACGACATCGCCACATGGAGTGGACGCAATAAAATAAAAATAAACGCTGAGAAGTAAGCAGCCATACACTTTACAGAAAAGAGGCCGCTATTACAACAAAACCTTACCTTCATGGATAAACCCATCAAATGAGTTTATCCGTAAATATAAGTATCTTGATACAGTACTTGACAACAAGCTTACATTCCGACAACACATCCTAGAACAAAAGAAAAAAGTGCTCGCAATCTTCTTAAACCTGTACCCAATCATGAAATACACCGAAATGACGCAAGCAACCAAACTGAGAATTTACAAATCCATTGTCACTCCGGCTCTATTATATGGATGCGAAGTCTGGGGCATGGCATCTAACAACAACGTATTACATATACAACGACTGCAATGCAAATTTCTACGAGCCATACTTAACGCTCCCTACAGCAGAAGAATCACGAAATTACATGAAGCCACATCTATTTTGCCCATATTAAATGCAATAGTCAACATAACAAAACAACTTATTAAGAGAATCGGTACAATTAGAAACTTAAACGATCGATACAAAACTGTAGGAACTTACGCACCTAAACGCTGGCATAAATACAAGGTACCACTTAGTCTAATAATGGAGGCAATGTAACCAAATATTTAAAGAACAGAAGGGGTTCCAAATAAGAACTTCAACGAAGTTCAAAGCTTGGTTTTCCCCTTATGCGAAACAACGAAATTGAGCACCACAAAACCCACCCACCTTAAAAGGAAGTTATGCTATTCAATATATAGCGGGACTTTACAATATGCCAAAAGGCAGCGGAAAATAATAAAAAAATAAAAATAACATTAACGTTCAAATATAGATGATTTTTTGGGACGTCCGCTGATCAAACACTCAACGAAAACCTTTGACATTGTTTCTAGAAATATAAAAACTAAACAATTATGTCAACTTTTACGGTATTTGAAATCTTTGCTATCATAGATCTTATAGAATTAGAAGAGTTAGGAAATTGAAATACACTTTTTGAGAAAAAAAAGTCTCAAATATGATGACGTTTAGTTTAAAACAAAAACATTTTAACACATCATTTTAGATTTTGAAATAGCTGTCAATAGTTGTAACCTTATTTTTGTATTGTTTCTACTTCCTCCTCAGAAACAGCTCTAATTGTATCTTTTTTGTGTATACGATCTGGGAGTTAGATTTGCAATAGGGCGACTTAACTCAATTTACAGTAATGTACACAACAACAACAAAAAACTAGAGTTCTTATATAAACGTAAAAGGGTATCTATTTACTTATGATCACTAAGGACGACATAAACACACACTTTTCGCCGTTAGTCAAATGACAATTTGACGGGTACAGGTAAATTGGATGATACAATCGGCAGAGAACGAATCGGACCGGAAAGTGACGAATGGGAGGCAAGGTGACGAAGACTGAAACATGTTTTCACCCCATTTTACGAATTGCGGATCAGTTTATTTAGGTGCTGGATCCGCCAGACTGCCAAATGATGCGGGATCCAGCATTGTTGGATTGAAATCCCTAGCTACATTCTAGTTAAAGTTTAGGTACGTCATTGGTTGATTAAAAAAACAATCGCAAGTTTCAACCAATACTACAACTTAAAATTTTTTTATTATGAAGTCGAACTATGGTATAAACTATGGAAGGAAAGGAATATGACAACAGAAAATCTTGGAGAATTAGACCTTAGGAAAGAGTTAAATAAGGCGGTAATATCCTTTTCTGCGACAAAAAACGCAATCCTTATTTCCGTGGCTCAGCCTTGTACAACAAGCAACTAGGGATTGAAATCCAGCAAAGTGGGATCCCACAATCCCGCGGGATCCCTCATCATAAGACAATCTTGCGGATCCCGCACAAAATTAAGCGGATCCGCAAAATGCGGCGAAAACGTGTGTCAGTCTGCGTGACTTGCTGCCCCACTCGGTCTCTATCGGATGTATTGCACTGTTTGCCTGTACCCTTGCAGTTGACATTTGACTCCTGTGAACAAATGTTTGTGTTTGTCAACCGTCGTCATTCGTAAGGAAATAAATACACTTTAAGTATTCATTAAAACTTACATTTGTTTTTAGGACACATTTCTATAATTTGAGTTATGTTATGTACTTAGTACGATTTTCTAACAATGAAATAAGTATTTTTTCCGTGTCGCACATGTTGTCTGAACTACACAATTAAAACTTTTATTTTCTGTATTTGCTGCAAAAGTAATTGTAACAATTTCCTGTCATTTGAAAAGTTGCAGCTGAAAATTTGATTATTCGTTGATACGAAACTGATGTTCTAATTTTATCGATAGGAAATCTATTTTATTAAGCCTCAGTGCGTTTGAAATACATGCTCTTTGACGAAAGTCGCATGCTTACACGTGCCGCTTTGGCTTTCCATTGATCCCACTTGGGATGATTTGGTCAATTGTCACAATCTATTATTTTTGAGTAGCTAGCCTGTGTCCTTTCAACACATTGTTATTACTTCAACTAAAGGCAAAAAAAGCTATAATAAAGTTTTTACGCCTGCCTCCGCCGTCTTCTTCAAGTGTGAAATTTCTTATTTTTACAACGAAATCCGGCGATACATCCGTGAGGACTTTACTAAAAAAATATCCGCTCTAAAAAATTCGTTGCGGCACTTAAAGTAAAAATGAAATACTTGACAGTTTACGTCTTGGTGAGCAGTTTCTATTTTTTTTTTTAACTTCTTATCGTCTCTTAACAGCGAGGCCTTTAGAGGCGGGAAAGGATGAGGGGCAAGGAATGGGAAGGAATTCGGCCATGGGCTTTAGAAGGAAGCATCCTGGCATTCACCTGGAGTGATTTGGAGAAACCATGGAAAACACAAATCTGGATGCCAGGACGGGGAATCGAACCGCCGTCCTCCCGAATACGAGGCCAGAACGCTAACCGTTACACCACCACTCTCGGTGGTTTCATTTGTTAACAATGAATCACCTACAAGATCAATCAAGGAATCAGGAGTCTATACTTAATAGAGTATATTCATTTCACTTGGTGAAATAGAATGCCTTCTCTCGGTGTTATGGGACACTTATTTAGAATAATAATAAAAAAACTGGCAACTTAGCCATCATTCATACCATATTTTTATACTGATGTTATCTATTGTATGGCAGGTAATAAACCAAGACTGAATACTTTCCATTTTTGTGATTTTTTTTAAAAAAAATTGGTTTCGATTTAAAAACAAAAATGTAAAACTTCAAAATATACTTAAAGACATGCTAAAAAATTTAATTTCATTTTGCCAATTAAATTGTTGTTAATTGTTAATTTTTATCATTTAACATTAAAATTGATTTATTAATTTAATTAATAGACGATTATTATTTAATTTATGAATGCTTTAAATATCAATGCTTTAAATATATGCGTTAAAATATTGTAGCCTCCAATCCCTCTGGATCCCGCGGGATTGGTACAAATCCCACTGCGGGATTGCAATCCTTACAAGCAACATAGAGTCCTCCTCTATACTTCGCCTTGTTAAAACAGTGGCTGAGGTCAACGATGCTAGAGAACCATCTAAACTGTCTGTATATACTTAGTGTACACAGAAAATTTTTATAAGAAAATTGTGATAAAACTGCAGATAAAGTTGCTCGAAAAATCACTATTAGTGTAATTATAATATATATATTAATTAGTTATATTATTTAATTAATTGAATATATATATGTATTTATTTAATAAACGCTTTTGTAGCTTGCATATTATCAGCTTTCTCTTGACTGCACCCAACCCCCTGGCGCCAAGACTTGCATCATAATTGGTTCTCCTTACAGCGAATGATTGAAGAAAAGTTTGAAGCGTACCACCTTGAACAATTGGCAGACAATTGTAAAAGTGTAATCAGTTGCCTCAGCAAAGAAAAATAATTCAAAATTGCCAAGCCAGACCAAAAACCCCATTAGGTAAGCTTAGCGAAGAGTTGGACTTGGAAAAAGACCATAGGGTATCTCCTACTGATGAAGACATTGACGATTCAAATTCGTAGTAAATCGTAGAACACTTAGACACATCAAATTTTCACAGTATCCATTTTTCTGTATGGAAATTTGTTTGAAGCTGCTTTCAAGTCGATATCCTGAATAATTTAAGTAGTCAAATTCTGTTTACGAATTTTATCTCACTTTTGAAAATAATAAACACACTTTATTTCATATCAGATGGAAGGGTAGCAGATTAAGAATAGAATAAAATTTGTTTTGGTTTAGTAACGGTAAAATTACGAAATTTATTACCAAGTCTTGGTGATCACATCAGAATGATTTTTTTTGTGGCAAAACTAATAGAGTTACAGAATTTTTTATAAGGATTGAAATTGACATTTTTCATAATATCCAGCGACTCTCAAAATTTCAAAATTATAGAAATATTTTTATCGTTCAAGGTTAAAAGAGCTGATGTAATCTTATACGAAACTGATCAGCTATCAAAAGATTCTCGTGGGAAGCAGAAGTTTTGGACATTTCCACGAGTAGGAAGTTTAAATAGCCGCCTAGAACCTTAACTCGCCCCAGTATCCCAGAAGCAGTAAGCGCAGTATGTAGTTCGTTGTTGCTTGTTGGGCGCATGGCGTGGCAGACAATTGTTTTGTGCAGACATGATTAACTTTTAGGATTGCGTGTGTGAAAAAATTTAATAGCTCATGTAGCTAAAAGTTAGCGAAGGGTCGTGAAGTTGGTCTGACTCGAATGTGTTAGTCGAATTTGCAAATATATCTTCAGAGAATTTGTCTGATACCTGCTGAGTCAATGGCTTTTCTAAATCTTTCAAGAATATATTAAATTTTACCAATAGACTTGTGAACTTTAGTTGCAAATACCTTTTCTTAGTCTGAGGTTGTTTAAACTAAGTGGCGACTAATTTCAATTAAGCAAAGCCAGAGCTGAACATTATCCACAGTTATCGACGGTCACAGCAGAGACTGAAGTTTTGCACTAATCCCATGCAACGTTTTAGTCTCACAAAAGGATCTCTTTAAAACCGAATTGTTATTTGGTTAAAATACTTTGCTTTCTTAGGTTCTGATCAACTCTGTTGTGTATAGGGTTTTCACACATTTGGAAGAATGCTGTTAGTAATGAAATAGGAGGGCTATCCGATACAACTGACTTTTCCCATTTTTTGTAGAATAGATTAACTACAACACAAGTAAGCTTATTGGGGATGATTCCCCGAATAATTACAACTTATTACATTGTTTAACTCTGTGCAGCAGAATACAATTAATCTGTTGGAAATGTAATGCATTCAGTTGAGTATTTTCTTTTAAGCTATATGATAACAAACTTTATTTCTTCTTTACAATTACTATACTACTAGTTTTTCATAATCCTAATATATATATATAAGGATGCCCCTTATAAGAGCAAAAAAAAAAAAAAAAAAAAAATAGAAAATTCAAACGCATGCGCTCTAATCACTGTAGCTTACTTACATAAGATTATCGTCCTACGATGAAGTTAACCCATGGCGAGTAGACGAGAAAGTTTAAGAATAATGTTTATTTCCACTATCGCTTCATACGTGACTAATTCATTAAAATTTTGTATAATTCTGGGTTAACAATGAAATAAGGATAACAAAAAACTTAATTTTTTAGTAAGACAAAAGTAATAACATTGTGAGGGATATTTTCTTTTTAGAATCTCTTTTTACGGTGCGGGTACTATTTTCCGTGTTTCTGAATCAACATTGTTTCCATTCTTCATCTGCTGTAATTAATCCATGCAACTCACGAATTAATTTTACAGCTCTTTTAGCTGTGTTGTTCAGATAAAAGACATTTCTTTTAGTCTGTACGAAAACCTCCGTTTCTGCCAACGAAGAAACGCTTTCCTGTAGAACACTGCTTTACGTTTTCAACCGAGAAAACATATGTTTAATTTTCGCGGATACTAATTCCCCGTGGTTTTTTATAAAACAAATGAAGGTAAGCATTAATAAAGTTGCAAAAAATACAAAATAATGTACACCTAATTTTTAATACCATAGAAAATAGAGGCGGATATTTCTACCATGAAAGGAGTGTACCTTTCTACAAAGGCTCCCTTTCTAGATTACGTACCTTTTGCGTTCCTTGCTCAATTTAAGTTGAAAACTTAAGAAATGTATCTTCAGTGAATAAATGGCTCTTGCCAAACATCACAATTGATGCACTGCACGAGAATGCCTTATTTTCAGTTCTTTGCCACTATCTCCATACAAAAATATAACTGCAATGAAGTCTTCGCGGGTGTACCGCCGGATTGTGTTTTGGAAACACGACAATTCGACGGCTAGCTCCGCTTTCTTCATCAGGTGTGGAGACATCTGCACTGCACTGGTTGGCTGACCCACATATACTGAGTTAGCTCAGGTGCCGCACTTCCTTATATACATGTCTGCGTCTGGCGGCTGGCTCCTAGTGGACATGGCTATAGCTCTCGTTGCGGCCCGAACTAATATGGAGCCCTCTATGGCGACAGCTGGACAGAGGTACAACGTTCTCTACTGATTCTTGCCAAGGCTGGTTTCCATGCCTCACTAAGACATAGACCACTGTCTCGATTGTATGTGTTGGCCAGTGGAAACCAGCCTTGGCAAGAGTCCGCAGAGAACGTTGTACCACCTCGAAAACAATCTCTTGGATTACATTGCAGGGACGTTTTTGCGCTGAGCGCATTTCCTTCCAAGTCATGTGAGGTCGTCATCAGTGTAGGGCTAGCATTGTTCGACTTGCCAGGTCGTGTTTGGTTGCATAGGTTCAATTTAGAGTTTCATCATTTACCAGTTTTACAGGCCATCTTGTATTTTTGTTGTATTGAATGTGGGTAACCAGCTGTTTTATTAGTGGGTTGTCGTGATTGGGGCACTGCATGTATAACTTCTTTGCAGTAGTTCGGAAGCTTTCGAGCAAAGTTGGAAGTCCGCTGATTCTATGTAGTTCAGTTGTCGGGGTGTCCCTTGCCAGATTATATGCAAATCGTATGGCACGGTTATGAACTCGTTGAAGTAGTTTTATGATTGAGGGAGCGGCGTTGCCCCAAACTGGTGATGCGTATTCGAGGATGGGTCTAGTGTATAGGGTAACCGCGGTGTTTGGATGTAGAGGTGATTTTGGATTTAACACCGGATAAACCTGCCTCATCCTGTTCATGGCTTTGGTCCGAGTGTTTTTTGTGTGAGTTTTCCATGTTAGCCATTTGTCAATCGTGACGCCAAGGTAGAGAGCCGTGGGTGACCATTTGATACCTTCACCGAAGAGTTTCACGGTTTGTAGAGGGGGTACAGATCTTCTAGTCACCATGACTGCTTGGCTTTTTGCCGCATTAAATTCCAAGGGCCATTTCTTTGCTCACTTCTCTATGTTGTTGCAACCTCTTTTCCGTTTTGTGACGACGTGGGTTGCCCTGATGCTCTTCGTGAAGAGGGAGGTGTCGTCGGCGTATAGACCTGTGTCGATTTGGTCGGTTCTTGGTATATCAGCCCTGTATGTTATATAATACAGGTTCGATGACGGAGCCTTGTGGTACACCAGATTTTATATACTTGTTGGAGGAGATGGCATCTTCAGTGGTGACGCGAAAGGTTCGATCAGCCAAGTAGTTTCTTATCAGACGGACGTTTGGTAGAGGAACTCCTTGTACCAGTAGTTTATATAGGAGACCCTCATGCCAGACAGAATCAAAGGCACGGGATACATCCAGAAATATTGCACCAAAGAATTCCAGTTTTTCAGAGGCGCTCATAGCGTGTTCTACAAGGCGAAAAAGTTGTTGTGGGGTAGAATGTTTTTGTCGGAATCAGAACTGTGCGTTAGGTATCAGCCGTTCGTCGTCGATGTGTCTCTTGAGCCTCTTGAGGTAGATCCTCTCGAAGACTTTTGATGTGGTGGGTAGGAGGCTAATTGGTCTGTAGAATTTCGGAGAGCGTTTGTCTTTACCAGGTTTTGGGACTGGTACTATTTCGGCATGTTTCCAAATTTTTGGGTATTCACTGGTTGCTAAAATTTTGTTGAAGACTGTTGTGAGGTATTGAATTGCAGGTGGTGGCATATGTCTGAGTAGAGGACCCCCGATGTTATCGTGACCATTGACTTTGTGCAGGGCTACGTGGCTTAGCATGTCGGCGACTTCCTCAACACTGGTTTCTTCGATGGCTCCTTCATCCGGTGTGCCTGTGGTTAGGAATGCGTCGCGTCTTTGCCTTACAAGATTGATATGCGTATCGTCACAGTTTTCGTCCACTGGCTGGAAGTTGGCCTCGAAGGTATCAGCAATAGCATCAGCCTTGGCTGCCGGTTCGGTAAGTTTTGTTACCAACAATCAGTGGCGGCATTTGGTGTCTTTGTCGTAGGATGCGTTTGGTAGAGTGCCAGATAGAGCCGTCCTCAGCAGTGAGAGTCGCTACGAGGCCTTCCCAATCACGCGTTCGGTGTTTTTGAATATTGGCTTTGATTTCCCACTGGAGGTGGTTGATGGTGCGTTTGGTGGTAGGGTCTCTCGTTATATGCCATTCTCTTGTTAGCTGATTTTTGAGGGTAATGGTCTGTCGGATTTCTGGTGGCAGTTGCCTAGATTTTTCCGGCTGTTGTTTTGCAGGCTGTGTTGCTTGATCAGCAGCAGCATTGACTAGTTCGGTGAACAGGGTCATTGCAGCGCAGTCGCCGATTTCATCAGGAGATTGGTGATCTGTTCGGCTAGGAAGGTTTGATAGAGGTACCAATTGATGTTCTTCATGTTTCTGGTGGGTTTACTCTTCGTGGGAGAAGCTTCCGTTACCATATAAAAGAGGACCGGAAGGTGGTCCGACGATAATGCTGTTTTAGTGACGACAGCAATGTAATGTTGTAGGCCTTTCGTGATTGCTATGTCTAGCACGTCTGGGGGTGATCTTCCTTTGTGGAAGGTGGGCTCCGTTGGGCCCCATGCTACTGCGTCGTGTTGTTCGATGACTCGGAGTAGACGTCGGCCATGTGTATTGGTCAATCTTGAGTTCCAGGCAGTATTTTTGGCATTGAGGTCGCCAGCGATCATGATATTTCCGGGTAGGCGGAGGAGTTGAGCTACCTCTCCTTCGTCTACTGGGCCATGAGGGGGTCGGTAAGCAGAGATGAGGAGTATTTTTCCCCTTGGGGTTTCGATGGTGATGCCTGTAGCTTCAATAGTGGTGAGCTGAGGAAGGATGACGTGGTGGTGTTTGATAGATCGTGTGATGAAGATGGCCGTGCCGCCACCGGCAGTCAGTCTGTCATTGCGATAAGTAGTGTTATTTGGAACTGTAGTTTTTATCCCTGTGTTTCGTTGACGAGGCAGATGTCAATCTACTCGTCTCTCATAAATTCTCTAAACTCACCAATCTGCCTTCAAAGGCCGTTGGCGTTCAAGGAGCAGATTGTTAAATCATTAATTCTGGTCCCCATGTTGGTTTCTGTGAGTGATGTTGTAAGTGGTTTCCACCATTGTCTGGACTGCGGCAGCAATCTGTCGCGGGAGGTCTGTTATCATGGCTTGCATGGTATTCATAGTTTGCAGCATTGATTGCATCATATTAAGGAGTAGTAGGGGATCAATCTGCTGGTGTTGTGGTTGCTCCTGGTGTGGTAGTTGTTGCTTCGGCTGCTGCGATGTATTGGCCTCGTTGGCCTGGCTGCTGGGTTGTGTTGATATACTGGGATCCTCTGTTGTATCAGTGTGGCGGTTTTGGGTTACTGTTGCATCAGTGTGACGGTTTTGGATTACGTCACGTTCAATTGTCTTCCGTACAGTAGAAACTACAGCGTAGGCGGTGTTGTCTGCCTGATGACCTGTTGGATGAGGGGCAGTAGGAGGTGGTGGCTGCGAATTAGTGTTCGAGCCAAGTGGAGGAAAGTTGGCATTCGTATCGCTTGGAGGAGCCGGTTTTTCTTTTCCTTCTTCTTCTTTCTTCTTCTTTCTTAGTGCGGCTTGGGCGGCGTTTTGCTGCTTCTGACGCTCGCAAAATCTACTGAACGCCGGGCACTTCCTGTAGCTAGCTACGTATGGACAACAGCAGTTTGCACACTTGGGTGGATCCTCTCCTTTTTTGGTGGCACAGTCGTTAGAGGCGTGATCCCCAGCACATTTTACACACTTTGGGGGCATGTTGCAGTGCCGTGAGATGTGGCCTACGTCCTAGCATTTAAAGCACTCAGGTGGGCCCCTTGTGCTTCTGAGCTTCTCAACTGTTATTTTTAGGGCACAGATGGATGAGAGCTTGTATATCGCCCTGTTCTCTAGTGTGTCTCGGAGCACGACCAGATACAGTGGGACCTCCTATTGGGTTTTGGGGGAGCGGAGTCGAACGACTGTTTTGGCATCGAAACCGCAATCTTCAAGTTCCTCCTTCACGTTGTCTAGGTGCATGTTGAAGGGGATACCTCTCAGTACCACCTCCAGGGTATTGTCCGGCTGAGTGGCGAAGGAGTAGTAGCCAATGCCTTTCTTAGAGATGTGGTTAGTCACCTCCATATTCTGTAGTCTTCGTTTGTCTTGAAAATGACTTTGTACAGGCCACGGCCAATTAGTCTAGCTTCGAAAGCAGCTTTGCAGGTTTGCTTCAGTAGGCGGTAGACGGTGCTATAGTCCTCCTTGTATTGGATGAATAGGGGAGCTGGGTTGGTCTTCTTGGGTACATTTTCAGTCATTTCCTCGTCGGTAGGCAACTGGTCAAACTGATTAGTTGTCACCATTGCGGGGATGTCAGTGGTTAGTTGCGTGGCTGGGGCCGTGCAGCTTGGCTTAATAAAGCCATCTTCATCGACGGTTGCTTTCCGCGGGTCCTGGTCGTCGCGGGTGTCTTCCTCGTGGCGCGGACTTCATGTCTTGTTGGGTTGGTCTTGTAAGAAGTTGTGGTTGCGCGCTTCTTCTGCTGGTCCGCTTTCTCAGCGGATGAGGCGGCACATCTTTTCCTCGAAGTAGGAGTATTGCATGTGTCAATTGTCAGGTCTTCATCATTGGGTGTAGGGGTTTGTGCTCCTGTTTCAGTAACGCCTATTTCATCGTCTCCCGTGAAGCTCTTGTGCGTTTCGTTGGTCTGGTTGTTACTCATAATGGGCACTGCTGTGGTCGCCTTGGAGTTATTTGGCGGTGAGGGCGAGCGTGGTGACTCTTGGTGGAGTGCAGGTACATAATTCAGTTGGATGTTGCCGTCATAGGAGATCTCGGGCGCAGAAGAGCGCCGACAGCCGCCCGGAACAGACGTCATTCTTCCTGTGATGCTCTTGTGAGGGCGCCTACTGCTGGGTAGGGAGTGTTGCACTGACCCTTCGTTGTCACCGTTTAGTTTCCATGTCAGCGACAACCCTAAACTCACACCAGGGGGTCTCACTCCACCTGGAAGTGGGCCGTGTGGCGGTAGATCCCTATCTCTCGGAGGGCAGGGTGAAAAGGCCAAGGCTATCCCCAAAGAAGAAGAAATAGGCAGCTTACGCCGACAATCGTCTTCGCTGCGTGAGCGAGACAGAACGCGCATAAACCAGTATAACTAGTACACAAGCATATGCTAATACTGACGTAGCACACGATTTTGGATTCATTTTTAGAACGTTGTACCTCAGTCCACCTCTGTCCAGCTGCCACCATATAGGGCTCCATATTAATTCGGTCCACAACGAGAGCTACAGCCACGCCCACTAGGAGCCAGCCGCCGGACGCGGACATGTATATAAGGAAGTGCGGCACTCGAGCTATCTCAGGATCTGTGGGTCAGCTGACCAGTGCAGATGTCTCCACACCTGATGAAAACGGCGTAGCTAGCCGTCGAAATATCGTGTTTCCACAACACAATCCGGCGGTAAACCCGTGAAGACTTCATTGCAGTCGTACGCCGGGAAAGTCTTCTTTCTTACAAAAATATAACTCATAGCTCAATTCTCTGCAGTCGTCTCTCATGTAGGATTTTTGTTTTAATTCAGACAAACAGGGAAGTATCTTTATCACTTACTCAGAGAATTCAGAACAACTTTACCTTGGTCTTTATCACAAGAAGTTGTTCCCTATTACGAAATGTAAAATGAGATTGATTGGCAGGCGTTCTTCTTTGGAACATCTTACTCCCAGACCAGGCAACAACTTGCCATTCCACTGAATTGTCACAACTTTCGACATGCCAATTTAAAATCGGTTATTATAGATTCTGCTCCTTTCGTTTGTTTGAATGGTATACTTGTTTAAAGAAAAATTGTCAGTGCTAAATCCAAGTGCCTCCACGATAACTTGAACAATGTAAACTAAATATATTACAATTAACTGGCATCTATTAATTTAAGTGTAATGATACTTTTTTTCTTCTGCGCTTTGCAGCAGTTACTGATTGAATTATTACGGGTGGGTTTATTAAATGTTCTTCCTGATATTTTCCAAAACTAAAATATGTGGCGTTGAGTTCTTCAGATAGCAGGAACAAATCATAGGACGCTGAAGAGGTTGACTGCCCGCTGGACACACATATATATATAAGTATTTTTCTATTCATTTATTTTTATTTGTTTTAGCCTTTCTTCGTTTTCAGCTAGTTTTACACAAACACCAAGCAACCTCGTCTCCCTGGTTCTCTCTATGTTTGTAAGAAGATTATACCCTCCTTTGTTTACATCCATTCGAGGGCATAAGTGTGTGCAATACCATAAACATTATGCAGTTAACGTTTGAAATCCTTTTTCCTACCCTGATTAATAACCAGAGATTTGCTCTCCATAATATTCTCCAGAATATAATGCACTCATGTACAGCGATATTAGAGCTTTCCCTTGTAGTCAATTTGCTTTCACGTATATTAAAAAATGAAACTGATAGAACTCCTGCAATTTGGTACTTTGCCTCTCCTAATAAAAATATGCTCCTTCTAGTACTTCGTAATCCTAAAATTATCTATTAGAACAAAACAATACGTGATAGCTATTCAATAACTGTAATAGAAGTAACAATTAACGTATGCGTGAAGCCACTACACTACCGTAACTTACATGAAGATGAGTTGGTACAAGCCGGCGTAGATTACAGTTCTTCGAATGGCGTAAAAATTTATTTATGAGTGTTTTAGGGTAAAATGAAAAAAATAGTACGTATGCGTTACAAAATTTTGACTTCGAAAAATAATAAAAAAAAAAGGGAAACGAGGGTGAGTCAAATGAAAACCTTAAATTTGTAATAAAAAATTGAAATTTCGCGCCGTTATCCTGTAAGTTGGTAAGCGTGCTACAAGCACCGTGCAGAATGGCCTGTAGGTGGCAGCATAGTACAGATGCACAAATACCGTCTCAGTATCAGTATAAAGATGGCTGTTCCACTTGAGACTTGCAACAGGGAAGAACAGCGTTCTGTTATTCGGTTTTTGAGTAGTGAAGGTGTGAAACCTATTGAAATTCATCGAAGAATTAAGGTTCAGTACGGTGATGTATGTTTGGCATAGCAGGAAGTCTACGAATGGAGTAGGAAGTTCGCAAATGGTGTGACTTCAGTGGAAGATGCTCCTCGTCCAGGTCAGGCACAACGAGTTGTGACTCCACAGAACATTGCAGCAGTTGAAGCCATAGTGATGGAAAACCGCCGAGTGACACTGAATGACATTGCAGCATGTTTAAAGATTAGTCATGGTTCAGCACACCACATTGTGCATGATGTGCTCCAGATTCACAAAGTGTCTGCAAGATGGGTGCCACGGCAGCTGACTCCTGAAATGAGAGAACGACGTATTGATGGTTGTGAAGAACTTCTTCTGGGTTCACTTCCACCAACCGGAAGCGAAGAGAGCGAGCAAGGAATGGCGCCATTCCTCATCACCTAAACCAAAGAAGTTTCGAACAGAACCATCAGTAGGGAAGGTTATGCTGACTCTCTTTTGGGACGAAGAAGGCGTCATTTTGGAGCATTACATGCCTAGAGGGACCACTGTCACCAGTGCATTATACACTGATCTCCTAAAAAATCATCTTCAGCCTGCAATCAAATCAAAGCGACGTGGATTGCTGTCGTCAGGTGTCATTTTGCAACATGACAATGCAAGGCCCCACACTGCCCGTATAACAGTTGCAACAATCACAGACCTGTATTTTGAGTGTCTTCCTCATCCACCATACTCACCAGACCTTGCCCCAAGAGATTTCCATATGTTTGGACCACTCAAAGAATCAATGGGAGGAAAGAAGTTCCATTCTGATGAAGAGGTACGCTACGCGGTGCATGAGTGGTTGCGCGGACTACCAAAAGAATTTTTTTCTAAAGGAATTTATGCACTTTGTAAGCGCTGGAGGACTTGCATTGAGCGCGGTGGAGATTATGTTGAAAAGTGATATGGCTTTGCACCACTTCTGCACAATAAATAATATTTAAAAAAATATTTAAGGTTTTCATTTGACTCACCCTCGTATATATATATATATATGTGTGTGTGTGTGTGTGTGTGTGTTTGTGTGTGTGTATGAGAGAAAGAGAGAGAGGGAGAGAAAGAGACAGACATTACTCTGTTGATTATTACCACAC
This sequence comes from Vandiemenella viatica, assembly GCA_031002005.1. NCBI lineage: Eukaryota > Metazoa > Arthropoda > Insecta > Orthoptera > Morabidae > Vandiemenella > Vandiemenella viatica. The sequence goes on from CM061921.1 coordinate 16,161,978, forward strand.
GAATTTATGTATATGTAATATGAGAGTTATTTAATATGCTGTAAATATTCGATAATGGAGGATTTATGTCAGCTACAACTTGAAGCCCAGACATAAGTTCTATCTTATGTGGGATTCACAACATATATTAAGCTGTATTTGAATATGTATCCCTGTTTTCGTAAAAAAAGCTAAGTTTACAATCATTATGCGTTTTTTAAAAAAAATGTTAAGTTATTAGGATCAGATGAAAAATCAGCATTTGAATAATGTGGTCCCACTAAACATGTTTTGATAAACGTGTCTTTTATGAATTGGTAATTCTTTCCTGTTTTTGTATCTGTCAGTTGCCTATGAAACTGTTTGGCGAGAAGGACTTCTTCTGAAATTTGTGAGTATTCTCTCATGTCGAAAACTTACATAACTACTTAACAACATGTTGAGCAATAGATACTTTCAGATATACTATGATAATGACAAAAGCAGAATGCTTATACTGAATGATGGTTTACCCCAAGGATCTGTTTTAGCACCCCCCATATTCATTTTGTATACTCATGATTTACCGGAAACATCTTCAAGAAAATTTACTTACACTGATGACATTTGTTTGGTGAACCAGAACCCCAACTTTTTTGATGCAGAAACAACTTTATCAGCTGTTCTGGAAAAGTTAGATTACTACTTCAAGAAATCCTACATCTAAATCCTCAGAAAACAGTTATTTCAATATTTCATTTACACAACAGACAAGCACACTATAAACCAGAAGTTAAATTCAGAGGCCAACACTTGCCGTATTGCGGTACACAAAAATATCTGAGTATAACACTGGACAGAACTCTAACTTTCAAACAGCATTTCTCAAACGTGGCTATCAAAGTCAAAACGAGAAATAATATTCTCCAAAAGCTTACAGGTACCTCATGGGGAGCCAGAGCTCATATTCTAAGATCCACAACCTTAGCTCTGTCATACTCTGTTGCTAAATACTGCTTCCCATCCTGGATCAATAGTGCCCATACAAAGAAGATAGATGTGCAACTCAATCAGGCAATGAGGATAATTACGAGATGTATTCACAGTGCGAACACCATATGGCTTCCAGTGCTATGAAACATCTCACCCCCAGCACTAAGAAGATCAGAAGCTCTCTTAAAAATCTGGAAAAATATCCTGAAGAACCCTCAGCTGCCTATACATCAAGACATGATTCAAGCAAAACACCAACGCTTGAAATCAAGAAAACCACCATGGCGCACAGCAAACAACCATACAGAGTCCTCTTTCAACATCAACAAGCTGTGGACAACTCAATGGGATCAGTCATCAGTAGCCAATAAAAATTTAGTTGAGGACCCCTCAGTAAGGTTACAAGGTTTCGATCTCCCCAGGCGGCAGTGGAGAAGCATCATTCGGATTCGAACAGGACAAGGCAGATGCGCCTACTTATTATACAAATTGGGCTGGATAAATTCTGCAAATTGTGATTGTGGAGCCACCTTACAGACAATAAATCACATTTTTTACGACTGTCCTCTTCGGGCCTACAAGGGAACAATGGTGGAAATACATGATGCGTCGATCAGTGCAGTTGACTGGATTAAAACATTACATCTCGAGATATGAAAATGTACAAGCTTGTGATATGTATATTTCCTATTGTGTACCTTGTTTAATAATCATACGATAAATAAATAAATCATACATTGCTCTGCTGTAATTGCGAACATACCATTGCCTGGATATGTAATGTATTTGTCCTTGACTGATTTTAAAATCGGATCTAGGCGCACCAAGATTCTTCACTTTAATTCTAAGCTCGTGTTTCAAGTTTTTCCCAGTAAATTGCAGACAGAATTCATATTTCACTTTCAGAGTGCCGGAAAGATGCAGCGATTCTCAAAAACGAAAAAATAACTCACAAGAGTTCAGACTGAACCTCACAAAATAAACTTCAAAATAACACACTTTCTAGTGCAAACACCTTAGACAATGATATGATTCGCGCGCTTATTTCATCTAATCGTTCGACAAATTCCCGCTACTTGGTGAAACATATATCACCGTATTCTAGTGCACTCTAACGGAATGTTTACAACCTTAGTGTGCCGGTACTATGGTTTATACAATGGCCAACGCATGAAACATAAAAGTATGTTTTACATTGTGAAAACATAAATATTTAACGTCGATTAATGACGCAGGGAAGCATAAACTGGAGTTACAGAGACAGGGATTCGAGAGTGGAAGTTCAAACACTCTGAAGATTTCCCTACGTTGTAACTAGCGTTACAAGAAAATCATGATGTGGTTGGTGCAACTGCCGTAGGCTCTGCAATCTGAGCCTACTACGAGCCCATATTAGAGCTATACTCAGTAAAAGCCACGCCCCCAATCCTCTGCTACATGCAATGTAACAGCGTTCCAAAGGCACAGCCTTAAAAATACTACCCGTTTGAGAAACATACTTTTATATCAACAGTTCTAAATATATTGACTGACAGTGTTTAAACTAGTGTGGAAAATTCTCGAAATGCTCCCTGTTAATTTAAAATTCTATTTTACTCTACTAAAAAATATATTTTTATATATCTTTTGGGGCAGTTCCGCCTTAGAGCCCTTAACAACGAGCCGCTAGAGGTCTTCGATAATCTTATTAAGTATTTTTCAATGTCGCCTAATATGAGCTGTCAAATTCGTTTTGGGGCTGTTCCTGGAGATAATGTAAAACATTATTTTAGAAACGTATGACTTTCTAACTTCGACAGCTATCCATGGTTTTGGTTATTGCTTACAGGTAAGAAACCATCTCATAGGAAAGCAGCTTTAAGAATAATTCAAAACAATTTTACATTTTTCATTCATCTAATAATGCTGATGAAATTTCACTACAAAAAGGAAGAAACAAATATCACATGACGAAACGATTACCCGCTCCAAAAATACAATTTCTACTCGTAGAAACATATCACATTTTTTCTTTTTTTTTAAAAAAGTAAATGGTAACTTATTACTAATGTTTTTTAGTTTAGTTACCCTGAGCTGACTAAAAGACAGTTTTTACTGCATTCCCTAAATAAAAATAAAATCCAAATGGTGATGTTCTAATTTGAAAGTATTAAGAATTACTAAATTCGGGAAATATGAAGGTACCCTTATCAGTCACGTGAGAAGAACATTCCGGTCCTAATTAATTGGGTTGCTATCTTATCGCAGCTATTCAGTGTATCTAAAAGAAGGTAAATAACTTTTGGTGTCACGTAATCGGTTAATCAGGCGTGTTTGTTGCGTTGGAGGCATCTGTCTGAAGGTCAGTTGTAACCTTCTTGCACATAAATATTTTATCATTTCTTAAAATGTTAAGGGGAAACTGATATGTAGCATAGTATATTATGTGTTGCATTAACGATACCTGCAAAATAAGGCGCCGACGCACAGTATTTAAATTTTTATTTTCCATGGATAATGTATTCTAATTTATGAAATGTAAAACAGTGTAATGTCTTCTTTACTGTATCACTGTATTCACTAATTTCAGTTACTTTTAAGGAGATGGATACATGTGACGACTTCTGACGCATTCAGAAGGGAATTTTTTTGATACCTTATGCGTGATGGTGGGTTTTCAAATGTTCTGAACATGGGAAAACTTATCCGTTAGCTCTTGCCAGTTGCCAGTAACAAAACGAACATTCTTGGGAGCTGCATGTAAATCGTCATCGATTAAAATATGTCATTGACTTCTTCAAAGTCAGATGAATTGTTTTGTTGTGATGTATTCACCACGATTCCAGTACACGAGCTGTACAAAAACTACTGTATGAGACGTTTTCAGAAACCGTTGGCGCTATTTTGCAGTGGAAGAAGTTGTTTCTCGTAACGTTATACGAAATTGAGTATGCGATTTACTTACTCAATTTCAATAGTCAATTTATGGCGAATGTGAGAGATTGAAAACTAGCTACTCTACCAATCACGTAACGAAGGCTGTGAACTCTTAGGAGAGGAAAGCAGGCCATACACGTTACGACGGTCGCAAAGACTGTCCGTCGAACCGTCGCAACGACAGTCTTATTACCACATATACGTTGCGTCTCGTCGCGTAGACGGTTCTACAAAATTTCACCACAGTCGTCCGATTGTCTCTTTTAGTGTCTGTTTAATATCATAAAAATATATAGTATATTTTCATTAATATTCATATGTGAAAAAAAATTGAAAAAATATAGTCCTAGTTATGTACCTTTCTTCTGATTTTACTGTAGATAGTTTAATAAAATTTGTGTGGTATATTCTAATGTTAATAATACAACTTGGGTGAAGCAAAGTTATTGTTGATAAGAAACTGATTTACATTTTATAAATTTGAGATTCTGTAACTATTTTTAGCAAATATTTCAAATACTTATTACATTACAACTCACTAGCTATGCTTCGATTATTTTCATTTTGCTTTACAGATCGGGTAATTGTGAAAATTTCAAGTTAATTTAACATTCCATTCCTGAGAAAAAGGTACGAGGGTGAATCAAATATAAACAAGACTTTCGGCCGTTCGGGCGCAATAGTGGTGGGAGAACGTTCCCGCTTCGTTTGGCGATAGGTAGGTTTGTCAGGAGTGGGGGAAGACCGTTAGCCCCCCCCCTCGACTCGCTCAGTGCCAACCGTCACGATGTCGGAGCAAGAGGTACACTCGTCGATTGCGCAACGTGTTATAATCAAGTTTCTCGCTGCAGAAGGCGTAAAACCGGCAGAAATCTTGAGGAGATTGACTGCCCAGTTCGGGAAAGAGACACTGTCGCGAGCCAGAGTGTTTGCATGGCATAAACAGTTTGTGGATGGTCGTCATCATGTTGAAAATGAGAGCCATAATCGCAGACCCCGCACCAGCATTACAGAGAACAACATCAGCTGTGTTAGACGGCTTATTGAAGATGACAAGCGTCTTACCACTTCTGAAATTGCAAGTAAGGTCGGAATAAGTTATGGGAGCACTTACTCCATACTCACAGAGGAGCTTGGGTACCGTAAGGTGTGCGCCAGGTGGGTTCCTCGCCTTCTCACGGCAGAACAGAAATTGAATCGACTTCAGGTGTGTGAGCGTCTTCTGGCACGATTTCGGGAAGAAGGGGACCCATTTCTGACTCACATCATCACCTGTGATGAAACTTGGGTGCACCACTACACCCCTGAGTCCAAACAAGCGAGTATGGAGTGGAGAAAAAAAGGAGAACCTGGACCAGTGAAAGCCAAGTCACGACTATCGGCTGGCAAGGTTTTGGCTACGGTTTTTTTTGACCAGCGTGGTTTGCTGCACCTCGATTTTTTGCATGAGCGCAGGACAATCAATGCGGCCTACTACTGCGACATTTTGAGTGAGGTCCGACTTGCATATCGCCGCAAAAGACGAGACCTACCGATGAGGAAAGTGGTTATTCTCCATGACAATGCTCGCCCCCACACAGCAGCCTTAACCAGGGAAAAATTGGAGAAACTGGGGTGGGAGACACTGGACCACCCTCCTTACAGTCCAGACCTGTCACCCTGTGACTTTCATGTGTTTGGTCCTCTCAAGGAAGCTTTGGGAGGCCAAAAATTCAACAGTGATGCTGAGGTGGAAGCCTATGTGCGCAATTGGCTGCAGACACGACCTGCATCTTTCTACATGGAAGGAATTGGGAAGCTGCCTATCCGCTGGGAAAAATGTGTTTCTAAAGCAGGAGATTACGTAGAAAAATAAGATATGTACTTTTTTGCACTTAAAATAAAAATAATATTTTTAAAAATAAAGTCTTGTTTATATTTGATTCACCCTCGTACATAACATAGAAATTTTCGAGTTTTAAGAAAAATCAAGTAGGTGTGGCCTCTGAGTGTAGGGTTAATGAAAACCGTCAATAAAACTAAAAAAAGATTACGCGCAATAAACTGTATATCATTGTAATCAGGAAAGTTTGTAGATTATTTTTCACTGAAATAATAAAAATGTCAATTTTTTACATTTTACACTACACGGTTCTGATAGCTTGGTTGCACGGACCGTTTCAAACATCAACACTCGCGTTACGACCGGTGCGTTCGTGTACAACCGGAGCGTGTCGTGTAAGATCGGAGCGTGTCGTGTCGCAAGGTTCGATGGAAATTTCAACGGACCTGCGACATGATCTTGGTCGTACAGTCCGCTTTACGACCAACCCATTCACGATCGGATTTGTCGCATACGACCGAATTCCGTGCGACGGTCCGTGCGACCGTCGTAACGTGTATGGCCTGTTGAAATGTTACTTGAAATCCGCTTGTCTGCCAACTTAATATGACAAAATTCATTGCAAACACACGGATATAACAAATTTTGCCCTATTACTGAATGAAATCCAGGAGTCATATGTAACTGAACTGTAATTGAACTGCTTTTTAATTCCACCAGCTACCTATTTGGTAGGTTAGGATGGAATGTTGCTGGGATCTCTAATGACAGAACATTAACAGTAGCAATGCAGTGTTCTGCAGCGTCATATTCCAAAGTTCGTAATTCTTCCATGTGATTTTACACCACATTGTAGCAGATACGTCATGAATTCATCAACCGACACAATTCTTCGACATTAGATGGTGGTATCGTCTTTTTCTAACGATCGATAACTCAAATGATGAATTTATTCCATGCGTATAATAATAGAATTTATTATTATTAATTGCGACGGAGCTTATGAGAATCTACCATTGCGGAGAATACCGCTTTAAATGGCCCTTAGCAAAATATTAATAATTCCACGTTGCTGCCCATTTCACAGCTAGTGAGACTGCGTATTAGGCGTCTCGCAGTTCTATCAAAATACGAAAAAGTATTAAAAGTTGAAATTCGTGCCTATTTCAAGTCTTGAAATTGCAGGAGATTGTGGTTTGAGTGAAATGCTATTTGGATTAATAGAAAAAGTTTCACAGTATCTATATTTTCTTTATAGTTTCTTTTAATCCAAAAGATTGGCGGCCCTGTGGAATTACAAATGTCGTCTCTGTCTTACTTAACTCTGCTGTTTTAATGTAATATTGCTAATGCAACATTGGCAATTGTCTAACCTTTCATGTACTTTTTACTGTAAATTCCTTCACTGTTTGGGATAAATTGTCCATTAACATAAGTACCTAAAAGTGAAAACTTTTACACTGTTTGATGTCTGAGATGATGTACTAATTTATACTACATTTTTCTCCATCCACTTAGGGCTCCTAATTATTCTAGCAGTGTCTATCTAGGTCATGTCACCGGCATATGCCTCTCATATAGCCTCAGAGCCGGCTCTAGAAATTTCGGGCCCGGGGTAAAATGGGCGACCTTTTGACCTTTTTTTTAGCTCTACAAACTAGCCGGGCGATAATAGGTGGATTCTTGGCTTCGATGCCTGGGGCCCCTGCAGCCGTGATCGGGGCCCCCCATCAGCTGGCGGGCCCGGGTACATTTCACCCGCTTATCCCCCCCCCCCTAACGCCGGCCCTGTATAGCCTACTAATCTCTTCACAAAACTTTCAGTAACTACCAACTCAGCTCCTTTATTTTGCATCAAATACTGAATGTGTTCTACAGTAATTTCCACAAACAGTGCTACCTTCAAAATCTAGTATCTGATACCGATGTTGTGAGTTCTGTATTATCCCAGCAAGGGCCTGACAAGTTTTTGAAAGTCCTGTTACCTCACTTCAATGGTATGTCACCTTATTAGCATCTTTAATAGCTGCAGGACTTCAAAAAAATTTCTCACCAGCTCTCCCTTATGATGTGATTAACTTAACTTAATATTTATGCTTTCAGCCAGCAATTAACCATCCACCATGCAGTATATACATGAAAAATGTATATTTTCCTATCTGTGTACATAATAAATCAACCATTTTGGCATTTACTTTCATTCCAAACTGACCTATATCCTTTCCAGATCCCTCTGTAGCTGGTCAAAGTCGTCTCCTGTAATCATATTACACATCTTTATGTAAACTGTAAACAACATAATTTCTTTTTGGAATCAAACAACAAAACCATTAATTAAAATAATTGACAGCTATGGACAGAATTCACTACCCTAAATCACTACTGTACCCATTGTTTCCTTCTCTGATACTTCATTTTTTTTATCATAAATCTTACAATAATAATAATAATTGATAAAATTGCGATGGAGCGCACGCTCCAGTGGCAATCTCTCTACAGCCCCTCCCTTTCCCCTTCCAACCTACTTTTGCCTTCTACTAATTTTTAATTTAAATTCTTTCAGTATTTCTGGTAAGTTGTTCATCACTTCTCTTGGCAATTTATTCCATTTCCTATGAAAGAAAATTTTCCCACACCCTTATGCCTGAAATCGAGTGCCAGCTTGTGGTCATGGTCAACCTTACCCTTCCAAACACCTCTCATAATTTTGCCACCAATATCTTTCCATGCTTCATCAACAGTATAGGCTTTCTACACTCCCATGACTCTCTTCACCCTCCTATCCTCCAATGAATCCCACTCCAGCTTCTTTATCATATTAGTTACCGATTGTGTTCTGCGGTAATTTCCAGAGACAAACCTGGCAGCCCTCCTCTGCACCCCTTCTAACTTCTGTATTTGATACCCAAAATGTGGATCCCAAACTACACCACCATATTCCAGCAGTGGTTGATTATTACCCCTTATAAATTAGTCCATGAGACATAATCCAACTAACCTTAATAATTGTAATATGTCCCACTCTCTCAGATGCCTTTGGGAGATCCAGTGCCACCCTTTCTGTTTAGTTCCCCTTTTATCATTTTAGCTGAAATTTCTTGCAGATAACTTGCTGAGGTCCCTGTTACATTAACTTCTTCCAAGTTGCTGATTTACAAACAACTGTCTTTTGTCACAGAAACTGTAACTGGATATCAAGCTCTCTGTCTACTTGCCCACCGCAGATTTAATTAGTTCTCAGTTTTATTCTGTTGTCCTTCTTTATTAATCGGTATAACAATGGCACATTTCCACTTCTCTGGTACCTTAAAGTTTCCATACTCAACAGAAATAATAGTTTTACCTTACCTTATGTTTAATTCACCATGGGTAATGCTATCTATATGAGTCTCTGTACAATTTCTTGATCTTTCCAGTTCATTCATAATTTGTTCAGAATCTATTTCTAATACTGTAGATCACTTATTTAGTTATTTCTACTTACGGGGAAATGCTCCTGCCACAATATTTCCTTTATTGACCCTGTCTGACACTATGTAATGGTTTAATCAAATAAGTACAATATCCAATATACTCCAATAATCCGAATCAACTATGACTGGACCCTATTCGGATAATTGGATTTTTTCCACAAAAAGGGTATCTTTTTTTTAAATTACTGTATGTATGTTGAAAATGGGAGAAAAAACTATTTTTAGAGAAAAAAACTTTTCATCAATTAAATGAAAAGGCAACACTTTTACATGTTAAGCACACTTCCATGTGCTATACATTAGTACAGTATGTGCATACCATACTGTAAATAAAAGTAGTTGCTTGCTGAACATCTCGATCAAAGTAAACTGTTAGACTGTAATCATCAGTTTTCGGGCATCCAAGTCGCGCATCCGCTTGACAGTGAGAAGTTGCATGTGGTCCACTGGGGCTGACACTCCATCTACTTCAATGTAATTTCAAGACCAGCAAATGGTTGACTAGCTGATGATTTAACTTCGACATTAAGGTCATCTTCCTTGACACTTTCTTCTCTCACACTTTTGATAAGTTCATCATCATTTAGAATCTCATACCCAGGGTCTGACGAATCACACACCACCCACTCTCCAATATCTTCAGCACTAACTACTGAACATCCAAAAATTTTCAAAAGAATGTTTCTGAATTCCTCAAGTGACAAGTCATCCCTTCTATCCTGTCTCTTCCCTTTCTGTCATAATTAAAAAAGCGATAAAGATGTTCAGGAATTCAGATAGTCGGAGTTCGGATAATTGGAGTTCTACTGTAGCTTAATATTTCTGTCTTTATTATACCCTTATCCACAACTGTCTCAATGTTTCTCTGCCACTCAGTTACCTTACATAGCCATATAACTTTTGCATAGTGTAGTGGTCTCCTCAGTTCATAATATTCATCAATAGTGCATCCTTAGCTTACTTTTATGCTACCTCATTGTTGTTATTTTCTGGGATTGTTCCCATCCCTTCTCCTCTGTAGTAGTGCCCTCCTTCCATATTTGGAATCATTCCCTTAGAAGCATACTTCAGTCTACCACATCACCTTTCATGGACTCTGATCTACCAAAACCAAGTATCATGCAGTAATTCTAGGTGTGTGTGTTTTTCCTTGGCATATGGCTCCTCTCTGTAAATTCACAAGGTTTTAGGCTGAAATATTTTTGTCCTTTTTTGTGTTCATTGTTGCCTTCTTCTGTGGCAAATATTGGAACTAATTTCCTTATCCCTTATTATTTTCAAAACCTCCTAATTTCATCACAGCTGCCTCATGGTCACTTTTTTCTTTGTCACCTGATAGCTCACATATTTATCATCAGAATTAGAAAGAGCTCCAGAATGTTTTGCCTCTGTGTGCTTTGCTCTACCACTTGAGTAAAGTGTATCTCTCCCACTAAGGTGTTTGCAAATCTCTGCTCACTGATTTTATTAATCTTTTTTGTCATTCTTGGTCTGCACCTATTATACTCAAGTTTCCACCTATTATGATCATCTTATACTCTCATCTGAACTATAAATATGCATTCAAGTTACCCCTGAAGGTCTCATCTTACCCATTTATTATCCCATGATTGTAAGCAATTGAGTTCCTTTGTATCCACCCAATACTCCTCCACCATCTCCTCTTCTGTCTTTGCATTACACTCTATAACCCTTAATGAAAGCATTACCAATTATCACTCTTTTCCTTAACCAAGATTCAATATTACACAACCTTCTGTGTATCTTCATTAGGTTATCAAACTCTGTAGCTTAGTTCAATATTCTCTTGCAGTTCTTCTGTGACATTCTCTCATGCTTACCCTTCACCTTTCTTATATTAACTACCACTTGTACTGTTCTATCAACTTCACCAAATTCTTTGGTTCTTCAATTACTCCCTCCCCATGTCTCTAATCAGTGCCCCTTGAATTAGCTATTGCTAACTCCTCACCAATTTGGCCAGATCATCCACATGAAACAAATTCATCCAACTGAATGGTTGTCTGTCTAGGACCGAATATGACCGACTAATCCCAAGACATGAAAAGGCTATGTATTCCACTGCACACAATCTACTCAGCCAAATACTGACAAGTGATGGGTGAGTCCCACTGAAATGGGAATGAAAATTACTGTTGTTCTTCTAACAATTAAATCTTCACTTTTCCTTGATTATTTTTCAGACGGTATCATACACAGTAAACATTATTTGTTATGGATCTTCCACCTATTTTTAATATCCCAAAAAAATTCAAATAACAGACAGATATACATGACCAATTTCTTGCAAAAAGCAGTAAAAATTGAAACTAATTTTTTGAAATGCTACTGCGAAGAAAGAAAGTGATTTCTAGTTTTTAATGAGTCTCCTACATTTCTGAAAGAACATCCCTTCCCACTGGTAACTTATAGGTAGACATAAACTGGAACAAGTATTCATTGATGAAGAGCAAAATGCTTTCAATATCATGCACATCCAGTGTAACTCCACAATCTTCAAGCAGTATACTTCTAACTATTCACAACCTGATACTTTTCAGTTGATTGTTGAAGAACAGAATTATTGTATCCTGAAAACTTCTGCAGTTCAACTCAACCAACAAACAGGCAGTTCCTTAATCTTACTGTAAGAGAACTTGTGCCTACTTCTGCATTTTACATTTCGATTTTGCTTACAACGAAAATACAAACATTTGAAAACAAATATTTTTACATGTCCTGTATATATGTTCTGTTAAGTAAACCTATTTTCTCATTCTTGTTCAACAGAAATGTAAGGTAAGGGTCATGGGGTTCCTATGGCTCCTGCCACTTCCCTTAGGATTCCCATTACAACCGCTAACACTAGAATTAATGTGACGGATCAGCGCAACGCTCCGGCCATTCTTTACCTTCCCGTGGAGTTTCCTCTATGGTACTCATTGGATAGCAGGCTGAGTTGGCCTGGGGAGCTATTGCAGATGTTCAGTTTCGAGGAAAAATCCTCAGCTTCATCGGGGATCGAACCCTGGTCGTCCGGGCCGCAGTTAGACGCTCTGCCGCCTGAGCTATGCGGCCTCAACAGAAATGTTTGTGAATAAAAATATGAAAACTTTCCTTAATGTTAAAGCCAAATGTTCTTCAGGTGGTATCGTTTCTCTGAAATTTGGCCATTTTTTTTACTGAGTGCCAAGTAGATGTATTTGTTTCCATGTTCATCCTAAAGTAGTAAAATAACTTTTCCTTTTATCTCATTAATTATTCATCTGGGTGATTAAATTCCCCAAGGCTTTTTCTTTTGCTTAGTATGGAAGTGACCCAATATTGCCCTCACTTTCACTAAATTCTTTGTATAATGAAGTATGTACTTTCTAGAAAGTATAAGTCACTATTCATTTTGTAGAAAACTGGTTCCCTTGGCGTAGAAGTGATTCTGATGGAACGTCAATATGGGTCAGATATAATTCAGCTGAAGTAGGTAAGGTTCAATTGGACTACCTGGTCAACCATAGATTGGGCATTATTCAGACGAAGACAGTTCAGATGAAATTCAGTTCAACTGGACGACTGGATTTAACTCTTAACTTTCAAAAGCACTGCCTTATTACTCCCTTACAGCTTTAACTAGTAACTCTATATGAAAATCCTGTATTGATATGGGTAATGCCTATTGTAACCCCACCTGCCTGTGGCATTCACAGGAACATTCTTAATGATTGTCATTTTGCTTGGTTCTAGTAGCCTCCCAACTTCCAATCTACCTGTCTCATGGCAACTTTTAGCTGTCGTCAACCACAGCACTGCAAGTCCTCCAGTAATTCTACTCTGGTATGCTATTACTTAGTACAAATTTTTCTCACATTATTTTGTTCATGCTGTTCAGTATGTTCTCAATAGCCTCACTGTTATTTGGTAACAAGATAATGTCATCAGCAAATTGCAGCGTACTGATTATTTCTCCTTCCTTGTTTTTCTTTCATTTGTTTGATTGCTTGCGTCCTGTACATACTAGCTGAATATTATTGGGGATAGACTACAACCCTGTGTCATGCCCTTTTTACCTAATGTGTGTCCTTCACGATTCTCTGCTTTTATTATAGCTACTTAATTCTTATATAGTTTATAAACTTTTCTTCTATCTAGATATTTCACACCCATTTAAAAAAAAATTAATATCTTGTCTCATCTAATATTGCCAAGGCTTTTTTTTCTGTTTAAGTTGATAAATACTGTAAAAGTATTCTAGTTTGTCTTGGTCAACCCTTCCAATATTAATATTAAAAAAAATAATGGCTTTCCTTGTAATCTAGTCTTCTATGTATTATCCAGATCAGCAGTTTTGAAGCATGTGATGTTAGACCTTTTGTGTGATTGTTTTCACATTTGTCAGATTGTGATTTCTTCAGGAATATAAAAATGACAATTTTATTAAAATCCATTCAAATCTCTCCTGTTTTGTAACTTTTTAGTATCAATTTGAATAAAATTTGAATTTATTCTTCTCACAAAGATTCTTGCAGAATTTCATCATTCTCTACTGCCATCATTTCTTTCAATTCTGTGACAAATTCTGTCCTCAAAGCAGGATCTCCTACATCATCAGTGTCAATATTATCTTCTCTTTCCTGCATAGTTATTTAGACCAACCACATGATACAGTTTCTGCATATGTTGCTTCCATCAGTTAGCTTAAAAGAGGTTTCCCACCTGCACCAGCAATAGTCCACCGTCATATTGACGTCCTTGATACCTTCTTTCCATTTTTTTTTTAAACCTTGATAGAACTGTTCTACATGTTAATCACTGTAGTCACCTAGATTTTTTTGGAAAACAATCAATATGAAACTTCAAAAAATGTATTTTTAGACTTATATCACAACCTAAGTTATATAGGCATTTAACATTTCTTGGACAATATTTTAATAATTAGGATCTTTTGTGTTCTTCAAAAACTTAGAAACAACATTTTTAACATGTTCTCTTCTGCACTCCCTCCATCTCCATTATCTGATAATCATAATGTGGATCCACCAGCCCACAATATTCTAGCAAGAGCTTGAACAAGGTTTTGTAACCCATCTCCCTCACTTCTCTTATGTGGTAATTGTTTGTTCATTTCAAGTCTGCTTTGTTGGTTTTGCTTCTTTATTCTCTTGAATTTCAGTTTGCACATCATGATTGTGAGTAGAGTCTATATCAGATCCCACTTTTTTTACTTATGGCTTTATGACTCATCAGCGTCGAGGTCATTAGAGGTGGGATGGGACTGGAGATAAGGAATGGGAAGGAATTTGGGCGGGACATTTTTAATTAAGCATCCCATCATTCGCCTGGAGTGATTGGGGGACACCATGGAAAACCGAAACCTGGATTCCTGGACTGGGATTCAAACCGGCGTCCTCCCAAATGGGAGGCCAGTGCATTAACCACTTCGGTTTCCTGATATGATTTTTAATCTAGAAGGTGGTTTCTGAATATCTGTTTAGCCATGATATAATCTAGCTGATATTATCTTGACATTTAAGGTGTATATCTTTTTGTATGGTGTTTAAATTGTGTGTTTGCTATTAACATTTTAAACTTTTCACACACTTTTAACAGCCTGCTTTCTTGCTCATTACTTTCTGCTAGACCCAAATTCTGCACACTGTTCCCTTCTTTTCTTCCTTTTACTACCTCATTTTAATTGCCTGTGATTATTAGACTTACTTCCTTCCCCCTTCACATATTGAATTAATTCTTCAGCTTCAGCATACTTTTGTCAATTTTATCACTGTCCTCTAGTGATGATGGTGTATGAACTTTTATTAATTGGCACAGGCTTAGTTTCTATCCTTATCAATATAATCCTGTCACTAAACTGTTCTTGATAATTCAGCCAATTTTATACTCTCTTGATTACTACAAACTGCACACCAGTAACTCCACTGACAAATTGTGTGGTAGTTAGTGTATATTCCCCAGACCAGAAATCGTGTGAATCCTTCCATTCATATTCCCACCAATATCTAACTTAAGTCTTTTTATCTCCCTTTTTAAGTTCTTTAAAAGCTAATTATACTGAATACGTTTACAAGCTACTCATCTACTAACTGCTGCTAAATTCACTTTGTGTAGAATAATATGTAATAAATCTATATACAGGGGCCATTTCCAACCTCAAGAGAAAGAGGGTTCTTTGTTGTCACTACTGTGTTTCAGTTTCGACTTTTTTTGCCAAAATTACAAAGTATGACATTAAAAGTATAAAGTTTGTTGTAAGTCTGCGCCAGTGCTGATGGGTGACTTCTGCATCTTCAGCCATACTTAATAAATAAGAAATTAATTGATAGAAGAGATGAACAAACACAAAGAAAAGTCTAAATATACTCTCAAGTTACAAATAAACGATATCAAAATCTTGTAGGTAGAGGAAATGACACTCGGCTCAGTTGATCTCATGTAACAGAAGACTGCGTAGTTTAATCTCTCATAGGAAAAGGCCCTCACTCTTAGTCTTGTCAGAGTAGTTGCAAAGTTAATCAACTCCTGAAAATATTCTCAGATTCCATCGTAAATTTCGTGGGTCACTTATTTGACTGACATCAGTAACACCCAACGTATCTTAAACAATGGCCCAAACAATTGGTTGCAATTAAAATCATTAAAAAATACCTGGATCTAATTACAAATACAAATAATCTTAAAAGAATTTATAAGGAATAACAAGCTTTCAACATGCTCTTAACAAAATAAATAATTTCAATAAATCGAATACACAATCAAATATTACAGCTGGCACAATGTAACACATTAATGTCCTTTAAAATGTTAGGTACTGAAATAAATTGAATGCCCTACAAAGATTGAAACAATGAATCTAAACAGTTTCACATAATGAACAGAACAAAATACCACATACATACGATACCATAACATTCGCAATAAACTAACCATTTCATTTATTATATACACACCAACCAGGGAAGCTATGTTACAGTTATATTTCAAGCTTTCCCCAAATTTTGATAGTTTACTGACTGTATAATTAATCGACTTGATTGCTACATATACAAAATCAGATATGTTTTCATAAACTCAATTAATGCACCCAGTTTAAAACAACATTCAGACCAGAGACAATATAATATAACGTGGTGACCATTTGCAAATGGAAATCATCATTCACATTCTTGTAACATCCAATTATTTATGCCAGTCATACTATACAAATGAATCATTACCATGGTTTTTTTTTTTTAAATTATTTACTTGCACTTTAGTTTATTTTTTAAATTTATTTATTATTCTTGTTCCATGGTTCCCTGGACCTGTGGGATATGAAACTTCATGTTTAATATACATACATACAATATGAGTCATAATCATAGTAAAAACAATTATATGTTCCAAAGACAAATAAAGAGAATAACAATAATCATTAATTTTTACAATTAAATTTTGCAAAAGTCATATTGAATACAATTAATTATTTTGTACAAATTCTTGGATGGCGTGGAATTAGTTGCCAATTAGATAATCTCTCCATTTTTCTTTAAATATATCTTTATTATGTGCAAACTGATTTATTCTCTTGGGAAGTTTATTGAACAGATGTATCCCAGAATAATTAACTCTTTTGTACTAATAACAGTGATGTTTGTGTTTTGTGCAAGTTATTTCTGATTCTTGTATTGAAATTGTGTACCTGTGAATTAGATGTTAACAGGTTAAAATTTTCTATGACACAGCAAATGAGAGAATATATATATAGAGATATCATTGTAAGAATATTGAGTTTTTTAAAATGATGTCAGCAATAAGTTCTTGGTTTTACCCTACAGAGCACCCTAATAACTCTTTTCTATTCTACAAAAAAACCTTTTTACTTTGTGAAGAGCGTCCCACAAAAATTATGCCATATGACATCACTGAATGAAAATACGATGAGTACACGTGTTTTGTTAATTCCAGATCTGCTGTTAGAGAAAATGTTCATATTGCAAAATGGCACTCCTTAACTTCAGTAGTGAAGTGATATGTTCGTGCCAACAGAGTTTCTTATCTATTTTAACGCCAAGGAATTTTATACTCTTTGTTTCTAAGGTAGTGTTATTTTTATAGTTTATATGTAAATCCAGGTGTGCATAATTTTTTGTCTTAAACCTAATAAAATGTGTATTTTTTCAAAATTTAATTTTAATGAATTTGCCTTAAACCAATGTGCTACTTTACTAAGTACTTCATTTCCATTAAATTCTAGATTACTGTTTGGTGTTTTTCTCACAGTCAGGTTAGTGTCATCTACAAATAAAGCACTGTTAACTTTGTTCGATAAGTTTCCTATAACAGAGCCTTGTGGAATCAAAAATGGAAAATTTTGCATTTGACTTTCCATGTATGATTTAAACCATTTACTTGCATTTCCATAAATACCATAGAATTCCATTTTTTCAAAAGCAATTCATGATTTACACAGTCAAATGCTCTTGCAAGAATACAAAATATTCATACAGGACTCATTTTATTATTCACTTCCTCAAATCTGTTGATTAAAAATGAATATATAGCCATTTCTATGGATGATTCTTTTGAAGCCAAATTGTGAATCAGTGAGGATATTATATCGTGTAACATATTTTATTACTGTATGATACAAGACTTTTTCAAAAAATCTTTGAGAATCATGAAAGTAATGAAATGGGATGATCTACACATTTTGCTTCTAATTTTTTAAATAACGGTTTTACAACTGCATATTTTAGTCTATTTGGGAATACACTTTGCATAAAGGATTCATTACAAATGTGGGCAGATATATAATTGATTCAATCTGAACATCTTTCCAATAATTTACTTCAAATATTGTCATAGCTTGAAGAATTTTTAGGTTTTAATTGTTTCATGAGTTTATTTATATCTGAGACTGTTACTGGTGGCATTTGTATCTCCACAAATCTATTTGGGAAAGCAGTTAGGGTACTATGTGGGGATTGCTTTTCTATGCCTAATTTCTCTACAACTGAAGTAAAATGTTTGTTAAATATTTCACAAACTTGCCCTACTTCTCTATGCATGGATCCATTATGTTCTATTTTTATGTCTTTAGAGTGATTTACAGATTTTCCTGTTTCAGTTTTTATTATATTGCATATAATTTTCATCTTATGGCCTGAATTCTCTATTTTCTCTGATATATATCTGTTCTTGGCCTTTCTTACTACATTTCTTAGCATTTTAGAATAAAGTTTATAATGAGCTTTCAGTGTATAATTTTCTGATTCTCTTACTTTTATGTAAAGGGTTTTGTTTTACTAGATACCCTAATACCGTCTGTAATCCAGCCCTTACCCAGTTCAGTGTTTGAAGTGTTGACAACTTTCCTATTTTTGAAACTTCCTGCAAAAAGTAGTAGAATATATATTAGGAAAGGAATCAAATTTTTCGTTAATAGCCTATGCAGTGTACACTTCTGACCAGTGTTCATTATTTAAGGAATCGATAAAATGTTTTTATTGTTTTCTTTAATATTTCTTCTGTATACCCAGATTTTCTTTATCTGTTTAACAGTGTTTCTGGACTTGATACATAATAGCTGGGCATCATGATCTGAGATACCATTTATACCATTTAGTACTGGATGTATGCAGTAATTACTGTATTGAGAAATATCCATAAAAAAATATCAATTGCAGTCCTGCTATTATTTTGTATTCTAGTAGGGAAATTTACAAGTGCTGTTAAGTTAAAAGTCAATATCAAGGCTCCCATATCTAGTCTCTCATTGCCATCATTGAGATAGGCAACATTAAAATCTCATATAAAACTATTTGTTTGTTATTTGTGAAATATTGTAGCAAAGACTCTAACTGTGATAAAAAGTCTGAAATTTCCTGAGTGGGCCCTGTAAATTGCTATTGCTATTAGCTCTTCCTTACCATTTTCCAGTTTTGTAACACAGCAGTCAAAGTGTTGTTCTTTACAATACTTACTACAACTACACTGTTGCAGTGAATATTATTATTAATAAAAAAACTCCCCCTTTCTCCATTCTACATCTACAGAAATAATAACTTAGTTTATAATTTGGGGTGGACAGCTGAGATATTCCTGCGTCAGACAAATGATGTTCAGAAATGCACAAGACATCTACATTGAAATGTCTGGAATATTGAATTTCTTCTAGGCGTAAGGTAATGTCATCAGTTTTACTAAATATTCCCCTTATATTTTGATGGAGAATAGTGATCTGAACAATTTGATTCAATGAATTTAAATTGTTTACTTTATTAGTACATACTGGTATGTCAGTTGGATTTTCTAATTTCAATAAGTTTTGATCAACACGAGACCATAATTTCCTTTAGACATCTTGATACATCTATTTAATTTACACTAAAAAAGGCTGCGACTTAACACCACTTATAACAGGAATGCCTCTTTCACTCACCTGGCATCCCCTGATCACATCAGCAACAAGAAGCAAGAGCCTCCTTTTAACTCTGAAATTCAGATGGAGTCCATTACAAGTATATATAATTGTCCCCACCAATACAGGCCACATCTATCTAACCAACGTGTGAATTTGCTGGCTGCCAGAGAACCCTTTCCAACGATGCATTTGTATGCCTAATATTATGCCACACCCAGGGTTTATCGTAATGTTCAAGCAAACCTACAAATCCCACTTTTGTCTGATGTGTGTTCCTGGAAATATGTCCTCCTCAACTGAATAATTGAGGTCCTTATCAAGACTATTTCCTGGTCCAACACAATTACAATGCAGTCTTCCTATGAGAAATCTTTCCATATGTCTTCCATATTTGTTACTACATTTGTAAGATCCTCTTTTGGTTTGAAAATACTGCAGACTTCATAATCTGGCCCCAAGTCAGACAGAACCATCTCACTGATTCCCTCCTATGACTGCTTCCAAGTAACACTACCTTCCTGCGTTTACTTTTAGATACCCCCTGATAAGTTATCCCTTTTAGTTTACAAGATCCCAGATCATTCAGTCAAACCTGATGGTACTCAAAGTTACCATCTAGATCCTCCAATGGCTGAAACACATTAGATGTCTCCAGCTGGAAATCATCAGACAGATAATGTATCCTACCTCCCCTGCCAAAGCTGGCTTCTTTCCACTCATTATTCTGCCATTATTCTGCCTTCAGGGCCTTTAAATCCATATCAGCAGATGCCAGATCTGACTGGAGCTTCAGAATCTGCTGCTCCTGATCATTAGTTATGCAGGAGTGAGAGTTACAGGCAATACTGACACAAGAGTCAGTGTTACCAACATCGTTGCACCCCCAGTGAACAGTGAAACCAGCACCCGCAGTCCCAGCATGTCACTTCTTCTCTTACTAATCTTTGGCAATTTCCACACTTAGTATCCATTATGATACTTTCAGAAAAACATAAGAACATAGGAGAAAAAAATCACTTTAAAATGCTTAATTTTAATGAACTACTTGTGTATCAGTTACCAAAAAGAAAAGCAAAAGTAGGTTTCTAAGAAAAATTCTAAAAACCTATGTGAAACACTCAAAACTTTTCAGAAATGTGAATTACAACACTTATCAACTAAAAGACTTACAACAAAAAAACACAATTTATTTCAAAAGAAGTTTTTAAACAATTACAATGAAAATTGGCACCCTAGAACTCTGATACAGATCTAACCTCAAATATAAACAAATAAAAACTCAGTTTACACTGCACTGATTTTCTATTAAATAAGACGGTTCACTATCACTTCAGAACTTTACTCTTCTTCAAAATAAAACTACTGCTTTTAAAACAAACATACAGTGAAATTCTGTTATGCTATAACAAGAATATTGATAGTAAACATTAATCCCAGATGTAAAGAAAAGCCAATGGGCACTGGATCTACAATTTACGGATTTATAATAAATAAAAAGGATCACTAACACTCACACTACTAGAATATGATATTCTTCAACATTTTAACTAAACTACGAGATAAAATTTAACTTTTGAACACAAAAACATAAATTACTACTCCACACAAGAACGAAAGCTCACGCAAATAAATTCCAAAGATATTACGTAGGGGATCCCCTATCGTAACAGCTGAGTTGCAAACACAGCTTCTCTTCATTGAGTGTTAAAGGTCATTAATGTCTTTCGGGGCAAGCAGTACAGTATTAACCACATAGCAGGAGTTAGCAAATGCTTCTGTGGTGGGGTCCCGCCTGGGATTTGGAGCGGGCGAAAAACCAAGGGCCTCTTCTTCACATCTTGCTACGAGCCCCGCGCTGTCATAATCTGGCCCTGGGGGCAATTGCGTTTTCAAAGCAAGTGCGTACATCAGCTAGGGTTGCCAACCGTTCGGTTTTCGACCATACTGTCTGGGACTAATGCGATTTGTCCATGTCTGGTTCACTACATGTGGGCGGACACAAAATGTCTGGTTTATTAAGAAATTTTGGAAATTAAGGGTTAATGGTTTTTCAGATGTGTAGAAATTAAACAAGATCGCCATGTTTCGCTCATTACTTCGGCATCCACTGAACGTAATTCAACTGCTTCGCTCTGTGTTCAAAAGTTTACGTCAGTTAGTCGTATTTCTGATTATGGTGAAGCAATTGGCTATTGTTTTAGTTACCTACCCTTAGTCAAAGATGAACATCATGCTCGTTTTTTCGTGGAGAATTAAAGATCGAATAGTATTATTAATTTGTATGTTAAAAAAAGTAAGTGAATTACCAAAGAAAATATGGAAACGTTACTGTCACTTCAGGGAGAAGTGGTTGTTAAATAACAGGTTTAAAACTTGGCTTCATAAGGAAAACGATTGCACCACATATTGTGAAATGTGGTAAATTACTTTTACTGTGAAATTTGATGGCATAAAGGCAGTGAAACACGATTTCTTCTGCAGAGGTTTTTATTATTTTTTAGTTGGCGATTATCATAACGATTTTTGTAAGAAGAACCTAAAAAAATTAATTTATCTGTAAATCGTACTTTTTATGACATGCCCTCCCCCTCCCCTCCTCCAATAGCCTCCAACTCTGTCGTAAGTTATATTCATCACTTTGATGACCAATGTCGGCAATGCCCAACGTGCATTGGTACCAGGCAGTTTTATCATGATTTGATTTGAATGATCAATTGTGATGAAGCACATGCTCAGGTTGGAATTTCTCTAGTCATCTAATTACCCATTTCTTAGTATTTTTTATTATTATCTTATATTATTTGAGTGTTAAAATTCTTCCTCATCTACTTCTTAATTTTAAATACCTTCCTGATTTTTTGGTAATTTATTCCAATCTCTGTCACCCTTACCCACAAAAGAAAAATTTTCCACTCCCTTATGAATGAAATCAAGTGCCAGCTTGTGCCCATGGTGATCTTTTCCCTTCGTGCACTGCTCATTATTCTTAGACCTATATTCTTGCAAGCCCCATCACCAACATATTCTTTTCTCATTCCCAGCACTCTCCTCACCCTCCTTCTGTCTTCCAATGACTCCCAATACAGCACCTTTATTACATCAGTTACTGACTTGGTCCTGCAGTAATTTCCACAAACAAATCTAGCTGTTCTCTTTATATGCCCTCCAACTCATGTGTTTGATACCCAAAATGTGGGTCGCTACTACTCCACCATATTCAAACAAGGGTCTGACCAGAATTATGTTACCCAATTCCCTAACTTCTCTGCTACATCCTCTCATAATATTTTTCAGTAAATGAAGGATTTTGTAACATTTTTCTACCACCTGTCCTATGTGTACTCCCCTGTTGAGTTTATTATCAAACATTATGCCAAGATATTTGCACTGTAAGCCTTCAGCAAGCAATTCTGTCCCCACCTTATAATCATAAACAGCCTTAAGATTTTATCTGCATATCTAATAAGTTGAGTCCTCTTAAGATTTATCTTCATTCCAAATTAACCTACCCAGTTAGATACTCTATCCAGATAACCCTGCAGCTGTTCTCAGTCTTCTCTCATTTTGATCCTATTATATACTTTTATGTCACCTGTAAACAACCTAAATTCTGACTGTAAACCATCAACACAATCATTAATTAAAATATATGTCATATTTATTATGATAATATTACCCCCCAGTGTGGCTGCACAAGTTAAGGCGCCACAACATTGAATCGGGGAGATACAGCGGGATAGGACTCGATGTGTGTAATGACCATACTGACTGCAATTTTTAGGTGGTCACCCACAATCATCAAGGCAAATGCTGAGAGTGTCCCCAATCTTCACCTCATAAACTACACATTTCACAAACAATGCGTACATTTTCCATAGATCCCATTAAAGAGATTGGCTCTGTGGGATGTGGAAAGTTGTAAATTTGCAGATAACAGATAACAAATGCATTAAAAAATAGATGTTTACAGCAGAAGTGCACTGTCACAGAATCATATGTATATAATCAATATTTATTAATTATATCAACTAAATTTATACAAACTACTGGCAATTATTTTGTAGATACCACAGAAACAAATACAGTAGATGAAATTGCCAATTGAAACTTCTTTTAATATTGTTTGTGCTGAATTCAATCTTCTTCCATGTCAGATATTTAAGATGTCTTGGGAGCTTATTTAAGATATGTATCACTGAATATTGGACCCTTTTGAACAAATGATGATGACTTGTAATCCTTATGAAGATAATTTTTACTTCCAGTGCCATAATTGTGTATTTTACTATTTGTTTCAATGGAATATAATTGTTTGCTACAAAGAACATTAATGTGTGTCTGTACTTGACCACCAGTGTTAACATTCCTAACTTTGTGAACAGTTCTATGCTTGAAGTTATACTGCTAACCCCATACACTATTCTTATTACTCACTTTGGGACTATGTTGAATTGCATATGATTTTTAAGAGTGAAAAAAAAGCTAGTTTTTTCATATGGAGATCACCTATTACAAATATGGCTTCTTGAGTAAGTCATGCACATTTCAATTTAATTTATGATGAATATGCAAACCTAGAAGTTTCACACTCTCTACCACTTGAATGGTCTGGCTTGCAAATTTTGTGCCAATGTCTGGTGTAATCTATGTGATGTACTGAAATGCATATATTGAGTTTTATGAAAGTTTAATGACTACCATAAACCAGGGCTACTTTAGTGCACTTTTTAAACCTTTTTGAGAATTCAGAGAAAATGGTGCCAATTTAACAAAATGAGGTGAGTTATTCGGTTAAATCTGACCATTAGCTTTTGAATAATGTTATTACAAACCATATTATCTCTAAGGAGATATTTCCCTCAATTCATCTACCAATATTGCCCCATGAAGTGGGGAAACTTTGGGGCAATTCATTTTTCTGGTTAAAATTGATAGGAATAGTGGTTGGTACTAAAGTTAGAGTAGAAGTATTTTATTTTGTCTTGTATTACAAATATTCTTAGCTATTGTGGACTGTATTTCTTTCTGCCCCTGTAATCCAAAGGCTTTGGCAGAAGTATTTTGACATGCTCTTCTGCCTATCCATTTGACGAAACTTAGTGACTGCAGCAGTCTTTTGGATAATATGCTCCATTAAGGATTTGTCAGCGAATATTTGAAAAGTGTACTTAACTTGATCTACAATGTATGTATTATGTATTCTCAAGTTTAATAAATTCTTTTCAGTAGGAATGTATTTATTTTTTCCATTGCTGGAAGAATTAGCTATTTAATGCCACCATCTTATGGACTTATCAGATTTAATAACAATTCGGTTTAAATCAAATTTAGAGCTGTTTCAAATTTAATTCTTAATTGGTCTTCTAATTTCATCAAATCAAAAATTGGGAGGGGCTATAAGGGAACAATGGCATTAAACATGCTTGAATTAACGTAGTTTGGTGCTGAAAAATGTACTTTTCACATTGCTTATGAAACATCACTAAGAGAAAATATAATGTGTCTCATAAGTTATCAGTAAACTGTCAGTTCAATTGTTTTAGTACTATCCCAAACCTGCCCCATGGAATTCTCGACATTAGGAAGAATTACAAAAATTTATAGATATTAAAGGTTATATAATTTGACTATTGTCTGAAACGGTAGCTAAGGCATGTATTTCTTGTTGTAAATATTTGTTTTTTCATGTCTGAATCTTGTTTTCCTTTGCTATATGAAAGTTTGCAGAACAACAGAGCACTTTTAAAAATGTCCCCAAATTAAAAATGGCTGGCTTTTATGAAATTTGGTGAAAAACATTTTGAAAAACTGCCAATATAAAGCAGCAAACAATAATACTCTGAATAACCATAACAAAGATACATTACTTCACAGGTGATGGCTGCAGGAGATTTGAAACACTTGAAAAGCTTAGTTATCCCAAATTTGCCCCTGCTGTCCCAAAGTAGACCCAGTTTATGGTAGCCATTAGCTGTGAATGAATCATTAATATCGTCAAAGGCATAATTTCAAATGTGTTTTGCAGAGAGATCAGAAGTATTTTTATTCCCTGTGCTTGTGTCATCTACAGATAGGTCAAGTTTTGAGTTTTCAGATGTAACACAGGGAAAATCATATATATATATTAAAAACAATAGTGGTCCCAATATAGAATCCTGAGGTACTCCACATCTGATGTATCATCACTCAGTAACTGTGAACCACATGATGCAGCATTAAGATGTTTCAGTGACACTTTCTGTTTTATACTAAAAAGGTTAGAACTAAGCCATTTATTAACAATGCCATGTACACCAAAATAATTTTTTTATCAGAATTTCTTGATCAACACATCAATTGCCTTAAAAAAAAGTCACAAACAATTCCAGTAGGCAGTAAGTTATCATTTACTCCTTTTAAAACATTGTCAGTTAACACAAATATAGATGTTCTGTTGAATTACCCTTTTGAATTGTGGTAAGTTAAAATGTTTTTATTTTTAAGGTGTGGGTATACTGTTGTAAATTTTTTCTCAACATTTTTTGAGAAGGCTATTAGTAATGAAATAGGATGATAGTTCAATGTAACTGACTTATACCACTTTTTATAGAGTGGTTTAGCTACAGAACACTGAGGCCTATTTAGGAAGGCACCTTAAAGTAGAGATATATTAAATAGATTCTTAATTCTGTGGAGCACAGTTTAATTAATCTGCTGGAAATCCCATCATAAACACTTGAGTATTTGCTCTTAAGATACATAACTTTTCTTATTTCTTCTGGGATAGTTAAATTATAGACGGAATGTCAAATTTTTAATGGAAGCCTGTATTGATAAAATTCATACTGTCCGTCACTGAGCTATTGGTAGTCAACTTATTGGAAGCAGATGAAAAATATTTATTAAATATATTAGCAATTGAAAAAATGAATTGTACTGAACTTTGTTTGCCACAAATGCCTTTACTAACTCGATTTTTTCCTGTTTCATTTTTTACAATATCCCATTCTGTCTTAAATTTATTTCTAGCATAATGAATCTTATGTTTATGATATATATGTTTAGATTTTTTAGTAGTGGAGAGCGGGGAGGGTTCGGACAGTTTTTTTTAACTACGAATTGTAGCTTTGATTTAAAATTAATATTTCCAAATTTTAATTATTTTCAATTTCAAGGGATTAAGATTTCTTAATTTCAATAGACTATGACAAAAATTATTTTAGTTTTTGCACAATCATTTTTTTTTCAAACTTGAAAATTGTCCGAAATCTCCCGCTATGTGGGAGAAAACAGACAGGTTGGGGGAGAGATTCTGGACACACAAATACAAATTTAAAAATTTGCATTTATGAATAAAAATCACAATATAAGCATTATAAACTTAAAAATTACTTAGTAATAGATTTATTTTAAGAAGAAACAGATGTTACTAGTACAATGATAAATCACTCAGGTTGATATTAAAATATATCATATTTTTTAACCTTAACGAGTGTCCGTTTGAGCAGAGGGAAGTTTGAACATCATGTCGTCATATGGCACAAAGAATGTCTCTTTATCAGACATAATAAATCTATATGATTAGTTCTTTCTTTTTAGAAACATTACTATATAACCCCCATGTCTTCAATCCATGCTATATATCGTCATCCACTTGTCATCATTTTCCCATAAACATTAACAACTGCGTAGGCACCAACAGGAATACTAGTATTATTTTGATCAGAAGAAGTATCTTCCTCCCATTCCCCTTTAGATTAGTCTCCAATATTTGAAAGAACAGTCTGATTCACTTTCAGATGAATAATTTCTTTGCATCTTTTTGACAATGATTGCAGGATGCTAAGGGATGAGCTGCAGCTTCTTTTTTGGATGAAGCTTAGGCCTGGCTTTTGTTCTTGAACTCCTTTTTTACTTTTATTTCGAAGCAGCAATTTAATTTTTTCCAGGGTGTCTATGACAATCATGCAACGTCCTCTCTTACGACCTCAGTTTATGGCTTTTCTTTCTTTAGCCTTTGGAAAATATTGACGATTTTCTGGTGAAATAATGCTAGTTGAAGGAGACACAATGCTGGTTGAGTTAGTGGAGCTGTGTTAAGATCAAAATATTCGAGGTGTTTCAAAATCCAACTTTTCATTTGTGTGGCAATCATTCTTCAACCTCCATCAGATGGATTTGTTTCAATTGGTAGTGATCTGCCAGTAACATTTTTTTTTTTACGGCTTTACACCTCATCGACGGCTAAGGTCATTAGAAGCGGGATGGGACTGGGGACAAGGAATGGGAAGGAATTCAGCCATGCAATTTTTTGAAGGAAGCATCCCGGCATTCACCTGGAGTGATTTGGGGAAACTATGGAAAACCCATATCTGGATGCCCGGACGGGGATTCGAACCCACGTCCTCCCGGATGCGAGGCCAGAACATTAACCGTTCACCCACCAAGCTCAGTGTGAGTAACATAAGCCCCAAGGAAGTCCTCCTCATTGAAGATTTCCCGATTGAATAGCACAATGCCAGTGGATTCAAATCCCTTCTTGAGGTTGGATGGAGTAGCAGATTTGTCCCAGGCTGAATAGGATATGGATGGCAAATCATAAACTCTGAGGGGTTGCCATGGGTGATTTTTCCTCCATGAGTCACATCCTTCACTCACAATTGCCTTGAAGGACTTATAAATGCAAGTGTCCAGAGGTTGCAACTTATTTGTGGTATGGGGAGGAAAATATATTCTTGTCGATAGAACATTTACTATATTTTACCAAATGCTCTAACACTTTTATAAAGTTTTCACTGGTCATCCATCCAGATGGATGGACAAACCCTAATGTACCATTATCAGGCACACCTTGCATCATACACATTTGATCAAACCTCTGACATGGAAAAATTAATACTAAAGGGATGGAATTTCCTGAAGCATTAACTATTCCAACATGAGTTACGAGTTCTCCACATACTTGTGATACCTTTTGACCAACTTGGCATTGACCTTTCTGTGAAATAACTTTGGGCACTCGAGGAATGGTCATAACTCCAGCCTCATCCAGATTATGAATCTCATGATGTTCAAATACATAATGTTTCAAGACCTCTTCCAACTTGTCGTGAAAAAGTTTGAAGTTATTTGCATTAAAACTACTCATTCTTGCGAAACTTGTTGGTTCAGGTGTCCTGATGGAAAGTGAAGCATGTCGTTGCATAAAATCCGTGAACCAATCCTGAGATGCGGATCGACTCGCATTCCAGTTTTCAGGTACAGATATGTTATTTTTTACCTTAAATTCAAATGCCAGACATTTTTCACAGGCTGGTGTCAGTCCATGAAACATCCTGCTGAAAGATAATCTGACAATCCTTCCTCCATACAAGATGTCAAAACTTGACTTTTTTTTAAAGTCTGGGGCACAGTTAACATTTTCTGGATGCATCTTTGTTTTCTTACGTAGTCAATAAGTGTTGATTTCTTAAGCTGGTATTTATCAGCAGTTTTTTCTAATAGATGCTCCCCTTTCTAGGACTTCTTTAACTGCCTTTTTATCGTGGCAGCACAAAAGGTCCTATCTGTCCTCTTTTTGTAATACCTCGGCATTTTAAAAACTAAAACAAACACATTCTCTAAAACCAAACATATATAACAGAAATGGAAAAGAATAGATAAAAGTAAAAAATTTCAGAAATAAGGGGGAGACTTCGGTCAGACTGTCCAATCTCTCCCATACAACCATCATAAGAAAAACGTACATTTAAATGTAACTAATATGGAAGTAGTGGAATAAATTCAGGTTTATTATGTTCATTACTTACCTTAGTTTCCACAAAAAATATTTGCTTATTGCCAACTGAATACTGTACACCTTCCAAATGGAGTGCTGAAACTTACATAAGAATACACAAAATCAGAAAAACAGTCAAAATAGAGCCTGACTTTGGCATCGGCCATTCAAAAGTGACTGATAACTCAACAAAACAAGCAGCAGGGCTGCCAACTATCCTTCTCCTTGTATGAAATCTGGCAATGTCCAGAGTCTCCCACTGTATGAACTCTCCCAGCTGTCCCCTAACCTTGTGGAGTATTTTACACTACTGCTTGCAGTGAGTTTTAACATTAGCATTGTGGCTGTTCCTAGAGGCAATATATAACATTTAGAAATGCATGATGTTCCAGTACCCACAGTTATCCATGTTTCTCTCTCTTTTTTTTTTTTTTTTTAGAAGCAAGACACCTTCCATGTGAACAAAAACTTTCAAAATAATCTAAAACAATGTTACCAAAAATGTTGTATTTTTCATTTAATCCTTGTGCACTGCAAACTTGTTCCAGCATGAAGCCAAGCCGTAGACTACATGTAGCACAATATTTAGGGGATTTCTCCCGACCTTTACCAAGCATCAGTAGGACTACTTGTCTGTGAGGCTAATCCCAAGAAATTATGCTAATCATTACTTAGTGAAGGACCATTATAAGCAGTACAAGTTATCTCCTGTTAGTATTGCAACAAACAGACAGATCGAACACTTAGCATATTTTTATACAATTACTCTTAGATATTATTTGGTGATCAGGTTGCTAGAAGGAAAAACATGATTTATAAAATACTGGTTATTTATTGACAACACCTGTGAAGGAAATCATACATCTGTCAAAGCACTTCCAATAAACCATGCTATACGTACTCACACTAAAATGCAATACAATTATGATAATGATGATAATTCCATGATGTGTATTGTGTAATAAATGCGCTATGCTTGAAACTGAATCTGCTGGAGAAATGAGTGACTGTTTAAGATGAAATAAATCATAAGTTAGCATAATTATGAAATAATAAGTTTGCTCAATATGGAATAGCAAGCAAGCAGCAGCTATTTCCCTAGGTGGTAGATGTGGTATATTAGTTGGAAGATGGTGGGTGACTGATGAACAAGTGTTACTCGGCTCACACAAAGATAGGTTTGTGGTGGAAGGGGTAGAGCTGACCAGTAATTGGCTGCTTACTATTTTGGTAAGAGGATGAGTTTTGATTGGCTATTGGTGATGTCTAGGAGGTACTACGGGTGGGGGAAGAGCTGGTATGCTTACACTGATGTTAGATTCTCACAACCTTCAGCTACAGATACATTTCCCATACATAGATGTTGCAGCCAGAAGAGGATGATTGTAATATCATAGGTGTTGTTGTTGTGATAAGAACTTGGAAAACAGTGCAGAGCATCTGGTCTCTTATGTTACATGTTGAGAAACAGTTCTGGGCTACCTTCTTTACACTACGTGTTGCTTTCTTGTTCCTTATGGAGTGGGAAATCATTTAGGTGAGAGTAGACATTATAGCGGCGAAAAATAGTGAACACTGATCAATATTTTATATTTTATTCCTCTATTCACTTTTTGAGCTGTGTTTTGTTTATTTAACTGTGCCAACGTTTCACACAAAACCTCCAGGAAAAGTTTAGTTTATTTTTTAACTTTAAAGCATTTTATCTTCATATCAGAAACAAAGAATCACTTGAGTTATTTCCTCTATGCACTGCACTTGTTGCATGTGATAGAAATTGCAACAGGAAGATCACAGAATTCTCTTATGCATAACAATGTAAGGATTTTAATAGTACTTGTACTCACTATCATAAAAAATAGTGCACCCAAGAGATGTCAACAGGGAATAAAACTTGACACAAATAATTGGAACATTGACCTTAATAACTGATTACAATATCAAACCAAATGAGTTGTTTATTTGGGCGATTTACAAAAACTTTTAAAAACCTTTTATACCACTCCTGGGGTGGATATATGAGGTAATACAGTGTAATGTTATCTTGTGGAATGTTATGTTGCAATTGGTGTAGCTTTAGCTCCAGATCTTATATATCTGTTTATGGTTGAAGCAACCATCCATGCTAGTCTCCTACAGGCGACAAGTCCGGAGACTTGGCAGGCCAAGGCAAGATGTGGACAACACAAAAGCGGTCCTTAGAAACCTGTGTTGTATGTGGATTGCCATTATTCTGTTCCAAAATTTCCCATAGTAGTTTCACTACGAAGGAAAACACAAGAGGCTGTTTAATTTCTTGATCATATCGCTGTGCTGTCAGTGGTCCCCTGACAACTGGCAGAGAAGACCAAGACCAATAGGAGATTGCTTCCCACACTTGATGTCACTGGCTTTGGTGGCTCATCACTCAACAATCTTCTTCTCATGTCAATGACAGCATTAAATATGAGGTAGTTTTTCTGCCAATGCAATGGCTTTGTCAGTAACTGATTTGAGATCAAATTGGGATACATTCATTACAAGTTGTGGACAAGGCAACAGATATGTATACCATGGTTTCTCTCTCCCCGCATGAACATATGGTATCTGGCTGTTCTCCCAGGTATCCCCATGAGGCAAGAGTATCCTTGGAATGGCCAACTCCTAAATCAAAGCCTATTTAGCAACTTCCAAATGGGCCATTGTAGCATAACAACAGAAATGGTACGAGAGAGTTGAAAATGTTTCAATGGTATGTACAAAGATATAGTTTGTTCTAGGTAGTCGAAAGACAGTTGAATGTTGTTGGTTCCTGTAGACATGAGAGTTAAGACCTTGGTCATAATCGAATGCAGGGCCCGCTCTAGC
This sequence comes from Vandiemenella viatica, assembly GCA_031002005.1. NCBI lineage: Eukaryota > Metazoa > Arthropoda > Insecta > Orthoptera > Morabidae > Vandiemenella > Vandiemenella viatica. The sequence continues at coordinate 16,194,155 of CM061921.1, forward strand.
GGTTTTGCCGCCCCGGACAAATAGACAAATTGCCGCCCCTTAAAATTATGTAAAATTATATATTTTAAAAAACTAATGTTTAATCGAATAAAATATTTTATTTTATTTTAATAAAATCATATATTCATAAATAAACTTATTGAATTTTGATCTAGCGGCACAAAATAGAGAAATTAATTATGAAATATCTGTACATAGCCACAAATTAACCATTTTTTTAAATGTTGTTACAGATGGCTATCATCACACAAACAATCTAACAAGATTACATCAAATACGCTAAAATCACAAAAAACTTTTTTTCTTACTTTCAGTTTGCGAATTTTTTATTACATCTTTAAATTTACTTCATCAGCAATTTCATACTCAATAGCCAAAATGGCTAAATCATTAAATTATCAATTTCTTGGTTTTCGTAAATGCTTAGTAAGGCGTAGCATACATCTCCAAAATGAATTTTTAAAGGGTTTAATGCCTCTATCCTACTCTCCCATCTAGTGTCACTCCATGTTTTCAAAGATGAACCCTGAACATGCTTTAAAAGTATTGCCCATCGAAAAGTAGATGCCGAAAAGAATAAATATATTTTTTGGACCATGTTGAAGAAATTAGCGGTTTCCAAGGATGCTTTTGCCATTAATAACAAGCTTGAGAGAATGGCTACTACACGGAACATTAAATGCTCGGGAATTATATTGTTTAATTCTAGATTGCACTCCTGCTTTATTGGCCCTCATATTGGACCCGTTGTCAGTCTCTACCCTCTGATATCCTGCAAATTTCAACCCAATTCATTAAATTCTCCAACTATAATATCAGACATTTGTTTTCCTGTGGATCTTTCGACTGGTAAGAAGCCTTAAAAGCTTTCATTAATTTTAATTTCAACATCAGGATTAAATTTATTGGTTGAAACATATCTGATTACAAGAGTAATTTGCTGTATCTTACCAAAGTCAGGAGTACAGTTTCAAATTATGGAAAAATATTTGAATTTTTTTATTTCATTTTAACATGAGACTTTACACTTTGATGCAGGAGATCTACTATCCCGGTTTGTGTATTTTTCCAAAGATATTGAGCTTTAGTCTCTACTTTTTAGAGCACTCAACGGACGTGCTCTTCCATAATAGGATCGTATACAGACAGTAACTCAACTATTTTTAAGAAATTACCGTTATTATGCTCAAACAACTTGTCGCTTCCACCTTGAAAAACCAGACAACTTTTACGAAGCATTTTGGCAATTGTAACGATTCTTAGAAGCACCTCATTCCAATGATTTATTTTGGCATTAATAACTCTTTGAGTAGCAGCATCTACAGTTTTACAACAATTTAATCTTTCATTCATTTCTAGCCATGATATTTTTGCCTTCCTTGCATTCCAAGTTCACAAACAATAAAAACAAAAAATGATGTTGTTTAGTGATTGTCGCGCAATGAACTTATTAAACCAACTGACAAAGTTATTCATATTCACTAAAATAGTTAATGAATTTCTTTTTGTTGAAACGGTTTACAAATACAGAAATTAGAGTATCTGTAAACCGCATTCGTATATATAATAAGCTTCATGGGTTATTATATATTAGCAGTTAACATTCGAAATTGAATATACTAATGGCATGTGAAGTAACTAATCGGTTATCAGCAGCTGGTAATATTATTTATTTATTAATGATTGTAAGTACTGTCCCACACCCACTAAACTACAGTATTTTCACAAGCGATCAAAGCTAGCGTATGTAATTTAACCCAACCATAACACTTTCAATGCCTGTATCTAATTTATACAACAAATCTGTGAGGCTCGGATTACGAGAAGAAATTATTATGCAAATTATTCCATTTCGATTTCCAATAATTAAGATCCATATTGATTTGGTTCATCAATTCAATAAAATAAATACTCAGCATCTCCCGCCAAGCACTATCAATTCCATTTATTAGAGGCTAACTGCAATTGCGTGTCTAGTAACTTGTGGGCAGTATAACGTCGGAATCAGTGCAGGTAGCCGAGGTCAGGTGTAACAGCCCCCACCTACCGCGCTTCTGTTGTGCGCCTTTGTCGTTGTGCGCTTATGTCGTATATCCAACAAAATAACAGTTTAATCATAGATGTACTTACCTTTAGAAATTATGAAATCCTGAAGTAAATTTTATGAACTTCCACTTATCACTAATAAGTAGTAGTAAGACTAATGCTGTTGTGTAATGAAACCACTTTTATAATTAGCAATAATAAGCACGTTGAAACAACAAAAATCGAAACAGCGTTCTACTCGCGTGCTAAGGCCCAATTCACACAGAAGAGATGTGGCGTAGACTTCGGGCTGAGACTTGGCGTGGACGCGGTGCATTTTTGAAGACTTCCTCATCGAATGTGCGAGTTATATTCAAACATTAGTATGCTTCAGTGTCAATCGCTACACCAGCCACATCTAGCAATTTGAGTGAAGTCTTCCGGCAGGAAACGATGCATATTTCCTTGTATTGTGACTTCGGAATCATCTGCCATCGAGATAAAACTCCATTTTCCTTCATTAGAGCCTAGACAAAGCAGTTTCAAAATAAAATTTTGTAATTGTAAATGTTTGACAAGAATACTACTGGATTATATTCGTTTACAAAATGATAACTGCAAAGAATTATCTCGTTTCGATGTGTGAATAACTTTTAAATACTAGGCGCTGTGACGCGCTGCAGAAAAATTAAACAAGAATCATTTACTACCCCTAATCCTGCCTAAGGAAAAATAATATTTTAAAAAATATCCGAAATAAGTTTTCAGATATTGCTGTGATAATATATGCGTCAAATACCTGTCAATACAGAAATATATATATAGTGTATATTTGAAATTTCTATTTTACAGTATTTTGGAATTAAAATTTCACGCCTCAAAACTGCACATCAGTTCTTCTTTTTTATACATTAAACATTTTTAATAATTAGGGCTAAACGCCTCGTTACTGTCGAGGTAAAGTAAATATAGGAGAGAACTGTGAACAAAGAACATGAAATAAGTTGATCAATGCCTTCCAGAGGAATCATCCTGGCATTAATCTGCAAAGGTTTTGAGAAAACATGGAAAAAACGAAATTTGATAGCCGACAGGAATTTGAACCAGCGCAATAATACTTCTCACTTTGGGAGCCACCATGGCATTTTCTACAAGCAAGAATGGTCTTGGAAAAAGACTGCTGTCAGTCTTACAGTTAATGACGTTGGCTAATTCCATTTTCAGTGGAGCTTTTAAAATTCTTATGCCTGCATTCTGAAGGAAAAGGATGATTGCTTTTCAAACAAACTGGAATACGCTGGATATGTAAAAGTAAAATGATGTTATCTTCGAAAAACTAATTGATACGTTACAAATGTGGTTATAAAAGGGTGTATTATGGTTGTTTCCGGGTTCGTGAGAAACTATGTGATTAAGATCTGGCATCTAGTTGATCTATTATTTTTTCGTCTACTACTAGGCTGCAAAAATAGATATATTAAAATGATTCATGGCCGAGTCAGTCTAAAATTATTGTTCCTATATATCTATATGTTACAGTCAATTAAAAAATCTGAGCGTAGTGGACGAGCGATAATGTTCTGGCCTGGCATTCGAGAGGATGCGGGTTCAAATCCGCTTCTGCCCATCCAGATTTGGATTTTCTGCAGTTTTTCCAAATCACTGTAAGCAAACGTCGGTATAGTTAACCAACAAGTCCATATTCCCGTCTCCCATGACCTCAAAGTCGAGATGTCAAGCTGGAAACAAATTTAAAAAAGTTCAGAAAGTTCCTCGAGGATATACGGTTCTAAACCTGTATAATTCTTTCGTGTGTTATCTGTGTGAGCCTCAGGTAGCAATATAAGCAAGTTAGTTGAACGAGGATGAGGAAAATCTCATGCCTGAAATGTCTGATAATTTCCTTGTTCTGAGGGCCTACGGAATTGTCTTCCGTGTTGGCAAACCACGACCGCAGACACAATCACAAATTCCTTCGCAAGAGTCCCGACCAAGATACTTAAGCAGGCGCTAGCAGTGTAGGGGCTAGAACACTGTCATCGCATTGTAGAGGCCTCCTGCCATATCCCGTATATCCCTTCCAAACCATTACCCTTTCGGATAGGAGCAATACACCCTCCACCACACACTTTTAGTGAATCGCGGAGTAATAATAATAAAGTAAGATCGTAATCTTTCACGGCGTTGTATATTAATAAATTTCTCTCGGGCTTCCAGCCGTGTTAAGATGTTACATTTTTGGGACGTTTCGAAGGCGTCCAACTCTTCCTTAATGATTGATATTTGGTTGAGAATGAAGGCAGAGTTGGACGCCTTCGAAACGTCCCACAAATGTAACATCTTAACACGGCTGGAAGCCCGAGAGAAATTTATTAATAATAATAAAAAAGGTCACTGATTCGAGTTCTTCTGCGCATATGGTTGCTTTTGAATGAGTGTAGTGTTCGTCTTGTGTTGACTTCACAATAGAGTTCCACATTACCTCAACAAAGGCTGACACAATAGTCAGCAGGTTAAATGGTCAAAGACACGGAAGGTCATAAAATATTTACATCAGCAGATGGAGGCCTGTCAACTTTCAATAACGTGCACACGTGCACTTCCAGTTCTTTTTTTTTCTTCTTCTTCTTCTTCTTCTTCTCCTTTTAAATAGCTCCATTATCACGGAATATTGATTAATTAATTTTGTAATCAAATAGTGCAAGTAGAACATTACAAGACGCAATGAGGGTATGCAGAAGTTAAAATCCTCGAGAAGTAATTTTCAGAAATTTTTAATGACCTATACATATTAGTTCAATGTTATTTTTCAACATTTTCATCGGTCTTCTAATTATGATGAAGTAACTTTAATATGTTATATGAAGTGTTTCTGTTACTTTCGGCAAATGACTGTCACTGTATTTGTAGGTGCTCGTAATTCGAAAATGGGCATATTTCGTGTACGGATGGTCATATTCACAAATTTTATTAGAGCTAATTCTACTGAACAAGTGTTCTTCACTTCCTCAGAGCCACTGGTAAATAAACACTTCCTCGAAACGTTTGTCGGACGGTTACTTCCTCCTTGCGTCTGAACTGAGCCAGCAGGAAGATCTTCTTCTTACGAAATAACCACGCATAATGTTAAAGAAATTAAATCCTAAACACTCAACTGAAATTAAATACCCCTCCCGTGTGCACTAAAGAGATTCACTATAGTACGCCTACTTTCCAAATTTTTTATCCTAATACGTGTTTAGAACTCAGCCATGTTACTAGTTGGCACCAAACAAGGAATATTTTTTTTGTGAGATGAGGTGGACCAGCTAGATATTTTTGAAGGAGGTCAATTGCCTTTTGGTTCAATAAAAATGTCTTTAAATTTTTAATGGCATTCCTCCCGATAGCCATTCATCCAGCTAAACCGTTTTGTGTGTTTATCCTGTGAACTGATGTATTTCCAATGGTTTTTGCTCATACAATTGAAAGACGATACAAGACATACCACAATACCTACTTTAACACCCATGCCTCTGGCCGGAATCGCACCAGTGACCGAGAGTCCCTGTAACGCCCAAGCCATCTCATCCGGAAGGACAGGGGTTGAAATCTTCGTGTATCCATCCGTATTTCGGTATTGCATGATTAATAGAAATCACTCCGTGAGTGTTGTGATGATTCTCTGGTATGGCCAAGGCTGAATTCCTTCCCGAAACATGCCCCAAGTCCTTTTCTCTCTATAATGATTTCCACGTCGACCAGCCCTAAAACACCACCGAACTAGAGACTCTCCACATGTGGAAATAGCACTCTATTCCCTTCGCTACCATGTTCGGCCGTTGAATAAGATAAATCCAACAAGGAAAAGCTCTAAAACACACCACAGAGATGTAATTATTTTTATTTGAGAAATTATGTTTTGCTTCTAGCTTTACATCTAATCGAGGTCATTAGAGGCAGGAAAGGACTGGGGACAAGTAATGGGGAGGAATTCGTCCATGGCCTTTTGAAGGAACAATCCCGGCATTCGCCTGGAGTGATTTGGGGAAACCATCTAAAACGTTTACCTGGATGGCTAGATGGGTATTCGAACCCACGACCTCCCGAAAGCCGGATACCACATACCCACCACGTTATTTTTTAATTTTATTTATTTTTTTTTTTTATTTTTTTATTTTTTTTGTCTTCGTCATATCTTCGGCGGCAATGTGATATGAATCCTGATAGTATTGGAAACTAGGATCGGGTAAGAATTTCAGCCACCGCTTTTAGAAGGAACTTTTCTGGAGTTCAGCTGGAGAGATTTACGAAAATCATGGAATACTGTAACTGGATCCCCGACGGGGTTTGAATTCGCGGCCTCCCGAATACCAGGCAACAGTGTTACCTATAACCCATTGGGCTTGGACGGCAGGAAATAAAGCTTGACAGAAAATTTTATAGAGGTATCAGTGTTAGTTAGAAACAAAGAGAGAGATGATAGTTTACTACTTCCATCATCCAGATTTAAAATGTGGAACCGCTAATTCACATTGCAGACGGATTTTTTTATTTATTTACTGTTCTTAATGATTATTATTACTACTAAAACTGTTGCTACACGTTCAAGTTTAGCTTACCTTCTAAATATGGTATGATGAAAACAAAATTAATATCCCGCACCATTTAATTTTCTGGGAATAGTTTATTTATATTTCGTGACTTAGTTTACCATTAGAGTTCTTTCGTGAATGCTCTTTCTACTTACCCTTAACCTTTGTGTGTATTTGTCACACGCACAGTTCTATAACGCTGCAGCGTTAGAAAACTGTGTAACTAAGTCCATTCAAACTCTCTTATTGGTTTTCCCGTGCGTAATTTAGCGATTCTTTTCTGTATTCGCCATATAATTGCGTTTGCTAGCGAATTGTTAACTGTTTATTCGAGGAAAGAAAAATACGCAACGGTTATCAAAATTACGGAAAAAGTGTTACCATCTCTCTATAATTAATCAATTTGGTTGTTTAAATAATTATTATGACTAAAATGGTGATATTCGTGATTATTTTTGCTGCAGAACTCCGAACTTTCCCTCTGAGCGTCTGCGAGTTTCTTGCTGCGTGGGCTCATTTTTTTAGTCTTGGGTAAAGTGCTAGGTATGAGAGGTCTATTTTATCATGAATTTAGTGTACCACCTACCAGTTATGCTGTCCCATGCGGTATTCGTGTCTAGAACGAAGCATAATCGAAAGGCGAGGGGTCTCTCGAATTCTGTCCCCGACTGTACATGTTGTCAATTATCACTTTACCACAGACAGAATCGAGACTCGTCTCTAGATACAAATGTCGTTATTCACGTGTCCATTTGCGTTCTGCATCACACCAGGTTAGACCATGTAGGCAATGAACTTAGGTTAATTGGAACACATTGCATAGAGGTCAGAGAGTGTAACCGTGCTTCAAGCAATAGGTTTACAACCGTCCGGTGCGTAATTCTATCTGTCACCACTACATCGAACTGGCATGCAGTCACCCATCTGCCAGCAATAACCACCCACACAATATGGTGGTTTTCGGGTGCTGTTGTTCTTCTGTATTGACCTGTGCCTGGTCTAGGCGTACTAGAGCCATCTTTCGTCCACTTTGTAACAAGTCTGTATACTGACATCGCACCACGGCCAGTCCTTCAGGAAATTTCTCGAAATGGCCCACCCATATCAAACACGACCTCTCTCATAGTTAGACATTTGGGTGTAGATTGTCGTCACTCTTCGCTTAGGCATGCTTGGTCAAAAAGAACATGTGCACAAAAAAAAACTTTTTTTTGTTATCAGTCTCTTGACTGGTTTGATGTAATCCTCCATTCCTTCCTATCTTGTGCTAACCTCTTCATGTCTAAATGTCTCTTACATCCCACATCCTCAATTATCTGCTTCATATATTTTAATCTCCGTCTTCCTCTACATTTCTTTCCTTCGGCGGTTCCCTCCAGTAACAAATTAACCTATCCCGCGCATCTCAAAAAATAACCCACTATCCTGTTTCTTCTTCGTGTTAGACTCTTCCACAAACTTCTTTCCTCACCTATCATTTCCAAAACACGGCCATTTCGTACTTTATTTGTCCCCTTAATTTTCTGTATCCTTCTATAGCACCATATTTCTTATGCTTCAATTATCCTTTTTTTCTGGTATTCCTTAAGTACATGTTTCGCTACCACAAAGTGATGTGCTTCAAATATAAAGTTTTAAAAAACTCTTTCTGAGCCTTAGATCAATATTTGAAACTAAAAAATTTCTCTTTTTCATGAAGGCTCTTTTTGCAAGTTAGTCTGCATTTAACATCATTTGTGCTTCGGCCATTAATTGAAATTTTAATTCTTAAGTAGCAGAATTCGTTTACTTCTCCTGTCGCATCTGATCCTATTTTTATTTTTAATCCTCTATTACTGCTGTCATTTCTACTACATTTTATAATTTTTGTCTTGCTTTGGTTTATATTTACTCCAAAATATTCCTACAGTCTTTATTTCATGACATTCAGTAACTTCTCAATATCCTCATTCTGCTAACAGTGATTAACAAATCGTAGCCTAATAATTTTTTCTCCTTGAACTCTTATGCCACATTCAAAATTTTCCTTCACGTCCTTTATTGCTTCCTCTACATACAAGTTGAATATTTATGGTGATAGGCTACAACCTTGTCTCATACCCTTTTTTAACAGATGCATGTCTCTCATGATTCTCTACTGTTATTGCCATGGAGGAAGGAATATATGGAGACGACGCAAGGGACCTTCGCCACACACTGGAGTGAAACCGGGTGGAGACAAGTGGGGAGGGGAGGCCGCCATATTGCTTGACCAGAGAAACACGGTAATATGCACAAAAACCTCAAGGGAATCATAAGACAACCGTGGCACAGCAATTTGGTGATGGATTATTATGTAACTCGACGAGACACATCAAAAATGAAGAATAAAATTTTTTAATATCGTGCTTAGTTCTCGAGATATACTGTCTCAAAAGAGTGGAGTTTCTGGTTGAAATTCAGAAGAAACGTGTCCCCAAAGTCAAATTTGGTGATAGATTCTTATGTAACACGACGATACAAATCGAAAATAAAGAATAAAATTTTTCGATATCTCGCTTAGTTCGCGAGATATACTGTCTCAAAAGTGACGTTGTTAGGTTATGAGGGGATTCAACGATAACCGTGGAGCCGCAATTTGATGACGAATTCTTATGTAACTCGATGAGGGAAACTGAAAGTAAATAATAATTTTTTTTGATATCTCGTTTAGTTCTCGAGATATTGTACCTTAAAATTGACGTGGTTAGGTTGAAATGCGGCCTGGACCAGAAAAAAACTATCGCCATATCCATATTTGATGATGAGTTCGGACGTAACTTAATGAGCAGGTAATTCTTTTTACTTGAATAACAAACTGCTTATTTCTACAGTCCTTAAATTTTAGTTGATGTTCAAATAGGTTATATTTTCAAATTCTATTTCAGTAATTGACAAGGAAGATTTTAAAATCTAGAAATATACTTGTAGACATATTTACAAACAGAAACAAGTCATATCTGAAATTAAAAAAAAAAGCATAAGTCAATGTTTAGAACTTTTTAAAAAAATAATACTTCATAAAACCTCATAGTTTCTGAGCTTACTAAGAAGATATTGTACTGGTAGTGGCCTATATAATTTTGCTAGAAAAATCAGTACATTCAAAAATCAGAAGCTAACAGCTAATAATAAATAAATTGTTTGTTCTTTTCTGGTATACACCGCATTTCAACCTGCCAACATTTCCATTAATACTGCAGCTACAAAACCAAACTATGTAGACACATCTAAACACAAGAAATGCATCGCGAACTACATTTCCGTCAACGAAGTTTATTTCATAACGTTTAGTAGTTCACACAGCACAAATTATCACGATTAATTTCATCGTGGAATTTCAATGTAAACTTAAAGGTGAGTAATGCATGCAGAATACCATATTCACTGTGTCGCGATGTAAACATGACCCGTTTAAATTAAATTTCCAACATTTGTCTAAAATAAGGCTAGATTTTCAGGTACAAAATAGTAACATATGCTAATTGTCTACACTACACCAACAAAAATTTGAGAATAATATGATCCTATTGAGAGCAATGAATAAATTTATAGCGAATGGCACTAATGTTGCGGTTGCCTGTCAGATACTTCAAGAACGATAATTACAATGTGACTTACTTATGAAACGCTATTCCAGGTTTTTTCCTATCTCGTCTGTTTGTGCAATCATATGCATCACAACTTGGCATTATAGAAAACTTTAGAATATTAGAAAATGAAATATTCTCAGCAGTTGACACAGTGCAAACAGCCCAATGTTTTGGTACTCCTACGATGTCTGCCGCGCAGGCACAGTTTTTTCACGAGGTTTCACGGATTTCGCGTTATCTCGTCTCCATATATTCCTTCCTCCATGGTTATTGCGGCCACTTGATTCTTATATAGATTATAAAGTATTTTTCCATCTCGGTATTTTAGACCTGACTGATTTAAAATTTTCAACATCTTATCCCACCCAACATTATCAAAAGCTTTTTACAAGTTAACAAATGTCATAAACTTACCTTTGTTTTTCTTTATCCGCCTTTCACGTACTAATCTTAAGGCCAGAGTCACTTTTCTTGTACCGCGATTTTCCTAAACCCAAACTGATCTTCACCTACTATCTCTTCTACCATCTTTTCCATTCTTCTGCATATTATTCTGGTCAGGAATTTTAAAACATGTGATGTAAAACTTATAGTGTGATAATGCTCACGTTTTTTGCTGATGGTTTCTTTGGAAGTGTGAAAATGATACTTTTATTAAAGTCAATTGGAATCTCTCCTGTTTCATAATATTTTGTTATCAGTTTGAATACTCTTTTGATTCCCTCTTTTCCAAGAGATTTTAGAAATTCTGCATGAATCTTACCAATTCCAACTGCCTAATTTGCTTTCAAATTCTGTCCTCAAACAGGGTCGCCTAAGTCATCAACGTCGACATCGCCTTCTTTTTCCAGTACACAGCTGTTCAACTCAGCCATATCATATAGTTTCTCCATATATTCCTTCCATTGGTTAGCTCTGTCTTCTGAGCTTAAATCAGGTATTTATATACTTATTTTCTTAATTTCTCCAAAATTTTGTTTGATGATCCTATATGTCACAGCCACATTACCTATGAACATTTCCTTTTTTACTTCTTCACACTTTTCTTGTAGTCATTTTTCTTTTGCTTTTTTGCATTTCCTGTTTATTTAATCTCTAAATTGTCTCCATTTCTCTTTTCCTGCTTCATCCTGAAAATTTTTGAGCCTCCTCCTATGATCCATCAACAGCAAAGTTGCTTCATTGATCCAAAGTTTCCGGGCAGTTTGTTCCATAAAATCTAACGTTCGTTACCAGCTTTAATTATTTCTCTCCTCAACGCATTCCATTCATCCTCAGTTGAATTCCTTTCAGAGTTATTTCTTAGACCCATGTCTCAGCAAATTTTTCTCTCCTGTTATATTGTTTCAGTTTGTTCACTTCCAGTCTGTTCTGCTTGTATTGCTTCTTTATTCTATGAATTCCAGCCTGCACTTAATAGCTATCAGATTGTGGTCTGAGTCTATGCCAGGTCCTGGGTATGCTCTACAGTCTAGACTCTAGAATATGATTCCTGAATCTCTGTTTGACCATGATATAATGTTGCTGATATTTACCAGTATCCCCTGGAGATTTCCAGGTGTATATCCTTCGTGCATTGTTCTTAAATACTGTGTTCGCCACTACGAGTTTATATTTTTCAAAAATTCTAACAATCTGCTTTCTCGCAAATTTCTTTCTCGTAGATCAAAACTTCCTACACTATTCCCCTTTTCCCTAACCCAGTACGGCATTCGAATCACCCATGATAATTAGATTTTCTTCCCCCTTCACATATTGAACTAATTCTTCAATTTCAACATATATTTTATCTATTTCTTTATCTTCCCGTGACTTACTAATGTGGTTGAAGCTGGCTTGGTTTCTACCCACATCATAGTAATCCTGTCACTAAACTGTTTATAATAACTCATTCAATTTTCTACTCTCTTGTTCATTTCAAATCGTACACCAATAACTCCCCGACAAATTTTGTGTTAATTATTCTGTGTTTCCCAGACCAGAAATCTTCCACTTAATCTCACTAACTCCAATGACATCTAACTTAAGTCGTTCCCATCTCACTTTTTAAGTTTTCTAATCTACCTGCCACGTTCAGACTTCTAACATTCCACTCTCCGACTCGATCCATCCTGATGACTCCTCCTTGAACAGTCCCCACCTAGAGATCCGATTGGGAGACTATTCTACTTCCGGAATATTTTACCCATTAATAAGCCATCATTCCTTATGTATTTTTAGAGGATTACATGTACTCGGGATACCCTTAGGATCTTTAATAATAATAATAAAAATAACAATTTTGCGTTTTAAATAGCCCCGTGATTCTCATAGTATTGCATGTTAAACTTTCAGTTTTTAATTGTTTAATACTCTTTATCTGGGGATACATGGAGCCAAATTTCATCTATTTATCACAACTCTGTCTGGGTGTTGCAAACTTCCACCAGTGTATAAGGCCCTAAAATAAACCATACTAACTCGACCGAAAATGAAAATGGATATTCATGTGTTTACCAATAAATTAAATCAGAAACCATTCCACCAGTTTACCAGACAATCCCAGCCCAACTACTGCACCCAGTCAGTAATTTTTTTTTAAGGGCTACAGCAAGTGGTTACAAGGCGAACAGCTCTTCTTCATATTTTGTCGATCTACATCTATACTCTGCAATTAACAAATACTGTGGGCGGCAGAGGGTGCTAAACACCAGTCCTAATTCTGTGCGTTCCAATCCCGAACAGAACGAGGAAAGAAAGAATACATAAAAGTATCAGTACAGAATCATATTTCTGGAATCTTGTCCCTCCTGTCATTGCGACCTATAGGTTGGCGATAGAAGTATTTCCTTGCACTCGTAAATCAAAGATTTTTCGCATATTCTCCAACAAATTCAAACGAAAATGACGTCTTCTGTCCGCCAAACAATCCCAGCCAAACCCACGTATCAGCTCTTTAACACTTACGTAAGGACTGTATGTAACTAGCAGTCACGAATCGAGCGGTTCTCTTGTGTACTTTCTCTAACGTGTCGATCAATCCCTTACGATACGGGTCCAAAATTCCACAACAGTAATCCAAATGCGGACTCACTAGTGCTTTGTTCGCTGTTTCCTTTGTATGAGCATTACAACTTCTCAAAATACGCCCTATAAATCGTAGTTCAGACTTAGCTTTGCCTACGATGGAAGTTATGTGCAAGTCCCATTTCATGTTGCTTTGTCGATACTGCTAATTGTCTCTTTGCAATGCGGATCGCAAGGAACATAATAATATTCTAGATGAGAACGAGCGAGAATCTTATATGCTATCTCCTTTGAATATGCCCCACCGTTTTTCGAAACTCGACCTGTAAATCGCAGACTAGAATTCGCTTTACCTACCATCGAACTTATATGCTGATCCCACTTGATGTTCCTTAACACTTATATACCAAAATACCTCAGGGATTCAGCCTCATCAAGAGTTGTACTCAGCCACTACATTGCACTTGTTGGAATTTAGTTTAAGTTATTATTTATTGCACCATGCGAAATAACTTCAAATCGGTGCTAAATTTCCAAACAATCAGCAGAACTATTTGCTTCCCAATATACCTCCATTTTCAGCAAACGATCTCATACCGTTACTAACGTTGCTTCGAACTGCATTTATAAAAATTAAGAGAAGAAGCAGATCTACTACAATCTCTTGCGGAACATCTTGATTAATAGGACCTTTGCTGTTCACGATGAGGTATTGCGACAGATTATCAAAAAATCACGTACCCTTTCTTCACATACTTGAGTCTCTGTTAATAGGTGGTTGTTTGGTGCAGTGTCGAAAACTTTCTCAATATCCAAAAAAAAATCCATGACATTGCAATTCTCAATCAACAACTTTCTTCATGTTGTGGGAGAATAGGGTCACCTGTTTTTCACATTGTTCCGAAATACTTGTTATTTCGGTAAAATGGGTTTGATTTTGTATAAGGGTATAACAAGCTAAAGAACTATTGCAGACAGATCTTAGAGAGTTCGATGGGTAATTGATGGGCTCACTTCTCATTTCTTGAAAACTGAAGTGACTTTCGCTATTTCAAATTGGAAAGCAATAATCCTTCTCTGAAGAGCTGCATATTCTAAGAATATTCTTGTTGGTCTAGTGCTTTTCCTTACATGAGAGATTCCAGTTACCTTAAGGTACCTGCAGTGTCTATTTGTATCCAACCCATCTCAAAATTCATATGAAGTGGAAAATCTGGTATAACATCTATATTTTTTGTGTAAGAATTTTTGAAATCGGCTTTGACTATATAGGCCTCATAGCGGCTTCCATTAATCTCATAACCGTTGTGTATTAGCACTCTCATACTTTCGGCATTACAGGTTATAAAATCTGTACAATAGTAGTGTGGGTTTAGGGTCGTGAGCCCACACAAAAGAACTGTCAATCATCCGACCACGCCCCCTTCTATTGTTCTTGACCACGCCCCCTTTCCCTCCCCTCCCTCCCCTTCACTAAACTCAGTGTCACCTCTCTTTGGGTGCACTCATGCGTCACTAATTTGGCAAAGCCCCTCCCCCCTCCCCTCCCCATCCCGTCTTCCTACCCTCCACCTCCCCTCCACCTCCCCTCCCCTCACCTCCGCCTCCCCACCCTTCCCTTCACTAACCCCAGTTTCACCTCTCTTGGTGTGCACTCAAGCAGCACTAATTAGGCCACTTAACCTAACCATCACCTGCATATTATTCTCCTCCCGTACTATTGCTATTTTGTCAGGCCACTTGAGCGACCACATGCTCTCCCTAACCCCAGTTTCACCTGCCTTCACCACCCCACCATATATGGAGCGCCAGCTGCCTCGTTTCATCGCCAGGTCTGAACAGGTTCACCCACCAGCACTCCAGCAACACAAAACAAAGAAATCATTGACGGTTTGCCTTTCCTTTAAGTAGCCATGCGACTCAGTACACGAACGGAAATTAAATACAAAAATAAAATATACCTGTATAATACTGTACATTGAATGCTTAAAAAAAATACGATTTAAACCAAATTCCTATCATGATTCCTTCATAAGATAAGAATTAATGTTCTTAAACGCGGTAGGAAACCTCAACAGCACCACGGCTCTGAGTAAAGACGAATTTTATTTTACGCGAAATATAACACGCGATTTCTGATCAACCGTACGTCGTACGAGTGATTAAAAACATCTCCTTACTCAGAAAATTATGTGGTTTCCGGATATGCAATCGGATCCCCGAGAAACTAACTAAAATTAATTGTTACTAAAAAATATTCGCCTCCAGCCAGACATTGTTTCCAACCCTAGTTCATTGTCTGCAGCGAGGCGGCTCTGAGTACAGACGAATTTTATTTTACGCGAAATATAACACGCGTTTCTGCTCAACCGTACGTCGTACGAGATGATTAAAAACATCTCCTTACTTGGAAAATTATACGGTTTCCAGATATGCAATCGGCTTCCCGAAAAACTGTTAATATTTTTTTTTGCTGTCGTCAGTCTTTAGACTGGTTTGATGCAATCCTCCTTCCCTTTCTATCCTGTGCTAACCTTTTCGTATCTACATACCCCTTACAACCCACGTCCTCATATATCTGCTTCATATATTCTAATCTCTGTCTACCTCTACAGTTCTTACCTTCGACTGTTCCCCCCATGAACAAATTAACCAATCCAGCATGTCTCAAAATATGACCTACCAGCCTGTCTCTTCTTTCTGTAAGCTTGTTCCATAAACTTCTTTTCTCACCCATCATTTCCAAAACTCGTTCATTTCTTACTTTGTCTGTCCACCTAATTTTTAACATTCTTCTGTAGCACCACATTTCAAATGCTTCAAGTTTCTTTCTTTCCGGTATTCCTAAAGTCCATGTTTCGCTACGGTAAAGTGCTGTGCTCCACACATAGAGTTTTAAAAAGTTCTTTCTAATTCCTAGATCAATGTTTGAAACTAAAAGGTTTCTCTTTTTCATGAAGGCTCCTTTTGCTAGTGCTATTCTGCTTTTAACATCCTTCCTACTTCGGCCATCGGTTGTAATTTTGCTTCCCAAGTAACAGAACTCACTCACTTCTCCAATTGCATCCGATCCTATTTTTATATTTAATCTGCTACTATTGGTATCATTTCTGCTACATTTCATCACTTTTGTCTTACTTTGATTTATATTCAGTCCAAAATCTTCCTTCAGTATTTTGTTCATGCCATTCAATAACTTCTCAATATCCTCAGCTCTCTCTGCTAACAAGACAATGTCATCAGCAAATCGTAGCATACTGATTTTTTCTCCCTGAAACCTTATGCCGCATGGAAATTTTTCTTTGACTTTCTTCATTGCTTCTTCTACATACAAGTTGAATATTAACGGGGATAGACTCACACCCTTTTTAACCGATGCATGTCTCTCGTGATTCTCTACTTTTATTACAGCCACTTGATTCTTATATACACAGACGGAAAAAAAAATCCCAACACCAAGAAAAAATTATTGTAGAGTAATGAAATTTGGACAATGCATTTGTCAAGTTAACATGTTTAATTGATTAAATTTTCAAGATCACAGGTTAATTTAAGCTCAAGAAAATGCATTTCAAATGTGAAATACTGTTAAATTAATAGCCGGTGTAACCTCCAGAATTTTGAATGCAAGCCTGCAAACGTGAATGCATTGTGTCATACAGGTTTCGAATGTCACTTTGTGGTATGGAGTTCCATGCTTGTTGTACTTGTGCTGTCAATACTGGGACGGTCAGTGCTGGCTGTGGATGATGCTGGAGTTGTCGTCCAATGATATCCCATACGTGTTCAATTGGAGACAGATCTGGTGATCTCGCAGGCCAAGGTAACATGTCGACACACTGTAGAGCACGTTGCGAGACAACAGCGGTATGAGGGCGAGCGTTATCCTGTTGAAAAACTCCCCCTTGAATGCTGTTCATGAATGGCAGCACTACAGGTTGAATTACCAGACTGACGTACAAATTTGCAGTCAGTGTGTTTGGTATAACCACAAGAGTGCTCCTGCTGTCATAGGAAATTGCTCCCCAGACCATGACTCCAGCCCTGTAGCGTGCATTCCACTGACTACAAGCCATCGCCGTTTGCGACTCCAGTGGTGTCAAGCCAGAGCTCATTGGAGGACGGAGTGGAGATCTGTTGTGTTTTCTGATGAAAGCAGGTTCTGCCTTGGTGCCAGTGATGGCCGAGTGTTGGTCAGAAGGAGGCCAGGGGAACGCCTGCAACCAAACTGTCTGCGGCCTAGACACACTGGACCTACACCTGGAGTCATGGTCTGGGGAGCAATTTCCTATGACAGCAGGAGCACTCTTGTGGTTATACCAAACACACTGACTGCAAATTTGTACGTCAGTCTGGTAATTCAACCTGTAGTGCTGCCATTCATGAACAGCATTCAAGGGGGAGTTTTTCAACAGGATAACGCTCGCCCTCATACCGCTGTTGTCTCGCAACGTGCTCTACAGAGTGTCGACATGTTACCTTGGCCTGCGAGATCACCAGATCTGTCTCCAATTGAACACGTATGGGATATCATTGGACGACAACTCCAGCATCATCCACAGCCAGCACTGACCGTCCCAGTATTGACAGCACAAGTACAACAAGCATGGAACTCCATACCACAAAGTGACATTCGAAACCTGTATGACACAATGCATTCACGTTTGCAGGCTTGCATTCAAAATTCTGGAGGTTACACCGGCTATTAATTTAACAGTATTTCACATTTGAAATGCATTTTCTTGAGCTTAAATTAACCTGTGATCTTGAAAATTTAATCAATTAAACATGTTAACTTGACAAATGCATTGTCCAAATTTCATTACTCTACAATAATTTTTTCTTGGTGTTGGGATTTTTTTTTCCGTCTGTGTAGTTTATAGAGTATTCTTCTATCTCGATACTTTAGACCTGACTTCTTTAAAATTTTGAACATCTTGTCCCACCTAACATTATCAAAAGCTTTTTCTAAATCAACAAATGCCATAAAAGTATCTTTGTATTTCTTGATCCGCCCTTCAAGTATTAATCTTAAAGACAGGATTGCTTCCCTTGTACCGCGATTTTTCCTAAACCCAAACTGATCTTCACCTACTATCTCTTCTAATACCCTTTCCATCCTTCTGTATATTATTCTGGTTAGTAATTTTGAAGCATGTGATGTTAGACTAATGGTGCGATGATTCTCACATTTGTCGGCTTGTGCTTTCTTTGGAAGTGTGAAGATGATATTTTTGTTAAAATCAGTTGGAATTTCTCCTGTTTCATAAGTTTTTGATATCAGCTTGAATAATCTTTCGATTCCTTCCTCTCCTAGAGATTTAAGAAGTTCTGCAGGGATCTCATCAATTCCAACTGCCTTATTTGCTTTCAAGACATTCAGAGCTTTATTAAATTCTGTTCTCAAAACAGGATCTCCTAAGTCATCGATGTCGACATCGCCTTCCTTTTCCAATACACTATTGTTCAAGTCGTCCCCATCATACAGTTTCTCAATGTATTCCTTCCATCGATTAGCTCTTTCTTCTGGGCTTAAAAGAGGTTTCCCATCGGCAGCTTTAATGTTCATACCTCTTTTCTTCATTTCTCCAAAATTCTGTTTGATCTTTCTATATGCAACATCTACTTTTCCTACGACCATTTCCTTTTCTACTTCTTCACACTTTTCTTGTAGCCATTTTTCTTTTGCCATTTTGCATTTCGTATTTATTTGATTTCTAAATTGCCTGTACTGCTCTCTTCCTGCTTCATCCTGAGCATTTTTGTACCTTCTCCTCTGATCCATCAGCTCCAAAATTTCTTCTGTGATCCATGGTTTTCGGGCAGTTTGTTACCTAAAGCCTAATGTTTCTTTTCCAGCTTTCATTATTTCGGTCTTTAATGCATTCCATTCGTCCTCGGTTGAGCTCCTTTCACAGTTACTTCTTAGACGTAAGTCTGCCATTTCTGCAAAATTTTCTCTTGTGCTAGATTGTTTCAGCTTATTCACTGCCAGTCTGTTCTGCTTATGCTGCTTCCTTATTCGCTTGAATTTCAGCCTGCACTTCATTACTATCAAATTATGGTCCGAGTCTATGTCTGCTCCTGGGTACGCTTTACAGTCTAGAACTTGATTCCTGAATCTCTGTTTGACCATGATATAATCTAGCTGATATCTGCCTGTATCCCCAGGACGTTTCCAGGTGTATGTTCTTCATGCATGGTTCTTAAACAGTGTGTTCGCCACTACTAGCTTATATCTTTCACAAAATTCTAGCAACCTGCTTCCTCGCTCATTTCTTTCTCCTAGACCAAAACTTCCTATAGTATTCCCCTCTTTTCCTTCTCCCACTATTGCATTCCAATCACCCATGATTATTAGATTTTCCTCCCCTTTCACATATTGGATTAATTCTTCAATTTCATCGTATATTTTTTCTATTTCTTCGTCATCTTCCTGAAACGTTGGCATATATACTTGTACTAATGTGGTTGGGACGGGCTTAGTTTCTAACCTCATCAAAATAATCCTGTCACTAAACTGTTCATAATAACTCACCCGTTTCCCTACTTTCTTGTTCATTACAAATCCTACACCAGTGACTCCATTGACAGCTTGTGTGCTAATTATCCTGTGTTCCCCAGACCAGAAATCCTGTGCGTCCTTCCATTTAATCTCACTAATCCCAACAACATCTAACTTAAGTTGTTCCATCTCCCTTTTTAAGTTTTCTAACCTAACTGCCCTATTCAGACTTCTAACATTCCACGCTCCAACTCGTAGAATGTTTCTATCCATTCTGATGACTCCTCCCTGAGCAGTCCCCACCCGGAGATCCGATTGGGGGACTATTTTACCTCCGGAATATTTTACCCAGGAAGAAGCCATCATGATATATGTAATTTGAGAGGATTACATGTCCTCGGGATACCCTTTGGGTCTTTAATGCAGTGGTTTCCCGTTGCCTTCTGCATCCCCATGCCGTTGATCATTTCTGATTCATCCGCCTTTAGGGGCCGTTTCCAACCCCAAGGGCAAGAGGGTGCCCTGAACCACTCCCCGCTCTTCCGCCCTCCTTTCGGAGGCCGTTGGCAAGCAGTGGGTGACTCCTTATACCGGGAATCTTTCAGTCGCCAGAGCCTCGTCCGTGCAAACAGGGTGCACCACGTGAAGGAGAGGTTGACATTTGGTTGGAAAAGACTAGTATTGTCTCTCCCAAACCCTTACACCCCTAATATTTATAGTTACTAAAAAATATTCGCCTCCAGCCAGGAATTGTTTCCAACCCTAGTTCATTGTCTGCAGCGAGGCGGCTCTGAACGAAAGACCAATTTTACTTTACGTGAAATATAACGCCATTTATTCATCTTACCATATGTCGTACGAGATAGTTAAAAACATCTCCTTACTCGGAAAAATATGATGTTTCCAGATATGCAATCCGATCCCCGAAAAACTGTTAATATTTCCAGTTACTAAAAAAATATTCACCTCCAGCCAGGCTTTGTTTCGACCCCTATTCGATAGGGGTCTATAGCCTTTGTATCTGAAGCGTCTCTACGCTTCAACGAGACGTTTTAATATTCAGTTGGCATAGCAAATTATACGAGTATCAATACTCTCGACCCTTCACACTAATGCTCACAGCTTCAATTGTTATTGCCGCAGCCCCATATTCACGAATAAGAACCTGCTTCAGGCGAGCGTGTGTTCATCCACTCGATATAACACTATTATATATACCCAATATACAGCAGCTATTGCATGTACTGTATGTGTTCAACCAAATCTGATTCAGATGCTTGTTGACCTTTATGAACCGCATTTGGTCGGTACGCGTCTATAGAAATAAGCGACTGAATTTATACACTTGCCTCAATCCACTCCAGATCGGCAGCCTTTTGTGGGGTCATTAAGGCACAATCGCTTTATATGGTAAATGTATAATGTTTGAATACCTTGGTAGATGTAAATTTCACAGAGGATTTTTTTCCTAATATCAGTGTTTTTGCAGTTATGATGGTATATATTTAAGTATGTCTGTGAGGGGTTGTTCTTGTGTCTCTGTGTGACTGAATTACGTTTGGTGCGTAGGCGAGATGGAGATTGAATGTGAATGTGATTCGGTGTGATATGTGGAGCGAGCATTTCAACATCGGTTCTGCTAGTTTTCACAATTCCCTTGGATTGAGCAATTTCGTAATGTTTGCTTGCACCTACAGAAATTCGGTCTACGAGATACTTATATAAAATTCTTTAACTCTATGAATTCGTAAAGTTTCAAAGATTATAGCAGGTTTAAAATGCGCTTTCAATAACCGTATAAAACAGAGTAGAGAAATCCTGGCTGATATTTACTAACATGGAATTTCGGATTTCCTCGTTATACATGAAGTGTAATGCTTGATCGCTTGTTAAGATGTGGGAATGTTTATAGTTGATTACAGACATGCATCGTTAGACATTGGGAATAAGTATTACACAGGACAAAAAATCCTGGCTTTTCTGTACTTTCAAATAAAATATAATGTCGTGCGGTATGCATGTATGTTCTGGTGTCAGAGTTTCTCTGGCGTAACAACAGATTATTGTTAAAATTCCTACGAGAGAAAATGCGAGATTTTGAAAGGCTAAGGAACGGTTTATCGAGGGTTCATCGGGGTTCGAAACCCAACACAGAACAGCGGGGAAAAAATACGGTCGTGAGTATATCTAACTGAATAGGAAAAATTTTCATGATTGTAATATGTTATTCACTTGAATTTTTTTTTTTTTTTTTTTTTTGGTACTAATGTTTTTACAGAGCATATCATTTAAGAACTTACAAACAACGGTAACATTCATGCATTAGCCTGGAGTGATTTGGGGAAACCATGGAAAACCAAAATATGTCTGTTAAAAAAGTTGCCTGCACACGAGTCAAATGCCTTATGTTTTTTTTTTTTTTTTTTTTTTTGCATATTCTGTGAATTGCCTAAAATAGTAATAATTTGTCACGCACAAAGTAAATACCGAAAGAGTGTCACAAGTTCAAAGTAATT
The DNA here is from genome assembly GCA_031002005.1 of Vandiemenella viatica. Taxonomy (NCBI): domain Eukaryota; kingdom Metazoa; phylum Arthropoda; class Insecta; order Orthoptera; family Morabidae; genus Vandiemenella; species Vandiemenella viatica. The sequence continues at coordinate 16,216,392 of CM061921.1, forward strand.
GTTTTCATATTCAGTGATCTGATAAGATGGTCACGGTATTTCGTGGCATATGAAAAACTTTCATCAGATACGCACCAAAATCTTCTCTGCTTGTACGAAAGTGAAGCTGTGTAAGTACTATCTCCTATCTAAATGTAAATGATGTATTTTTGCATGGGATTTTTCCTCACATCATTGTTTTTGCTGTGATGTCGGTATATCGTTAAGTATGTCTGTGAGGGGTTGTTCTTATGTTTCTGTGTGACTGTATTATATCTGGTGCGTAGGCGAGCTGGAGACTGAATGCGGCGTAATATGTAAGGCGAGCATATCAACATCGGTTCTGCTGGTTTTCACGATTCCCTTGGACTGAGCATTTTCATAATGTCTATTGTTTTATTGTTCCCCTCCCCTACTATTGCTCTTATGTCAGGCCACTTGAGCGACCACCTGCTCTCCCTAACCCTAGTTTCAGCTGCCTCCTTCCCACTCGAATTTGGCAACCAGGTGTGAAGCATCAGCTTCCCCTTCTATTGTTAGGCGACTTAATCGTCACCTGCCTTCCACACCCCACCATGCACGAAGCAACAGATGCCTCCTTTCATCGACAGGTCTGAACACGTTTACCCCCACCACCACGGACTAGACCTGATCACTGCCCAAACGGATTGTTAGTGCCAGTGTACAGAGATGGTCAGCCCGGTACTGTTGTTCTCGTCGGTGTATCAGCTCAACAATGGTGATTCTAAGCGTTTGACGATAGGTTTATCCTTCAAGAATGAATTTTTGCCAGTAGTGGTTCTCTAAAAATGGGTCACAGAACAAAAGTTATACTAACGTATGAAGAATGGAGAGTGCTGACTGAAGTATTGGATGTAGTGTGCAATTTGTTCAACACAGGCAGCTCCGAGACCTACATTCCACTTGTTGAGCACGCCGTCTCCTTCCGTACGATTGCCAGGGTGAAAACTATATGTTTTTACCCAAATGATGATCCTACCTGCGGCGTCTTCTTCAGCGATTCGACTTGGAAGAACTTCATCGAGTCTTGGCCGTCAAGAAGAGGTGGGGATACCTAGTTGCAAGATACTACACAGAATTTGTGGACATTTTATCTAGTAAAGTGATACGAGACTATCATTTTGGCCTCAGTGCAAAAACGGGTTGATATGCTTATTACTGATGTTTATGTGGCTCAAGTGACGCCCAGTTCGTCACTGAATTATAATATACTAAAATGTGAACTTACTGCGTATAAAAATTTACTTGTATTGCCTGTTGTTAACAATGTAGTAATTAAGAATTATAATCCTGGATGTGAAAAGTGTGAATAAAACACACATAGTAAATTATTCACTTTGTTTTATTTTACCCACCTTCCATTAATAAAGTCCTTTATCGAGTTATTTTTCATGAGTTCTTTATCACTTACATACCAATCTTAGGACCAAATCATAATAGACGCCAACACTATGAATTTAATTAAAAACAGTGTGAAAATGTACAAAATCATGAAACCTGGTCATTCTGGCCTCGCATTCGGGAGGACGGCGGTTCGAATCCCCGTCCGGGAATCCAGATTTGGGTTTTCCATGGATTCCCCAAATCACTTCAGGTGAATGCCGGGATGCTTCCTTCAAAAGGCAATGGCCGAATTCCTTCCCATTCCTTGCCCCCCATCCTTTCCGTCTCTAAAGACCTAGTTGTTATAGAAGACGTGAAGCAGTTGAAAAAAAAAAGAAACCTGGTCATATATATAACAAAAATTGGTAAAAAAAATTATGAAAATTTCGTCCTTAAATGAAGTCAATGGTCGACATTACAATTACACCTGCGTGTATGATAATACTATTCATATAATGTGCGTGGATTATAGAAATGCGTGCTATGTGGACAAAAAATAAGTTTCTGCTGTAATGGCAGTCTCTTGGTAAACTAAAACGTGGTAATTTTTACCAAAATTTTAAATTTTTCTGCTAAACAGCGAAACTTGGTAGAGTTCTGCAGAGTCAACACACACTTCACGTAACCATCACGATAGACGGGTCAGCGGAAGTGAATTGGATGAAGGCTACATATGTGTGCATGATTCTATGTAAATTTCCTCCACAAAAGACGTAAATTGTATGAATAACCTGTTTGTTCTCGCCTTATTTTCATAACAATAACCTGCATAGTGTAAACACACATAACGTTATCATCATGATAGACGAGTCAGAGGAAGTGCACAGGGCGACAACTATACACAGAGCATAGTGTTTGTACCAAACAAAGGGAAACAACGTATATGCACACAGAAACTGACATTAACACAGTTACACAGAAGGCAGTCTGCATTTAAAGACGATGGCTCTCTCTCTCTCACACACACAGACACACCAGATTTTTGCAGTAATGGATATAAGCAGAAACATACAGACAGTAGTCCGAGAAATACACTCGTGAATCAAGCATGTACAGGGGGAAAAGGCGATGTGAAATTTGCGAAAAAATTGCACAGTTTCAGCAAGTAGCATGAAAATACTATAAATTCCAGAAATTTTATTAAAAATCGGCAAAATATCAAGAAAACAGGTAAAACATCACCACAATTATATAATTTCTCTGCACGAAAGATGTGATCGGTTTACACGGTTAGATGTCAATTAAAGTTACATGCATCATACCATACGATATGTATTGAATGCCTCCACCAAAATAGAAAAACGCAATGCTTGAGGCGGTGTATCATCATAACTGAAACTCATTTTGTTTACTGTCCTATAAGACATCGGACAACACGAGAAGTACATCAGATATATCTGCCGAAAGTCGCACTAAAGTATTGTAGCTGAACTAAACAGAGCATGCAGAAGATGTCAACAAGTTTCATTAAACAGTATGTTAACAGCACTACCCTCCACAGACTGAAACATAATGGACACCAACAAAAGATGAGACATGAATTGTGTTAGATATAAGTTAGTAGGCACCACTTTCCACGAATTTCATTTAAAAAACTGTGAAAATAGATAAAAAAAATCATGAATACTGGTCAGATATAGCAAAAATTGGTTCAAAATTATGACAATTTCCGCCATGAATGACGTCTATGGTTGATATAGCAATTACATGTTCCTGTATACAGTACCAGTCATATAATGTACATGCATTACAGCAGAGAGTTATAGAAATGGGTACCCTATGGGCAAAAAGACAAAAAGTGTATGTGTCTGCTGTCATGGCAGCCTCCAGATAAAAAGTGCGGAACCCCCACCACACACGCACATTATGGTACCATCATGAGGGTGTGTAAAGGATAACACCTATAGATGTTTGCCTCTTACAGCTCAATATTATCGATCAAAGGAGATGACAGTATGTGTACAAACGCCAAAATCACCATAGCTACTACAACCATCAGTAGGTAGGCAGAACTTATATTAAAGTCAGGTTAATGCAGAATGTTAAAGTGTTTGTTAAAGTAGGCAAGAGTAAGTTCAGGTTAGGTCAATTCAACTCACCTTAGGTGTACTGTGGGCTTGTTATACTGTGTTAGGTCACGACAAGTTGTCATATGCCATTCTCATGATGTCACTGAGACATGGATATCCAAGAGTGTTTGCCGAGGCGGCTTGAGCCCCACCGCGGACTAAGAAGACCGGAATTTTCCGCGGCCTAAGTAGACCGAATTTTGCGCTCCAGATTACCGGATAAAACGCTTTTGAATTTGCGTTACGCAGCAGCCGGTTACTGTGGGGCCCAAGCCGCTTCGGCAAGTACTTTTGGATTAGGTTAGTAAAGGGGAGGGAGGGAAGGGGAAGGGGGCGTGGTCAAGAACAATAGAAGGGGTCGTGGTTGGATGATTGACAGTTCTTTTGTGTGGGCTCACAACCCTAAATCCACACTACAGAATAACTCGCCAATGTTTCATCGCAATCAGATGAATGGTATAAGAACGCATAGAAGACGAACAAACCAACAAACCTTAATTTTTATGTATTAGTTTAGATGACTTGAATCCCAACTACAGATCGTCCCAGAGTTGCTCATATGATCAAATCCAGCGTTCCACCGGTATTTGAACCTCGGACCGTTAACAGAAACTTTCGGAAGTGAGCGCTTTAATCACTGTGCTACCGGACTAAACTACTTTCACTTATATGTGCGCTATCAAAATCGGATAAAGACTATGGGTTTGTATGAGCAACGTTGGCAAAAATTCAGGGTGGGTAAAGAAGGAGAGGGGATAGGATTTATAAATCAAACGCAGACAGTATTCTTCTATTTGTTTTAAAGTATACATATGCAGATTTCCATCAAACTAGGATAAAAACTATGTGTTTATATGAAGAACGTTGTCAAAAATGTAAGGAGTGGAGGTAAAGGTGAAAAGGGACGGGTTTTTTAAAACCAAATGTAGACAGTATTTTTCTGTTTGTTTTAAAGTTTATGTGTGCGAAGTTCGATTGATATTGGATAAAAACTGTGGGTTAGTATATTGAATATTTGAAAAAAATTCAGGGGTGCGTAGGGGGAGAGGGAGTGGCTTTTTGTTGAATTTTTGGTCAGAAACCTTCGCAGGCGCGCGAAGAATAACTTACCAAAGTTTCATCGTAATCGGATGAATGGTATAGGAACGAATAGAAAACGAACAAACAAGTAAACAAAGCAACAAAAATTCATTTTTATATAGTAGATAACAAAATTGTAGTAAAGATGTGTCTGCATGTGGAATTCATGCGCAAACTACGTGCGAGAGAAACGGTCTGTTGTCGACCTGTTCGCAGAGCAGCCAGAATAAAATTACAGAGACTTACACTCTCTATCTGTCCCATGTTCGCGTATCAAGAAAAAACTAATAGCCAGATTTTAACGAAGCTATACATAGTGATGGTTTTTGTCACTGTTTAGGATACAGGATACTCTTTTTTTCAAATCAGTTATTAACTTCTAAATGATACTGAATCCAAAACAGTCCAAAACCGTAAAATTTGAAATTTTTGTCTCTCTGTCATCTCAACACACACACACAAAAAATGAATGGAATTTTAGCGAATTTGCACAAAGATATCTTATGTCACTGGTTAGGATAGAGGAAACTTTTTATCCAGGTTAATATGTTTCCCAATGATACAGGGGCCAAAACAATCCAAAGATACATACACGCAATCTGTCTTTCTATATTCTCAATAATCACACAAAAACTAATGGGCAGATTTAAACGAAGCTGAAGATAGTGATAGCTTATGTCATTGGTTAGGACACAAAATACTTTTCATCAGGATCAGTAACATCTTGAAGCTGCAGATTCCAGAACAGTAAATATTGAAATATTTGTCTCTCTGTCGCTGCGACACACAAAAACTGAGGAATAGATTTTAGCGAAACTACACATAGTGATAGCTTATGTAACCAGGTAACATACAGAATATTTTTCATCCAGATTAGTAACATAGTTAGGACAAAACCGTAAATTTGGTAATTTTTGTCAATCTGTGCACACCTGTCACAAGAACTAATGAATTGATTTCCCTTCACACAGCGATAGCGTATGTTGTCAGTTAACATGTAGGATTCTTTTAGTCTAGATCAATGTGTTTCTCAATGTTGCAGATGCCAAAATCCTAATTTCGGAATATTTATCTCTATACGAACGCCTGACACAAAACCTAATGGTTGTTTTTCAGAGATATTGCTTGTTAGTAACATATTTCATTCACGTTACAAAGGTCAAAGGATTAGGCTAAATTTTGGTTATTTTTGGTGTGTGCACGGATGAAGCAATAAACAACCATTGCAACGAAACTTCACATAATGTTAGCTTATATCACGTTATTGATAGCTTACGTTAGGTGTCGCTGTGAAATTACATAAGTGGCCGCTAATTCTGTTGTTCAGTGATAGAGTCTATGCATTTACATAAATAGAAATAAAGCAACCCGTACACACGCCAGTCCCGGGTGCATGCAGAGAAACTATGCGAACAATATTGAAGTGTGCCTGTGGCTCGTCCTCAACTATAAAATCTTCTGAATTAGTAGGAGTTTCATTGGTAGAAACAAATGATGCGCCAAATGAGTCTAAAACATTGGTGTACAACCTACATTTAAAAGCACAGGATTCAAGAGAGAAGGAAAAAAACCAGAACATCTCCTCTGCTTTTACCCACGCAAAGCATTTCTCGAAAAGTTTAGCTTCTTATTTACAGCACAAATCTTAAATTCCGCATGGACGAAGTTGCAGGCACAGCTAATTCTCGTTATAGGTGGGTGGTAAGTGTTCTGATAATGTAACCCCAACATTAATGTTGCAGATCTTTCACAGCTACAGAACTGGAAGGCAACTTGATGGCCAAATAGGATATTACAACAGTAAATAAGAACAGGGAGTTTCATGAATTGTTAGGAAAAGCTCAAAGAAATTGACCGCGGCGTATACGAAGGAATGACACCACCAATCGTCTGTACTGATTTAAATGTGATAGACAGCAGCTCTGGACTAACAAGTCGAATTTTGAAGAATTATTGCGCATTTGCAATGGAGATTGAGAATAAAACTATCGTGCGTCCTCACGTAGAGTACTGTTGTGTTGTATGGTATCCGCATTGCGAAGGTTACCGTCTCATAATGTGCTCTGTCAGACACACAGAGATGTCAAATTTCTTAATCGATACTTTTAACAGACCTTACACAACAGAACAAATTTCTGCGAATGTAGACTCGAGTATTAAATATCTATCATAAAAAATATGTCTGTTTGGGTAATCTGTTAATTAAATTCCATCATCGAGTCATTTCTGGTGTGGTACGTCATCTCGACAATAAATTCATTAATATTAGGCGGAAATATTTATTTTTGACTAAAAACTTCAATTGATTATTTAATGGGGGTCATACTTCATTATTTTAATCCTCTTCCCCACAGAAGGAATGAAACGTGAGAAATCGTTCTTTGTTCACATGTTAGCATTTTAATATGTCACGACGCCACAGTAGAAAACTAGGAAAAATAGGTTGTTCATTGAAACATTCCATACTGTCTAAGTGTGAATTCTATTGTTTTCAGTAAACGTCCAAACTATCTTGTTCTGTCAAACTTCAAATGGGAAATACAAATACCTTAGCTGAAACACAGAGCGACATGGCGGCTCAGTGGTTAAAGTGTCTGACTGGAAACCGAAATGTCTCCGGTTCGAATTCCTGTTTCGGGGAGGATTTTAAAAGGTATTTAACAGGTCCTATACCTCTGGAACAACATGTTAGGTAATGTGAAGAACACCAGATCACTTCCGTGGTTCCGATTCCACGTTAAACCGAGCACCCGTTAGGGTTACCGGGTTAGACTAGGCGGTTACAATAGGGGCGGATTGCACAGCCGATATCAAACCCTGTCACCAGGTCATTACGATCACACACATTTAATTGAAACCCTAACCTTTAAGGCATGAAACTTATAAAGTAGTCAGCATTTAAGATATATCGTAACGTGGTAGGAGTACCAATTCCTTTCCTTCGGTAGCCAAGTTTAACGTTGAATCGCAAACACTACGAGCTTCCAACGACGGGTATACCCATAGTAAGTTCTGTTAGAGCAAATGTCAGTATAAAGAACGTGTGTATGAAATCAGATGAAATGTAGCACTTATTCGTATTAATGTGTATAAATACTCCAAATGAGGACGCACGAGAGTTTTGTATGTTATCTCCTTTGCACATGCACTAACTTTCTTTCTAAATCGACCTCTTAATCTAGAATTCAGCAATTGAGAAGCATGCTGTGTATCATCTTTAAAATCAGCTAAGACGATTGATGCTTGGTTCCTTCATATAACCGAACACCTTTGGATGAGCAGTAAGGCTTTGGATTTGTATTCAGGAGGACGAGGATTCGATTCCCCATCCTGCCACCCAAATTTGGGTTTTCGGTGGTTTTTCAAAATCACTCCAGGCAAATGTCGGAATACTTCCTTCAAAAGGCCATGGCAAAATTTCTTCCCATTCCTTGTCCCAAGTCCTTTCCCGCCTGTAATGACCTCGACGTCGACGAAGAGTAAAGCCATCAGAAAAAGATAAACATTTTGCATATAAGCTATGGTCGATGTCTTTGAGTTTTTTTCCAACAATCAAAAGAAAAAAAAACTCCCTGTTCTTATTCACGGTTGTAATGTTATACTACTCGGCCGTCAAGTAGCGCCATAGTTGTGCAAGATAGCAACATTGTTGTTAGGGTGACCTCAGAACCTACCACACACCTACAATAAGAATACGTGGAAATCTTTGAAATCTATCGTTGACGGCTCCAAATTTAAACTGGCGAATTACATCAGCATTGATATGACTAAGTTTGAGTTATGACTCAGAAAGGCATTTAAACAAGTGTGACTTAATACGAGTTATATCTGTAAGCATTAAAAGAAAGGGAACTAAAACTTTGACGCGAGGGTAAATATAATTTTCTGGGGTAATTGACTTAAATAACACTCAGATAGTAATTCTGTTGAAGGAATTGTTAAGCAGATGCTGTCATCGTACGCAAAAACCATACCAACTTGCTTTGTGGACATTGGGAAAATAAGCATGAATGTGCCAGCCACAGGTTTCACTCTCTCTCGACTTTCATACTCATATGCACAGCATAAAAGAACACATTATACTTAAAAACATTCACATATAGCAATAGTTTAGACCCAGTGAGTCTGTCGCGGGAGGGCCCAATTAATGATCGGATCTTGGTCCAGACGTGACATAACATACACTAAAGGCCTGTTACCTTCAGAGATAATTAGGAGTGTTTGGCAAACAGAAAAAGGTCAGTGAATTGTTAGAGCAGGCATCAAATGCTTAATGATGCTTTACTGGCGCTGATGATCGTCAAGAATGTTTCATTAAACTATGTCATTAAAAGGTGGCGGTTATTCTCTTGAATTGGCTAGTATATGTTACCTATAAAGTTTCCTGTTCATTTACCCTTTCTCAGCATGGGCTCTGCGCCAAACATATGCATCATAAAATCCGATAGCTCTGTATTGCATTGCCTCACGCCAACAATGGTCGAATATTAGCATAGTGTGAGTAAACCGACCGCACATTACAAATAACGGGAAAAAAATAGCCTCTCTTTAACTTCAATTGGACAGTAAATAACACAAATTCCTTTCTTTGCACCCCAACTAAAGAATGTAGGAGTCCTGGTGTACTCGTAGCCATTATGACCGTCGTTTTGGGACTGGTTATAGTGACAATCATTAATTTACAGGAAGTGTAGTGGTCACTATATAGTAACATGGGCGCGCTTCGAGTCAATCCTCCGGCATGTTTTTTGTATGGCTGTACGCCTCATTGACATTGAGGTTATTAGAGGAGGGTAAGGACTGGGGGCAAAGATCGGAAAGGAATTCTGCCATGGCCTTCTGGAGCAACCATACCGGCATTCACCTCGGATGATTTCGGGAAACTATGGATAGCCGAAATCTGAATGGCCGGACGGGAATTTGAACATGTGTCCTCCCGAATGCGAGTCCAGAGCGTTACCACTCACCCACCACAGTCGGTTCTACGGCGTCTATACAGTGGACTGTGTCATGTATTTGACGAATAATACACTCGTGATGACGCTGCTGGCAGTTTGGCCTCGTCCCCAAATACAGTACAAACTAATATTGCCTCAACTGATGTCTCTCTTAAACATTGGCGCAATAGGATGAAAGGTCAAACAATATCTTTTACAATGAACTGTTCTTCTTTTAAATCAAAAGTGTTTATTTTTCGTTACATGCCAACTTAATGTCTTACAGTGCAGTTCTACAACTTTGTTAAATTCTACGATGTGAAAATTTACCAGGCAAATGCGTAATTTTTATTACACGGGATTCGCTCATTTCTCTAACCTGAAGTTCGAAAAATGTATTAGATCATCTTTAAAGCATACGAACAGAGATATCACGTTAATGGTGTTGTGTACAGTAGACACCCTCTGGAGCGACAGGAGTGTCAAGAGGTCAGTGATAACTACAAAACCAGATTAGCTCGCTCCTGCACAACTACTTGTTTCTTAGCGCTGAAATAACAAGTGATATTCATAATCGAAAGTATTAACCCGTCGGTAAAATTAGTGTTCCATTTATCTTACACACAGTAAGGGAGCGTCCATAAACCACGTGGTTATATTTTGGCCTGTTTTGAGCTCCTCCCATTATATGTAGCTTAACGTGGTTTTCGCCTTGATTCTCCTCCCTCGGGAGGAACTTGTTTTCCTTATTTATTACAGAAAATATTTTATGTTTTCTTTTACTATCGCTAAAATTATTTGGTATACAATGAACACGATCGATACACGGTTTACATTTTTTATAATTAAAAATATTCTTAATCAAATTGTGACACTAGACACTCCTGTAAATGATCATTTATTGGGTAAACATCTATCGCAGGTACAGTCAGGGTTTTCCTTTGCTTTTTAAGGTCTTGCTAAAACATTCTCCTCCTCTCAATCATAGTTGTTTATTAATTGTTAAAATAAAGCAAACTATAACTGCCACGTGGAAAACTAAGAAGTGTTGTATCCTTTTTAGTTTTCTTTTGTTGCAGTTTTGTTTTTTCTTTGTATATTAAACTTTGATTGTGTAACAGTCGTCTAACTTGCTTATTAAATTCTTGTAATAAATATCTTTTGAATGATTAAATGCTTTAAAACCGTATTTTTTATTAATGAATTGGAAGATATTTTAACATGAAAGATTCCAAACAGAACTCGATCAACTTCATTTAATCTCATATTGAAAGTATTCAAAACAAAATAAATCAGAACAGTTAATACATATAATTGTCTTTCCTTAATTTTATCAAAACGGGAAAATAGAATTTACAACCATTAAAATTAAATACATTCTGAAATTTATTCATTCATCCCGGCATTATAAATGCATAAACCTTGATGGAAACTCTTTTGTTGATAGCCAAAGTTAGACAGGTCAGAAATTTCACGCATTCTGCCGTTTAAGATAACAGGTCCCATTGAAAATTTTTGAAACTTCTTATGCTGCCTGTCTTATTGTTAGATATACGTAACATTCCACGCACTGAATATCACTATGTTCATATCATTTCTGTCAGTACGACTCGAACAGTTTTCTTTTTTTTGCTGTCATCAGTCTTTAGACTGGTTTGATGCAATCTTCCATTTCTTCCTTTCTTGCGCTAAACTCTTGAGATCAACAAACCCCATAAAACCTACATCTTCAATTATCTGCTTCATATATTCTAATCTATGACTACCTCTACAGTTCTTTCCTTCTATTGCTCCCACCATTAACAAAATTCCCAATACCGCATGTCTTAAAATGTGAGCCACCATCCTGTCTTTTCTTTCTGTAAGACTATTCCACAAGCTTCTTTTCTCACCCATCATTTCCAAAACAAGTTCATTTCGTACTTTATCTATCCATTTAATTTTCAGCATCAGCACATTTCAAACGCTTCAAGTTTCCTTTATTCTGGTTTTCCTAAAATCCTTGCTTCGCTACCATAAAGTGTTGTGCTCCTCACATAGAGTTTTAAAAAGTTCTTTCTGAGTCTGTGTTTGCCATCTACAGCTACTTCTCTCGGACACGCGCCGCCTTCGATTGTATACTTTCAGAAAATCACTGGTTAGGATATAGGAAACTTTTTTACAAGATTAATAAGATGCTTCCCAATTATACAGGAACCAAAACAGTCCAAAGATACATACACGCAATATGTTTTTCTATACTCTCATTCATCACAAAAAACCAATGGACAGATTTAAACGAAGCTGAACATGGTGTTAGCTTATGTCACTGGTTAGGATACTTTTTATCACGCTTAGTAACATCTAGAAGATGCAAATGCCAGAGCAGTAAATTTTGAAAAAAAAATGTCTCTCTGTCGCTGCAACACACAAAACTGGGGAATAGATTTTAGCGAAATAACACATAGTGATATCTTCTGTAACCAGGTAACATATGGGATACTTTTCATCCAGATTAGTTACATAGTTAGGACAAAACCGTAAATTTGGTAATTTTTGTCAATCTGTTCACACCTCTCACAAGAACTAATGAGCCCATTTCAATGAACCTTCACACAGCGATAGCGTATGTCGTCAGTTAATATGCAGGATTCTTTTTAATCTAGATCAATGTGTTTCTCGATGTTGCAGATGCCAAAATTCTAAATTTTGGAATATTTATCTCTATACGAGCGCCTGACACAAAACCTAATCATTGAATTTCGGAGATATTGTGTGTTAATAACATATTTCGTTCATGTTACAGAGGTCAAAGTGTTGGGCTAAATTTTGGTTATTTTTTGGTGTGTGCACAATTGAAGCAATAAACAACCATTCCAACGAAACTTTACATAATGGTAGCTTATATCATGTTATTGATTGCTTACGTTAGGTTTCGCTAATTCATTTGTTCAGTATGAGTCTATGCTTTTACATAAATAGAAATAAAGCAATCCGTACACACGCCAGTCCCGTGTGCATGCAGAAAAACTATGCGAACAATATTGAAGTATGCCTGTGGCTCATCCTCAACCATAAAATCTTGCGAATTAGTAGGAATTTCATTGGTAGAAACAAATGATGCGCCAAATGTGTCTAAAACATTGGCATAAGACCTACATTTCAGTATAAGCACATTTCAAACTCTTCAAGTTTCCTTTATTCTGGTTTTCCAAAAATCCTTGCTTCGCTACCATAAAGTGTTGTGTTCCTCACATAGAGTTTTAAAAAGTTCTTTCTGAGTCTCTGTGTGATATCTACAGCTACTTCTCTCTGACACGCTCCACCTTCGATTGTATACTGGCGGAAATTATAAATGCAACACCAAGACGGAGCTGTGATAAATGAATGGCGTTTGGCCCCAAGTATCCCTATATGAAGAGTATGAAATTATTAAAAACTGAAAGTTTTACATGTAAGAGCATGAGAATTATGGGGCTATTTATTGTGCAAAATCGATATTTAACAGTGTGGTATAACAGGAAACTTTTTGTTCACAAGTTCTTGTTGACTAAGTATGCCAAGGCGAAGAGTGATGACACTCTACACCCAAATTTCTAACTGTGAGAGAGGTCGGAGAATTGACGTGTTTGATATGAGTGGATCGTATCGAGAAATCTCCCGAAGTATTGGCAGTAATGCAATGTCAGTATACAGACTTGTTACACAGTAGATGAAAGAAGGCTCTCGTAGTACTAGAGCAGGCACAGGTCCATACAGAAGGACAACAGCACTCGAACACCGCCAAATTGTGTGGGAGGTTGTAGTTGGCAGACGGGTGACTGAAGGCTAAATAGAAGCAGTGGTTACAGAGAAAGTAACCCCCCCCCCAGACAATTTAAGACAATTTCTTGAATCTGTGTTACACTCTCTGACCCCTATGCAATGTTTTCCATTAACCTGATTTCATAACCAGCACCGTCTAACCTGGTGTAATGCAAAACGCAAATGGACTCGTGAATGGAATATATTTGTGTTTAGAGACGATTCTCGATTCTGTCTGCGGCAAAGTGATAATCGACAACATGTATGCAGGTGTAGCGGAGAAACGGCTTACCCTGCTGTTATTTCAGAACACCACACATGTTCAGCCACTGGTGTCATAGTTTGGGGACAATCAGTTTAGACAGCAGGACTGAGTAGGTTGTTGTTGAAGGCACAATGACAGCCCACCACTTTGTGGACCGGGTGCTGCACCCTATTGTGATACCCTTCATATCCACCATCCAAATCGCATCTTCCAACAGGATAATTCCCGTCCTCATATGGTGGCCGTCACAACACAAGCCTTGCAAGAGTTTACGATCACAATATGCACCGCATGGAACCAGATTTGTCCCCAACAGAGGATTTCTAGGATGCCAGGAGTACACACATTAGATCACATAGTCACCAAGCACAAACTGTGCAACAACTGACTGCACACGACGTGCAGGAGTAGAGAAGAAGACATCCGAACTCTTATTCATTCAATTTCGGCAAGGATCCACGAATGTATGGGTGCTCAATGTGGGCGCACTTATTACTGACAGTTGTATCTAAAGGTAATAAAATTAGCCTCATCCATTTCAATTTGTTATCATTTCTTTTGACCCCGAATATATCTACAAAGTTTCTGAAATTCCACTATTCCTGTCTAGGTGTTACACTGTTAATTTCCGCCAGTGTATTTATTAGAAAAACACTCCGTGCCTCTCAAAGCCGCAGGTCTTCTCCGAAGGAGACGAGGCGGCTCTCAACAATACTTCAAAACAAACATTAGCTCCTGAACGGGAGCACCGTGCCTTGTCACCTCTCATTAACAAAACAACCAGATTAACTCGGTGTCCGAGTCCTCTCCCGGACAGCAGCTGTGTGGCCAAATTTTTTCTCTGATACAAAAAATTCGTTTAAAGCTTATGAAAACGTTAAATCAAGTGTATTGTGACACGGTGTTGTCTAACTCAATTAATCTGCCATAGGTAGCAAGTTTTTTTGCGACCCCACCATCACTACCAATATACACTTTACCCTAATTTATTCCAAGTTAACTAAATTACTGTTCACACTGTAGGCAGTGCAAGGATTTACAATTGTCGCTTGCATCATTGACGTCTAATAAAGGGGACTTTAAAGTATAGGAAGACTGGGTGTGTAGGGAAATTGTAATCGAAGCGTGCACTCTATCGCAATTAATACTTAGAAAAAAGTCTTATGCATTTTGTTTGTTAACCTTTCTGTTACCGTATTTTCATAAAATACATCTTTATATAAATAAAAATCTCGCGTCACGATGTTTGTCGGAGATGAACTCCGAAACCACTTAACTGATTTTGATGAAATTTTGTTTACTGTATGTAATTTGGACCAACTTAAAAGATAGGATAGTTTTTATCTCGATTATTGACATTAATATTTATTATTGCGAATTAAATGTTCGTTCAATGTTTGTCACAGGACAATGGTTTGTAATTATTTATAAGTGCCATGAGTTAGAGCGTTCTGGTAGCTCAGTGACAAAGGCGTCTGACTGCGGATGCGAAGGTCCCTTGTTCGAATCCCTGTACCGGCGGGAACTTTTATACGCACTTCACTCGGCCTTCACCTCCGACTCAGGGGTAGAATGCGCAGCCAATAGAAACCCTGTCCCCAGGTCATTACGACCACACGAAATTATTATTATTGTTCCATAGGTTTCTAACAGATGGCGATGTAGTAATTTATTGACACAACACTTAGGTATCTAGGTTGGGTAACCATCCAGTAGATGGCGTTGCGTTTCGATTTATTTATGTTACAGTCTACTCCACGTCAAATGTGTTTATGTATGATATAACCCAGTTTCGTGAATTTTTCGTGTAGTATCATTTCTATAATTGTGTTGTGTATCTTTTGTATGTTATTATATTTAATGACAAACTAATTACACACATGAATATAACATTGAAGTAAACGTTATGATAAATTAAAAAACGTGTAAGCATTTGTTCCTTGCTTCCCATTTTTCTTCTTCTTTTCGTTATGACCAGCTAGAGACCACGTGTCAATTTCAATTCTTCCTTTCCATTATTCCTTTATTATCGCACTGTGTTTTCTCTTTCTCTCTTCGGACCATTTTGCACCCGTTTTCTTCTCCTCTCTACCTTGGAATCCTGCCATATTCGAAATCTGCTTTCGAAAATATTTTTTTTCCATACTGTTCACTGATATTATATCGTTTCAAATCTTTCTTAACCTCTTGAATCTCAAAAAATATTTTAATATCTTTTTTGCTAGCCTGGTGTCAACCATGCGATAGATGTGACCAAAAAATATCATTCACCTTTTTTCTGACTAATTCTGTTATTTTTTTAATGTTATGATAAATTTCCTCATTAGTTTTTATCTTCCATTGTACTGTATTTTTCAATTGACCCAAATTTTTCCTTATAATTCTCCATTCCTATAGTTCAACCTTATCCAGTTTCTAATTTAACAGCGAGCGGTCTGGTGGCTCAGTGGTTAAGGCGTCTGACTGGAGGTCGGAAGGTCCCCGGTTCGAATCCCTGACTCGGCGGGGATATTTATAGTCATTTTACCAGATTTTCACCTCTGGCATAACTTGCAGTGTAATGTGAAGTACGCCAGAACGCTTCCGTGGTCGGGATTCCATGTAAAACTTTAGGTCTCCTGTACCCGGCAAAGTTGTCGGGTTAGGTTAAGGTGGCGACGAGAGGTGTGGAATGCGCAGCTGACAGAAGCCCTGTCATCAGGTCATTACAATCACACGGAATTATAATTATTATTATTTAATATCAGCGCTATATTATAGTGTCTTATTTTAAGGCTTTTAGAAAGGCTCTTTTTGTTGTAATTCAACAATTTTTATTTTAATTGTTGCAATTATAAATTTCAGTGAAATGCCGCCAAAAAATCTAACCTCAACAATGCGTGTATCAGAGAGGCACGACCCAAACGTGTTGAGTGGGCTCATCAATCAGCAGAACAAATCGCGGCAAGTAACGAAACTCAAAGAATCAGGAGAGCAGAGCGCCGAACGCAAGAATCTTACGAACAGCGTGATGAACGTCTGCGACAGAATATATCGAGAACAAGAGTGGCATGAGAACAGCACATCGCTACATTTAGAGAAAGAGAACGAGAGAGAGACAGCAAACCAGCCAGCATTAAGACGTGTATCATTTGTTCGTCTTGCCTTCGAATATACACCAGACATTGATTACTCTGCACATTCTAAAACTGCAATCGGTGCAATGGACAAAGTATGCCAATACTGTCAGACGTTGAAATTCCGCAATGAAGCAGCCGGCATGTGTTGTGCATCAGGAAAAGTTGTATTATTACCACTTCCCTCTCCCCCAGAACCTTTGCAATCACTTCTTGCTGGCGAATCAAACGATTCGAAATTGTTTCTGCGCAAGATACGCAAATTCAATTCCTGCTTCCAGATGACGTCTTTTGGAGCAACTGAAATTTGCGATCTCACATCTGATGGACGTCATTTTGAAACTACATTCAAAATACAAGGCCAGGTGTACCATAAGATTGGGCCGTTGATGCCGATGCCCAATGATGTCCCAAAGTTTCTCCAAATCTTTTTTGTGGGAAGTTGTGAAGAACGCGTGAACACTAAAATAATAATCAACTTATTCAATTGTTTAAAAGAGTGTCGCCACAATTAAAAAATGACAACTATCAAATTTTCATCAAAGCTGACAAATTACCATCAGGAGAACATGCTGGCAAGTTCAACGCGCCAACTGTAGATGAAGTTGCAGTTATTATAGTTGGTGATCCAGTTGACAATAGAGCCATTAAAATCACACGTCGAGATAGCACTGTTAGTATAATTTCGGATCTACATCGTTCGTATCCACAGATATTCTGGCAAGGGCTGATGAATATCACATCAACATTGAACAGTGTGATCCAGTTACTGGTAAATTTAATATTCAACTATTTAATTCCTTTTTATTAATACAGTAGACCCGCGGTATTCTGAACAGAGGCCGGATTATCGTGGGCCCACTATATTCATTTCTTATTCTTCTAATTTTTTTACTATTTAAATTCTTATTTTTTCAGGTAATGAAACAAGTAAAAAAGTTACTTCAATGAAGTACTACGCCCACCGATTGATGATTAGACATAATTAGGATAACTATATCCTTCGATATCGTGAACTGTACCATCAATACGTCGTGAGTAGGTAGAGAATAGGGAAGCAAGGAATTTTCTGGTTTTCCCCATGACGTCATAGGGTGGGGGGACCACCCTCCCCTCCCCTCCAGGCCCCGGCGCGCCGCCACGAGATGCAGCGCTAACCTCAGTCTCACTGCGTATACCGAATCGTTGTCTCAGGTTCACTTGAGAGAAACGATGCAGTCTATGTCAAATGAGTCTATGTCGTATGGTTAATGCCCTATGAGAACAATTTTTTGTGTTCTGCTAGTGCTGTTCCTGCTCCAAATGTCAGAACTTGTTATCCACCGATCTGCTGTTGAACTCAAGAAACTTCATAAAGTTAAAGTATGTATCATGTTCCAGAACTCGAAAAGCGGTTGTTTTCCCCATACCTTTGTCTATGAATGAATTTTTAATTTGTCGCGGCTATCGTTAACTTCTCCGTCTACCGAAATTTCATGCTGAGTTAATGAGGTTTTTTCATTTAGGCCGTTAACGTATTTTAAAGGAAAAATTTATGCTTTTGAATCGACTATAACTTATTTTTTATTCAACAAGTCAAGCAATTTTTCTGATCGGCCAGGATGAAAACAAAATTTTCGATTTTCGCTTAATATAACTCGAACAGACGACGTATTTGCATATTTTAGAATGCTTCGTTGAGTATAGACACCCTAAGGTAATATAACGTTTTCCATATTATCTGCCACAGGTCATAGTGAATCCTTGAAAAAAATTTCTCAGAGTCAGTCTAACCCGACTTCAGTGGTAATATAGCTGATGTCATTAGCAAGTTATGTTTAACGGTGTGTGCGTCACATGATAACAGTGTCAAACACAGAATGAGATAGAGCATCACTTGGATGATGTGTTCTAATATTTCCCCACCTAGTAACTAATAAAACAAATGTGAATACATTGGTGTATGATTATAATATTCTATACCCATACTTGGTGGAATAATGCAAATTGCATGTGTATAAAATAAAAGAGCCTAGAAAATTATCACCCATTCACATTGATTCCAAGAGACAATTTTTGAGAGAAACAATATACCCAAGTTAACTCCAAAATTCTAGTATTTCCAGCATATCAAGCTTTTTCTTGGAGTGATTTCAGGAAACTGAAATCATGATGGCCTGACGTACATTCGAACACATGTCCTCCCGAAAGCTCACCCAACACGCTCGGTGCTGACTACTGTTAGGGTTGTTAATTAAAATACATACATACAGCAAAAAAAAAATTGGTGTCTGGCTATGACGTCACATGGGGTCCATAGTTTTTCGACTTGAAATGTAGTGCGCAGGGGAAGGCTGCTAGAGTGTAAATATGGTGATACCTTTCTTTCACTCGTCTGCCCACATGTAGGATGTGTAGTTCATTTCCACCACTTATGTGTGTGTGTGTGAGTGTCATGGAATTTCTTAACATGTAAGGCAATAAATGGACCTTAAGTGAAGAATTAGGTAAAAAAGGGGGGGGCAATATGTGAAGGCAATAAAGGCCTATGACGCACATGAAATAAAACTATAAGTACTGAATGATGTATTATTATCGAATAAAATGTATTTCAATAAATCTGTATGATTTACCAATAAATTATATTCTTTATTTAACTAAACCTCTACCTCGCAATTTTGTATATTCCTTGAGTAAGATGGGATAGTTTTGTACCCTTATCACGAGTATGAAATACTAGAAATGGAGAGAGAACATAGTTTATAAGTGCCATATCACAAGAGTCGCGTTGGGTATCATTGAAAGACATGAAGCAGATGAAATAGAGCTCTGTGAGTGTATAAGTAACACACTGGTAATGAGGATGTTGGGATGAAATAAATAGCCATTAAATACCACCGAAAATTTCATTAAATGTGATGTTAAGAGCAATAAGACAATTGGAGTGGTAAAAAAATGGCCGTTAGATCCATAGAAAGAAATGACCTTACAAAATGTGTATGAGGTATAAGAAAGAGATGAGTGAGGAGGGGGGTGATTTTCAAGTAAGGACTTATTTTTGCCAAATAATAGTATTTGCAGAAGGAAACAATAAGTTTTGTCCAAAAACTAAGAAAAAATAAATTTAGAAGTTAATTTATGGTAATTTAACAATCAAAGAATTAAAATACTTCAATATATCAATAACACATGACAAACTACTATGAAGAAATTTCATAACGAACGTTAACAGCAAGCAAGCGTGATGAGTGGCTGTACAAGAGAAGCGTAGAACTTGTGTTAGAAACCCGCCCACACCAGGAATAATGCCTAACGGAAACCGTTGATCGCCCGAGGGGATGCTGCTTTCACCGATGCGTCAGAATTGCGGACAGACGAGTGTCGGTTAGCGGTACATGCCGAAATAGCTATATGCCCCCGCAGGGATGCGTCAGAATCGAGCTTTCACCACCGCGTCAAAAATGCGGTACACCTAGAAATAGCTATATGCCCGCGGGGGTCGCAGACAGACTGAGGTTAGCGCTGCCATCTCGCGGCGGCTCGCCGGGGCCTGGAGGGGAGGGGAGGGAGGTCCCCCCACCCTATGACGTCATGGGGAAAACCAGAAAAATCCTTGCTTCCCTATTCTCTACCTACTGTCGTGGATATGTACGCTAAGATTGAAAACGAACGTTTGTGATTTATTCGATACAACCATACTAAATTACGATCGGAGGAATACATCCACTTACGAGATGCCATTATCGGAAAAAACAGATGAAAATTTAAATGCCAATGATATCGGTAATGCATTTATTTACCTTGAAGCTACGTCGGCAGTCCACGGAGCATGCAGGAATATATATAGGATGCGATGAGTTACGTACGTCATTATGGTCGTCAAGATTTTTTTATTACATTTACATGTAATTGGGAGGAAACACAAACTTTGCTATTACCAGGCCAACCATCAATGCATCGTCATGATATCACGGCACGTGTGTTCAAACAAAAATTAAAATCATTGATTGATTTAATCGTAAAACATTCGGTTTCGGTAACACACGTTGCTATCTGTATTCGATTGAGTGGCAAAAGCGAGGTTTGCCTCATTCTCACATTTTGATATGTCTTGAAGTTAAAATCCGTCCAGAACAACTTGATCAAATAATTGCAGCCGAAATTCCGGACCCGGTAATTGATCAAGAATTGTTACCAGTCACATGATCCACGGACCGTGCGGTGCTTTTAACATGACATCACCATGCATTGACGATGGAAAATGTAAGTAGCGTTTCCCAAAGGAATATACGAAAGATACTATTACGGATACCGACGGTTATCCGTTTTATCGCCGCTGAAACGCTGAGAATGGTGGCCACACATTTACGATGCGATTGACAAATTCTAGAAACCAAGTTGAAATTGACAATCTGTGGGTGGTATCATACTCACCATTGCTTTCAAAAAAGTATAAGGCTCATATTAATGTCAAGTTTTGCAGTTCTGTAAAATCCATTAAGTACATTTGCAAAAACGTTAATAACAGCAGTAATTTGAAGTAAAAATGTAAATAAAAATGACGAAATAGCACGATACCAGATAAGTAGATACATCAGCAGCAACGAAGCTATCTGGCATATTTTTAGATTTCTCATACATGAAAGAGACCCTTCTATCCAGCACCTTGCAGTAACGTCTTGAAAACGGTCAACGTGTATATTTCACCGAACAAAATATTCTACAAAGAGCAGTTGAGCCACCAAAAACGACATTAACTGAATTTTTCACAATGCGTAAAAAATCTGATATGTTCGGCTAATTCGCAAAAACATTATTATAAACCGATATTCCACGCAATTTTACGTGGAACAAATTAGGTAAACAAGGAGAACCACATCCTTTGATCGCAGGCATATTCAAAGCCATGACATTAGGACGACTCTACACAGTTCATCCGAAACAACATGAATGCTTCTTTTTGCGTTTGTTGTTGGTGAATGTTCCAGGACCATCTTCTTTCGAATTTTTACGAACAGTTAATGGTCGAGTGTTCAATACATATCAAGATGCATGTCGCGAGTTGCAGTTGCTGGTGGACGCCAATCACTGGAACCTGACACTTGCTGATGCAGCGTTGACATCCACGCCGAATAGTATTCATCAACAGTTTGCAATTATTTTGACAACATGTTATCCAACGCAGTCAACGATTTTGTGGGGAAAATATAAAAACAATTTGACTGAAGACATACTGCACCGGGTTAAACAAACAAAGCTATGCCCAAACCTACAATTCACACCACAGATGTATAATGAAATATTTGTGTTACTCGAAGATTTATGTATTTTAATATCAAATTTACCACTTATCATTATGGTATGCCATCACCTGATCGCTCGGCAACCGACTTATTAACAGTGATCTGCAACGAGAACAACAGTATCACAATGTTGAACTTAGAATACAATTATTGCGAATAATGAGCCATTATCTGACAGCAGAACAAAAAAAAATATATATTTGATTTTGCTGACTGTTGATGCTGAACAAGGCGGTTTTTTTTCCTTGGACGCATCAGGTGGAACCGGTAAGACATTTTTAATATCGTTGATCCTTGCGAAGGTACGGTCGCAACAGAAAATTGCATTGGCAATTGCATCGTCAGGCATTGCTAGATGGTGGACGAACTGCACATTCAGTATTTAAGCTGCCACTAGACATTCATAAAAACCAAACGCAATGTATAACATTAAAAAAAAAGCGGAATGGCTGCAGTGTTGCAAAAGAGTTCAATTATAATTTGGGATGAGTGTACTATGGCTCATAAACATTCGCTCGAAGCATTTAATAGAACGATGCAAGATTTGAAAGGCAACGATAAACTCGGAAGTACTATCTGGTGACTTCCGACAGACATTATCAGTGATTCCTCGCTCTACTTTTGACGCTGAGATTAACGCATGTTTAACAATCGTTTTTATGGCGGAATGTCGGAACACTTGGATTGACCATGAACATGCAGTACAATTGCAAAATGATCCATCGGCACAAGTATTTTGTAAGCAATTGCTTGATATTGGAAATGGTTAAATAGAACTGCATCGAAATACACAATACATCAAATTGCCAGACAAATTCTGCACTGTTGTTCACTCAATTGAGAGTGTGTTTCCAGATATATCAAATACTTACTCAGATCATAATTGGCTCACTAATCATGCTATTTTGGTAGCATAAAACGTTGATGTCAACGAAATTAACTTCCAGATACAACAGTTGTTGCCAGGTGATCTGATGTCTTTTAAATCAATAGACACTATTGTAGATGAAAATGAAGCCATAAATTTTCCAAGCTTGGATATACAGGAATTCCACCACACAATCTTCGGTTAAAGATTGGTTCACCGATTATTCTACTTCGGAATTTGAATCCACCTAGATTATGCAACGGTACACGTTTGTCATCAAAAGGATCACCGGAAATGTTCTTGAAGCAACTATTTTGACTGGAAAGTTTAAAGGAGAAATCGTCCTGTTGCCACGTATTCCAATGATACGTCAGAAATCTCCAATATCATTTAAAGGGCTTCAATTTCCGATTCGTTTGGCTTTCGCTGTGACCATAAATAAGTCTCAAGGCCAAACAATGTCCGTTTGTGGCTTGGACTTGGAAAATACATGTTTCTCCCGTGGGCAGCTATATGTCGCCTGTTCACGTGTGGGGAAACCATCAAAATCTATTTTTATTACCAAAGACAGGCTAACCAAAAATATTGTACACCAATTAGCACTTAGACAAATTAAAATTATAAATTGTAATAATTTAAATAATGAAAAATAATTGTTAAAAATGTTTAAGAAACAACTTCATCTACCTCATTTATAAAACTGAAATTTCAATTTATAAATAAGTAAAAAATAATTTATTTATTTTTATAAATATCAGTTTTTTATATATTTTCAATTAAGTAATTTGTAATAAAATGTAATTATAATTTTGTATGTTTGTTTGTCGTTAATTTCAACTATCCGAAACACTTTACTAATTACTTTTGAATTTTCAAATCGACTAAAACGCTTTTGTCTTTATTAGTGAATATTAATTTGACTACATTAGGTAGTTTAGAATAACATTGATCCAACGTACTATAACTACTGAGTCACTGCAACGCGTGACCAGGTCAGCTAGTTATTTATACAAAAACTTTATCCATAGTGTCTAAGAACCGATTTCTGCCTAAACAACCTTCTGTTAATACTAGCTGTCTAACAGTCGATTCTAACTAAAACAGGCCCTGTCCTTAACACTATTGCCTACATAAATCGTCTCAGGAGCAGGTGAGGCTCCATTTAAAATTCCTGTCGCCAAATCCAAAAGAACCATCATACTTCTTCCACTCAATTGTAGGCCACACCCAGGATAACAACAACAACCAATAGCATCCACATTAATCACATCCATACAAGAAAAAAAAAAGTAGCCCCAACTTTCAAGTTCACAACGTTCACATCAGACTTTATTTGTGGCCAATAATTAAGTCTCAAAACTGAAAGCATATTCACACGTTTGTAGCACACTGATTTTGCTCTCTTCAGTGTGTCGTCTCGAATAATAAAAATTTCATGTTCACTAAATGGCCTAGAAACCAAGTTTCTTACAGGCTGTGCAGTCTGTTTCTGTCATAGACTCTCCAACTAACCCCATAATTCTTTTAACGTGGTATCCGAAAGACGGATCGTCTAATAGTACTTCACATTAACAAAGCAAAGGTTAGCCAGATGATAAAGTCAGTTTCACGGTCCCCAAACATTCCGACCGAGACCGGAATGCTTTCTATTCTTTCACGCACCTTAATCAACAGTGCCACCAGACTGCTCTCAAGCCTACACTTGTCGTCCGTATCTGAACTATTTCTCACGCCTTCCAAAATCACTCATAGGCTCTACATGATAAAATCCTTACGTAGATAACCTGTGCCTTCTACCAACATCCTAATAGTAATGTTTGGATTGAAAAAAACTCGTAATCTAGAAAACTGACCCTAATTTTTTTTCGCGGCAGTGAGCTCATAACTCTTCCATGTCTACAGCCGAGCAGAAAACTTTTTCTTCCTTATACCTTGCCCATTACATATACATATAGCATTCCTCCTCTTCGTTTGTTGACTCGTTCCTACACCAACACTTACAGTATGCACATCAGTTTCTAACTCTTCCAAGGGGTCAGATCTATTTCGTACGCCAATAACAAACAATCAGACATGCACCTCAATTAACATATTTCGATTTTCTAGTTCCCAACCATCTCTGTTTTCCTACCTCCGAAACCTATTAACTCATCTGTTAGCATCTTCAAGGTTTGCTTTATCTTATGTTATAATGTCTTCCTACCTATACGATACATGCCACAAACCATGAGGGTGCCACCTCAACTTCGTCATTTACACGCCACTGCAGTCATCCCCTTTTTGGCGTATCGCTTGGAGATCCCATCAGGACTGATAGACCACCTGTTAGCAGAGTTCTAAGTTCCCTGCTTCTTCCACCTCAGCACGTCACTAGTGCTGGAAATGACGTGTGGCGATACCTTTGTGAAACTTATGATCTGTATGATGAGTGTAAATTGTCGTGGCATGCGTAATTTATGAGACGAAGATGGGAACCGTACCACCATTTGCCTGGATGATTGTAGGAATCCGCCTAAAAACCGCTATCAGCACGGCCAGTAAGCCGTGTCCGGAATTTGAACGTGCACCCGTTTGTAACTCTCAAGTCCAGTGTAATTCCGCTTTAACACACATGGCCCCACTGATGGGTAACCACCCCCAATGAAACCTCACACACTTCGCAAAAATAAAAACAGAAATCGAGCGAAACATTGAATAAATTTGATTTTCCACATTTTATTAAATGAACTAGGACGAAAACCTCTTAAAAACCATATAAATAAATAATACTTACGAGCAAAGGTCATTAAAATTCTGTTGAATTTTAAAAAATATAGTAAAAATTCAATATGTTGTTAATATTACATTTAAAATATATAGCAAAAAACACAGTGAATATGAAGTTAAAAACTTTTTTCTGGTTGCCTGAAAAGGAAACTAACGATGTTGTTTGGACGCAAACACATTATTACTGATTAATTTCGATGGAGCACACGCATCAGTCGCAATTTCCATATGCATCTACTTTTACATTCAACGAATCTGTATTTTAAATTCTTTAAATGTTTGAAGAAATTTATTACAGTCTCTTGTTCTCTTATTTAAAGCAGAAAAATTTCCCACACCCTTACGCCTGAAATATAGTGTTAGTTTGTGGTCATGGTCATCTCTTTTCTTCCATGGACTATTCTTCATTCTTCCAACAATACAGGGCTAGTCAAAATGATTGCAGTGATTTCAGGAAATTACTACAGATTTATTATTTGACATATACTTACAAGATTACACAGAAATATAAACTGTGAAGTGATTTGAGTGTCTACAGATGCTCAATATGTGCATCTTTAGTGACTCTGCACACAAGTCTATAATCGAGTTGTTCTCATACCCGATGCGGCATGTCTCTGCCAATGAGAGCAAATGCATTGGTGATGCGAACCCGCAGGTCTGGCAGATCAACTGGTACTGTTGGCACAAACACTGTGTCTTTTACGAAACCACGAACAAGGAAGTCACAGGGGGATAGGTCAGGGGAACGAGGAGGCCACGACATCAGCTGACGATCAGCATCCCCAGCACGACCAATCCATCTGTTTGGAATCCTGGTGTTTAGGAAATCACAGACAACTAGAGAAAAATGGTGTGGAGCACTATCCTGCTGGAAAATGAAATCTTTACTGTCAGCTTCCAGAAGTGGCATGAGCCAATTCTGCAACATTTGCAGATGGATTTTCCCTGTGATCGTCACCTCATTAAAAAAAAAAAGGCCCATAAAGTTTCTTCTTTCGTTAGATAGCACAAAAAACGTTCTCTTTGGGTGAGTCACGAACGTGCTGCACATAAGCGTGGGGGTGTTTAGTCCCCAAATGTGCACATTGTGCCTGTTTACTTTTCCACTCACTGAAAAATGGCCTCTTCACTAAACACAAGTTTTTCTGCGAATGTTTCGTCTTATTCTAGACATTGGGCACAGAATTGTAAACGACGCACTTCATCATTATGAGACAGTGCTTGTAGCAACTGCAACCTGTAAGGCTTCATACACAGTCGCTTCTGTAGGATTCTCCAAACGGTCTTCTGTGGAATACCTAATTCCCTGCTCCCTCGAAGAGTAGACGTCTGTGGGCTACGAACGTAACTGGCGCGCTCACCTTCAATGGTTTATTCAGACACAGGAGAGCGACCCGTTGTTTTACAATTACAAAGGCATCCCGTGGTCTTAAACTGTTGATACCAACGCCGAATGGTGTTAGCATGCGGGGGATCCTTGGCAAACTTTGTTCTGAAGTGTCGCTGAACAGTTACCACAGACTGAGTCGAATGAAATTCGAGAACATACGTACGCTTTCTCACTTTCAGCCATCTTGCTCTCTAGCGGCCACCGCGGAAAGCTTGCATTTAGTGCAATCGAAACTTGGAGATCCACTTGTCTTATAACAGAAAACCCCATCATCGTACCTATAATAGGACAGCCAAAAGAAAAATCGTGAAACCACTGCAATCATTTTGACTAGCCCTGTAGTCATCATGAACTGACTAGCGATATATTCCGCACACTCTCTTTACCCGCCTCCCATACCTCAATGATTCCCAAGGCTGATCCGTTTGATATCAGTTACTGATTGTTTTATATGGTAATTTTGGGAAACAAATTTAGTTACACCAACAAGGGTGAGTGCGCGCGTTAGAACGCCACTACACTGGATCGGGGAGGTACAACGGGCCTAGGTTCAAATCCCGGGAACGGAGTACCGGCTCTCCTGATTAATGTTTTTAGGTGATTTTCCGGAATCACCTAGGTGAATGCTAAGATGGTTCTTAATCTCCGCCTCACATACTACACATTTCACAAACAAAAATACACTTATCACCTAGGGTACAAGCTACACGTTTTACAGACAGATGACAATACATTCGCAACTCCATCAAAACTAGTAAGCCGGTTGTGATGGAAACTTGCTTTCAAAATAAACGCAACTTCTTCCAGATACATAATGTGGGTCTCACCTACCTGACCACATTCAAGGAACGGTTTGCCCTAGTTTTTGTATTCTGATCCTCACACATACCTGGTAAATCCCTTCAAAGCTATCACCAGTAAATAAGGACTACGAACCGTCTCCCTAGCACTTGCCCAGTGTGTCCTGTTCAACTGAGTTTCTTATAAAAGAAATGCAAAGATATTTACACCTAATCCCTTCAACACATTATAAGTATAAAATAACTGTTTTTTATCCTGTGCACCTAGTAAGCTGATTCCTTTTTAAATTTATCTTTATCCCATGTTAACCTACAAATCCAGATATCCTGTCCAGACTCCCTGTATCTGATTAATTTCTCTCTCGTTTTAATCCTGTTTACAGTATCTACATCTGACTGTAAACCATGAAACCAATCATTCGTAAGAATAATCAATAGCAATGGTCCCAACACATTACCCTGTGGCACCACTGATTTCAGTATCATCTCTTTTGATCCTGCTTTTCCTACCAAAAATATTTATTTCGTACCTTTTAATAATTCCTGCACACAGCAGGTCACTTTCTCATCTACCCAAAATGATGTTTACCTTAGTTATCACCATTTTATAGCTCAATCTGCCAAATGCCTTAGGGGATCCAGAGTTACAGAGCCAACTTGGCCTTCGTTGTCCATTTCATCCAAATATCTTGCACGTAGCCCAGATTCACATGAATAACCTCTCTTAAACACACGCTGCTGATTTACACACATTTCCGATGTGGTTGTTTATTAAGCTCTCCATCATCTTACCTACCGCTGAGATCAAACCAATCAGCCTGTAATTTTCAAAAAATATTTGTATTTCCTTCTTTTTAATCGGCACTATGTAACACTTCTTAATGTGTGATTTATTGCTATAAATTTAATTTAAATTTAACATTTACTTAATTTCAATGATAGGAGGGGTCTGAATTAATATTAAAGTTAAAATTTAAACCTTGATTTATTCGAAATAATTAAATGATTTAAATTTTAACTAACATTATTATATGACCAGATGATCATGCATAATTAACGGTCGCTTCTCTCTTTCTATGGTTTAACGGCATGGTTTAAACTGGCGTCACCTGTGTTTTGTCTACTTCTACACGGTACCGTGTATGTTGGCGTCACAGACGGCAGCGGTTGTCAGTTTCAGGGCGGCGTATCTCGTGTAGGTGGCTGGCAGTTTGTGCCCGCTCTTTACAGAGGTGCTAATAGGAGCCCCTCTAGATTAGAGGCTCTTAGGCGAGGTTTTCTACCTCAACAGAAAAACGAATAGGAGCCTTCCTTTGCAGGACGTGTCTTTCCTCTGCACTGGCACAAATCAGCGCCCCTAGCAGCAGGAACCCAGAGGAAGGATTCTTCGTTATCCTTCTGCAACACTAGATCTCACATAGTTTTCATCGACTTTATTCAGAAGATATGAAAAGTGTTTTGTTTCCCTTTACAACTTATGTAAAACTTCCTTCCCTGGCGAAGGAATTTGCAAATCTCTGCTCCTTTGTCTTATTAATCTCATTTCTTTCTCAGCCCAATCCTGATTAATTTAAGTCCCCACCAATAATGACTATCCTACTCGCATCTTTGAAATCTAATTATCTTTCTGCGCGAAAGTCTGATCTTGCTTTTTCGTTCTACCACTACAGTTAGTAGTTAATATCCTTATCTTTGCTTTAGTTTTCCCCAGAAATCTAACCAAAGTTACTTATGACTATTATCTACAAACATCACATATCCATAGTAGTCAATGATAACCAGTATGAACGTCCCTTCAGCAACTCCTTCTGCAGTATACTCTATAACACTGCGGAAAAACATTATAGTCTAGCATGGCCTCTTTTAACCAAGACTACTCCTTTATTTGTGTTTTGGGAATATCAATTAAATTACGTAATTCTATTATTCTGTACATTATACCTCCTTAGTTCACTACTATCAGTCTCATATTTGGCCTTAGCATATTCTCATTCCTACGCTTCACCCTCCTTATTACAACATTCCCCTTTCATGTTAGCTTTACCTATAACTCTGGTATTTATGATTTCTTATCAGTATCCCTTTGGTCACCCATCCCCTCGCCTGTAAACTTTAACCTAAAAATGAATTACTTTAAACTTATTATATCTTGAAGTGGGGTCCCATTCAGTTTCAGCTAACACCTTGGAAAGCACTACCTTCGCCTTCTCTTTACATGTAATTGACGTCTACTGAAATCTCACCTACCAATGGTGTCCATAAGCACAACACCTATTACAATCCCTGTACTTTTCCTAAACATCGTCTCAATCCTCCAGGTTTACCTTCATCATAGCTGAGTTCAGTATTCAATATTTAGTAATATAATCAGCATTTCTACCAGTACAACTTCTCACACCTCCCACTAACACTATCTAACGTAACTTCGTCAGTGAAACTCCGACAGAGTGATCCTCTGTTACCTGACCAACCATTGCAGTAGGTCTTGAAACGCTTCTGACCGGGCAGTCTGTTCTTAAATGTGCCTGCAAAAGTGGGCCTACACTAGGGATGATCGATATTCATCGATGGTGAATAAACATCGATGTTTTGACATCGATGTTTTGACTTCGATAACATCGACATATCGAAACGTCAATATATTCTTTAGGGCTATCTAGCGTGCATTGGATGTACTAGCGAGATGACTATCAAGTTCAACTATTTTACACTAGATGACACTGATCAACGTAACTGGAGTAAGCCGTACAAATAGTTATATCTTTGCATTTCCTAAGGGATAAAAAAAAATACTGTCAACGTCAACGCTCGCGTGATTCTTGTAAGTGCGTGTGTGTTGTGAGTGAACTTGCGAAGCGAAGCGAATTTAATTTCCTACTGATATTGTTAATAATGAAACTTCGGAAACGAAATAACAGGTATGGTAAATCTTTGTTCTATATTGTATTATTACTTCTTTGACCAGTAACTTTTGCAGTAATATAACCCAACAATGTAGGTACCATGAATTTTTTCACTGTATTATTTCCTAATTTTTTGGTTATTTTGTGTAAAAAGTGGATAAATTGCCCGAGATTAAATATTTCCTGCTTTCTGCTTCTGTTTTGCATTGAAGGAGTGTTAAGGATTCTTTTTTCGGCGTTGGTTTGCTTTGAATGCAGGTGAGTGAATTACTAAATGCTTAACGCTTTTTGTATTGCATGGTGGGCCAGTGACGGAGGTATTGCATAGGGTTAGGAATGAGCGATATTGATCGATATTGGCGAAATATCGATACTAAAGTCAAAAATATTTATTTTTAATTATATTGATGGTCAGAAATTATAATTTCGAAAAAAGTTCAAAGAATAGCTTGTTGTTGGTGAATTATTTTGTGCAATATTACTTATGAACCTAAACATTTGATTGAAGAGTGCGCTTTAAGCTTATACTTTATGCTAATTTAAAGAAATCTAAAATTTTGCATTTCCTCTGTCAGTAGTGTTCCTTGCAGTGCATCCAAAGCATTTTAGGTGATAAAAAAAAAATAACGAAGAAGCATACAATAGTGAAACTATTTCATTTTTTTAATTTATAGGTATTTTAAAATTCCACCAAAGAGTTAATATTGGAAATATTTTGAAAAAATAAATGATTGTAGCGCCAAATGTCGTTCCTGTAGATAAATTTTAAAAACTTCTGGTAACACTACTAATTTGAAATGTCATCCAAATTTAATTCTCAAGCATGAACCTATGAGAACTACACCATCGTCAACTCCAACAACTTTTAAAGAACCACCTAGTGTTGTGCCTTCAACTAGTACTGCTAATGTTGCGTTGGAAATGTCTGAATCAGGGAGCGATTGTGATTCCGAAAAAGGTTACACGGATAATCTCAAAACATCATTCTCCCAACCAACTCTAACCTCTAGCTTTAGTAAAATATCTCAATATGCTGATGTGGGCTCAAAAGGAATTCAGTTGACGAATAGAATTTTATACATGATTTGCAAAGACTCAAAACCTTTTCAAATTGTAGAAAATGAAGGTTTTCTTAATTTAATGAAAGTCGCATGTCCATTGTACAAGGTTCCTTCACGATTCACTTTGAAAAGAATCTTAGAAACTAAATATGACGTTATTAGAGAACACTTCAAAGGAAAACTTCAGAAAGTGAGTGCTTTGACTTTAACGACAGACATTTGGACAGACACGATGCAAGCTAGAAGTTTTTTGGTAGTGACTGTTCTGTTTTGTAATGAGGAGGAACAATTAGAATCTGTATAGTTATGTGTTTACGATTTAACGCGATCTCATACTGCGGAATACATAGTGGATACATTACTGAAGACCTGTAACGAGTGGAATATTGAAAGCAATAAAATTGTGGCAGTTGTCACTGATGCTGGTGCCAATATTGTTAAAGCAATAGAAATTGCACTTGGTAGAAGTCATCATATACACTGCTACGCCCACATGTTGAATTTTGAGGCATAAAAACTATCGATGAAACATCCAATTTGCCTGACCTAACAGCTGCAGTTAAAAGAATTGTTACATGGTTTAAACACTGTGTTGCCGCTAGTGATGAATTGAGGCTAGAATCAGATTTGAGACTGATTCAAGATGTGTCCACACGTTGGAACTCAACATTTTACATGATTGAAAGATTTTTATAATTGCGCCCTGCAATCAATAAAATTATTAATTGCCACACCAGTGCACCAGAAATGTTGAATGCAAAACAAATTATTGATTTAACTGAAGTTTGTGAGAAATTACGACCAATTGAAATAACTACTCGTGAAGTCTGTGGTGAAAAATATGTAACTTGTAGTAAAGTAATACCGCTTACCAGATTACTTACTATAAAAGTGACTGGCTTCCAACCAAAACAGACAATTGGAGAGAATTTAAGAAATAACGTAATTGAAGAAATTAAGAAACGATTGCTACAAACTGAAAATTTTAATATCATTGCAGTCGCCACTCTCATGGATCCTCGTTTCAAAAAAAATATACATTTCCAAGATGCTTTAGCCTGTTCTAGAGCCATTAGGAGTATCAAGGAATTTAGATATTGAGATGAATGAACGAATTAAAAATGATCAATTGACGGAGAATTCCACAACACAAGTAGAAGAACACTAAGCTTTAGATATATGGAAAGATCATTATAAACTTGTTAGTGAAAATAATAATATTTTGGCTGGTCAACGTGACACGAATATGCCTACAGAATTACAATTTTATTTAAAAATCCCGGTAGCTGATTTACAACAGGACCCATTACTTTAATGGAACGTGCTAGAATCCACCTACCCATATTTAAAGAAAATAGCTGTTAAATATTTGTGTTGCACAGTGACATCCACACCTTCAGAAAGGCTTTTTTCTAAAGCTGGCCAACTCCTGTACCAGCAACGGAACAGACTAAATGGAAAACACCTGACAAAGTTAATTTTTTTTCACAGAGTGTGCCCAAAAAATACTTGGAATGTTAATTTTTTTCTTGTTTTGTGTTTTCAATAACAATAAACACATATTATAAATAGAATAGGCAGTTTTATTTCCTACCGAAAACAACGATGTTTTAGACATATCGATATTTTTCTATCGATGTTTATCGCACATCGATACTTTTGAATCGATGTTAACATCGATGTTTTTCTAATATCGATCATCCCTAGCCTACACCTCTCCCGTGGCTCCAACCTTGCAGCACAACCTTTCTCTTCCTAGTTTTTACACTTATTCCTTTATTACTAAAGGCCTTCTGCACCTTACCTACTCCTACATCAGCGTTAGGCTCGTCTCACCCAGTATCCGGTAACAGGCCAAACTTATTTATTACAAAAATTCCCAGAAAAGTTGACACCTCCATCATGTTTAACCAATTTCTTCTATGGCCTGTTGCGAGCGCCTAACAGTATTTTTATCCCTCCATACTTAACTTACCATCTTTTCTTTCAGCCACTATCAGATAAACCTGATGGACCCTGTTCATTTCCCGCTTCCTTCTTCGCCGTTTTCTCCTCCTAACTCCATATGAAAGCTGAATATACCATTCTATATTCCCACCATTGGAACTACTTCTCTCACCAAAAGCAATCAACACATCAAAACCCCTCCTCACAGCCCTACTACAAGGCCAGACTATCCTACCTTCATTGTACCCAGGTAATACAAGCAGAACAATAATTAGTTGATACTTTAGATGATATTCCTCGAATTTAATTTACCTTCTGATACCTGATAAACCTTAGTAATTAAAATATTACTTTATATTTCTTAAATTAATTAAACTATTTGCGTAGTCCATTTTTTTAAAATACGCATAACCTTTATTGTGTTTTTTTAATATAATACTAGTTATAAATTTTTGTACTTCAGTCACCTTAATGGATGTGAAAGCTAGATAAAAGTACTTAGAAAACTCACATTAGATACACTAGCAAATTTTAAAGTTAAAAATACAATCGAATTTTTAACAATCGATCTTCGTAAAGTAAATTATATGAATCAGATATTTATACATAATATAATTTTATCTCACACTAGAAGGTGTATTATTTTAATATTTAGAAATTAATAAATAAATAATAAAGCTTAACTACGTTCGAGATTCAATGTCTGCAATAACAGCAATCGGACGCCGAATATTTCTTTTGGTAGCAAAATACATAAAACTGCACTGCCAAATTTAGTTAAAGTATATTCATTTTATTTAATTAATGCAGGTTTTAACTATTTCTAAATAATCAAGCCTACTGTTAAATCTATAACAATCACCAGATGAAACAAAGTTCTACTTTAAAACTTTCACGTATCACACAGGTAAATAATTATCATACGTTCACATTAACTTCCGAAAATACAATACCTAATAAAGTTATTGGTGAAGGAATAGGAAAAAATGCCAATTATCAGTACTTAAATAAAATAAATGGTAAAGGTGGAAGCAAAGAAAACTAGTTTTAAAATTATTATTATTATAACTGTAATATAACTAGTGTCCCGGTGGCACCCTAAATACCTACTTACGATAGAAATTCATTTTTACTTTAAAATCTATCACAAAATGAGAATATTTGTTTTTACTATAAAGGAAAAGTTCAGAGCATGTAGCGAAAATATTTTTTACAAATGTGTGAGCAGTTAATCAGTAGAACTTAGATTTGGGTTAGAAATGGAATCAAATCGTTATGTGATGTGAACAACACTATAGTTTCTCTGTGCCTTTCTCAACAGAGCTGAAGGAAATTGTAGTATTGATCAGAGAAAAAAGGAAAATGAGTTATTCTGCTGAGATAAACGTCATTTCAGATTATGTTATTGCAAAAGTAATTGTCTCATTGCTCTTCCTATTTACCAATTGTGTAACATTTCCCAATTCTTTTCTTGTTTTATTTAATTCTATATACATTGCTCGCGTGTAAAATTGGGAATTGTTAAATGTATTAGGAAAAGAAGAATTTATATTTTTTTTTTTTAGAAAGAAGTAAATACAGATTAGAAATGTAACAACACTGTACATAATTTATACGTATTTCCTAATGTATAAAATCAAACTAATAGTAGATTTTCTATCCGAAGTTTATTCTTCTTCCTACAGAAATTTTTATTTGCCTTTTTTTACTTAAAAATAATTATTTTTAGCAATCCGAAAATTTAATTATTCCAGCAATAGGATAAGATATATAATTTGTATGGAATATTTTAGCTAAAATTTATGTTTCCATAGATAAGATATATTTTGCTTTACAACTGATGTAAGTATTCATTTAAAAAAATAAAAACGATACATGATTGTTAAAAACAAAAAGGCGAGAAAGATACGTACTAATAACTAAATCAACAATCCCATATTTACAATTCCTTGTTTATTTTTTTGGCTTTGCGTCGTTAGAAGCGGGACAGAACTGGGGGCAAGGAACAAGATGGAATGCCGTCATGGCATATCGAAGGAATCATAACGACATTCGGAGAGTGGTTTCGGAAAACCATAACCTGCATTGCCGAACGGAGAACAGAACCCCAATCTTCCCGTATGCGAGGCCAGAGCGTTACCGTACACCCAACACGCTCGGTTCACAAAACTACGTTATTAGAACGAAATCTCACGTAAGCTGTTTGTTATTTTTTTTTTTTAAACTCCTTTTATTTGTGAATTACATCAGTATTTTATCGGCTATTTCTCTTGAAACTGGTTTAGAAGTACGTTTTATTGCTTGCCCAAGAGAATGCCCTAATTAAGAAAGCTTATATTCGCACTTTCGCAATACCTGGCGGTCTCCTGAGTTGACACGTGAGATCAAGTTGCAGCTGATTGGTTCCGAAGTTATCATCCCACAGCTGACTGCGCACATATAAAAGGCAATGAAAGTGTGAACATTGGCGCTTAAACAGACTTCAAAGTTTCTAACCGTGCCGTTGTTTATTGGAAGGTCAGTAGTAATTTTGCTAGCTCAAGAAATTTGCTCTTAATCGTTAAAATGTGGAAAGGCAATTAATGAGTGGCTTATTTTATTTTTTAAAGTCTTAAATTAGCAGGAAGTTCATCACGAGGTGGAAACGCCGGGTATTTTCACCGTATTTAAAATGTTACTTTAGGTGCTCAATTTCCTACTTTTTTAATTGAAGTGTATGAATATTTGCATTATTATAATGGCCTGAAAAATTTGTTTTATTTGGGGATTTTAATACATTGTCTTTTAAGATGGATTAGACTTATAGCGAAATAAATAACCATCAATACACCGTGGAACATACGATCTTTCATCAGCTTGTGCTCCTGTTATGCTCTATGATTAGAGTTCAGTATACTGTATTTCTTTGATGCCCTTTTAAATTGATTTAGATAATTTGCTCAGTATTAATGTTAGCATTTTGAGAGTGGGAGGTTGGGTATAATTTGTTCCCCCTTCTTTTTGCTCCGCTTAGCGGTAACAAACTGAACGTTCGATACCTCCTGTCGTTGATATTGAAAGGGCAAAAAATAATTCTTTTAAATTTTTTGATCATGATTTGTAAAAATTGTTTTTGTTTCACAGCTGATACTTGACAGCTATAAAAGTATACGATACCAGCGGAACTATCTGTTTTAATTCACGCAAGCTAATGATATCATGATACAGAGGTTATAAGACATCCTGGACCAACATGACAGCTAGAATTACGTCGGTGTATTACAACCTAATTACGTAGTAAAGTATCCATATTTTATGGCATTAATTTTGTCAGTATAGAATAATTGCAAAACGTTAATACTGTTCTATACAATACCACCAACTACTACCTACTATCCCAGTGATTTTGGACTAAAATGATGCCGCAATTCTGCACAAAAGCCAATGCATTAGATTAAAAACAATATAAACCTAGCACACTTTGTACCCAAATGGTTATTAGTATGAATATTATTGGTCCAGCAATCATATTATCCTATCTACAGTCCACTTAAATATTGAAGTTTTTCACATATTGCCCTTTTTACTTAATTTGGAAAACATATCTTTCATACTTACTACTTTTAACATTTACAAGTAACAAAACAGTACCACAGGAATCGCAATCTTCAGTAGAGCTATCATGTTCTTTCAAAAGTAATAGTCTTACAACCTGGTAACATAATTCAGATTTGCTGTGCATTCCACGTTTGTCATGGCTGGATCTGCAATTTAATGTAAAATTAGAACAATGCTACATGCTGGTGTATTTCATATGATCAAGATTATTAAAAATTTCTGATTGCAGCAGGATTTGAACTGAGGACCTTAAATTATGCAAACAAGTGCTTTCTGCTGAACTACCACACCACTCATTTTATCAGACCTAAATGAGATGTATATTATATGTATCATAACAGTGTTAAAAATCTCTCCATTCACCTTTCTTCTGTTAGACATGTTCAGGATTTAATTTAATATTAAGCTTTTATTGACTGCAAAAACCCCTAACTTGTTTTCTTGTTTTGACATGGGAGATCGGTTAGATTGAGGATGGGGAGAGGAGTTATCAGATTTGGCAACAAGATAGTGGTGAAATGGCAAATATTGATTGTAATTTACACATTAAAGCAAGTGGGACCGCAAAGTTGAATCTTGTAAAGCTTATGACTATTTTCTCCACAATCTGGCTACATGATTACTAGCTGTCATTGTTCTTTAATGTAACCTTGCACTGTACTTCTTTCATGCAATAAAAGACAGGCTCCTGTTCTCTGCTTTACTCCGCTTATCACAAAGCTTCTGTAGAAACATAACATGATTGACACAAGGACATTCGAAAGATCGTTTTCCAATGAAAAACGATATACCAATTATTTGAATAAATATGAATACAACCTACATTGTGAATGTACTGTTCTGTAAAATAAAACGGGGGTTTACTTACAACTTTATAACTTATTTACTTGTTTATCCAAGTCCGAACCATACAAATGATTAGAAACAATTCTAAAGAATATATACAAACATAAAACCAGTGACTAGCTGGTGCAATGAAACTACATGTTGCCCTGCATGGAAAATAGGCAGATAGACTTTAAATGTTGTTCAGCCAGAAAATAGCAACTCTTAATGCTAATGGAGTAGCCTGGGCCAGGTCTGTCCTGGTATATTCCTCTTTCAACTTGGGATGGTGAGAATGTGGTTATGGTTGTTCTTGGACACACGTTCGAAATACATCCACATCGTACTCCCATCTGTGTATGTTGACTATGCACGCTCATTCGTGTGTACACAGGCAGATAAGCTTTACCAGATGGACCAATTTTGGTCATTTACTGGTGGATGTGGTTTAGCCAGTCTAATACCCAGCAGTATATCTTCTGGTAGTTGCATTGCCGCCCACATTACTTGCCTTGTTTCATTTGCTGTTTGTTCTAAATGTAACACTGTGTTCAGTTAACTACTGCACGATTTCAGATGAGAAGGAACAGGCTCTTGACCATCCATCAGATGATGGGAATCGTGCAGCTGTTTTAAGTGCACTACGGTATTGTTGATCCACATCTGATCCTTAGAGATCCAGTTGCACTGAGTACGTTCTGGTGGTTTCAGAAAAACCATTAATTGTTTGACACGTTTCATTTAATAGAAAGTCTTCTCTTTTTTCTTAAGCCGATCTTTTCCACACTGGCACAGCATTCTTGGCACATGAGTAGGACTGAGCGCAAGTTCTTGTTTATTGGTAATGTGTGTGCACTCTCCATTGGTTACAAGTCAGTTCCAAATAATATTATTCCTTGCTTTTAATTTACTGTGGAACACATTGGCATGGTGTAAAAAAAGATAATGCTCTATCTGATGTGATGCCCAAGTAGTGTGGAGCCTTGTTGGGTTCTATGGGTTGTCCATTTCAAGTAGTGTTGAGTGATCATTTTGTGTCGCTGTTTCAAAGATGCTATAAGTTCGTCCTAGTATTAGTAACATTTGGACAGAAATTATGATTTTTATAATAATTAGTTAAAACATTCAGAACTTTTTTTAAACTGTATTCTCAATTTTCTTGATTGAATTGTGTGCCACAATGGCTAGATCACCTTCGTACACAAAAGTTCTGATACAGTGGGTGTTTACGTAGATGTCGAAGTCTAGGTGGCAAGTAATGTTTTTTATTATAATTTTTGTTAGTAATAGTATTGGCGTGTTAATTCGTACAGATGTTTTCAAGCCAATCTTTGTTTCATTGATGAATTAGAATAAAAGATCCCAAACATTTTCTTACCGTTCCCCCCTCCATTCCTTCAAAAGAAATTCCCCCCTCCCCCCGCCCTGCGGTCCAAATTTTATCATTAAAAAGATAAAAGCCTGCTTCTCAGTACTAACAATAACATCTCGGAGGAAACTCACTAAATATGCGATGTTAGAATAATGTTTGTCAACTCTAGGGGGCGGTAAAGGAGACAGTACTTCTGATGGTATAGAGCTAGGGTATCATTGACATGGGTAGCAAAGCTACTTTGCACCCTGTCCCTAGAAACGGGGGGGGGGGGGGGGGGGGGTGCGCGTTCACCAATTTGGGTACCTGTAAATTAGAGGATGATGGGTAGTTTAGATATCACTAGTTTACAACAGTTTAAATGATTGGTAGAAATATTACAAACACAAGAAACCTTCCATTTGAGGTGGCTGATATTTTGCATAGTTCTGTTTGTGGGAGGGGAGGTAAGCAGTGATGGAATATGTTACAATTAATATGTATTTCATATAGATTACATTACGCTGTTATGGTTGTCCTTCCACAATAATTAGAATACCTAAGTTTGACATCCAATAATTTATTATAAGTATGTTGAAATGTTTCGGCATAACTTTCAAACTTCTCTACAGTTTTGAATGTTACAACACTGAGTGACACAAGCTAGATGATTTACTGTTTGGTAGGCTTTCCATTAGGGTAGAAGCAAGAATGCTAAGATTTTGTTACAGTAGTGTTATCAGGGATTAAGAACCCATCGCAATAATCAGTTTCATCAAAATTTCAAGATTTTGGTAAAAGGTTTCATAATGATACCATTAGTTTTATTATTATTACAGTCGTTGTTGAGGTTTGTAATAATGGGTTAAACATATGATTTGATTTCCCCCCCAGGTATTGTGCTGCTTGCTTCTACAGTTTCAAGAGTGACTGAGATGTCTGAAAAAGACTTCTTGCCTAATGACCCAGGATTTGCAACAAAGGCTATCCATGATGGACAAGACCCAGAACAGTGGGGGTCACACTGTGTAATTCCACCAATTGTAACGTCAACAACTTTCAAGCAGACAGAGCCATTAGTTCACAAGGTTTGTAATTAGAATGCCATAGTCTATTAACATGACACAATTTCTAGAAAAATGCTTCAATAGTGTGTATAATTTTTTTGTTTTGTTTGTTCACTAGAGTGATTTAAATCCTTTAGGTATGTATCATATGCTCTTATGAAAAAAACATTCAACAGCAATAGTAAAATTAGCTGAATTGAAGTTTTAAATTACAGCGTGTCTCTCTTTGTTACAATATGTTCTCCTATCTAAATGTTATTTAAACTGTTAATCCTGCCTTTACTTCATTATGTTTGCTTGTCTTAATATTTATCCAGCTTTCAAAATATCTTTTAATTTCATACGTTTGCCCTCTTTTATTCACCAGTTATGTGTAATGAAGTTTTGCCTTTCCTTTAACTTCTTGTTGGAACAGAGGTATCAGTTCATCAAATCTTTCTCCACTTTTTCCTTGATCACCTTGTTTCTTGCTTGTTTAAATTCTTCTACTACATCCTTTGTTCTTTTCTTGAACAATTTCCCAAACCTAGGTTACTCCAACACTTATCAATCCACTGATGACCCAATTTGTTCACCAGTCATCTTGTTTTCCAATACTTAGATATCCTTGAATAACTTGAGTACCTGATCTACCTCTTCTATTCCTTCTTTTGCATTTTAGTCATTTCATGGTACTCTCCTTTTTATATTATCATTTATCTTCCATTCATGTTTCCTGTTTTTCTGCGTGCCTGTTCATTTTCTAACCTTACCAGCAATTTTGATGTCCCGTGTTAAAGCTTCTGATAGC
Source organism: Vandiemenella viatica (assembly GCA_031002005.1). Classification (NCBI taxonomy): domain Eukaryota; kingdom Metazoa; phylum Arthropoda; class Insecta; order Orthoptera; family Morabidae; genus Vandiemenella; species Vandiemenella viatica. The sequence continues at coordinate 16,257,675 of CM061921.1, forward strand.
ATCATGTTTACATTTTTATACATTCCCTTTATATGCTAAGAATATACCTTAAAACCTGCAAAACTTTCTGCTCCTATATTTTTTTTCTTATGAAATAACAAAGGATAGGGAAAATAACCCATTACACACCAAAGTTGAATACTGTGATGAGTGTACAACACATTCTACAAACACAAACCTACTATATTTCACATTAAAACCTTCATGCAGGAAGGATTGGTGTACACACCTCCCTTACCAAATGGCCCAACGTTTACCTCGTGAAGTGCCTGTGGCGCAGTTATGTTTATATTTTGAAATTGTCCTTGAGGATTCTACTTTTCCTTCTTGAGTAAACTTTATCTACTACTACTTGCTTGCTGTGCTTTTTGTAACTTTATTAGGGACCTATAAGCCACCACGTTTCAAGGATTTTGTAGTTGTCCTGGGGCATAAAAAAATCTCTTCTGTAATCCTAGAGGCTTTCACTTAATTCATACCACTATGTGAATGTGAGGATTTCTACTAGAAGTCAGTGCGGGTAATATCTAGATTGGGATACTGCTGCAATCACTCAATGCCTCGCAATGTAAACACTTCTTGATGGAGAGATTATGACGTCACTGCATTGCTGAATATGATGTATATGTTCCACGCGCATCTTTAGATACTGTCATTTACGTCTCAGTGTAGCCTGGACCATAGTGAAATGTAACCAACGCATACAATATTGCTTACGCCCAATTTTCAAATAGTATCCGTCACTATTAGTGTGGTCCAGGCTGCGTCACAACCTAAACTCAAATGGTTATTGACAAAATCATTTTTAATAAAATTTTATTTTGTATGAATGATTTTAATAGCAATTTCAGCCACGCACAGGAATATAGGACAGAATGAAATACAAATCAATGGAATCGTGACTAATAGACTGAATAATAGCTTCTACAGCCTTTTTCATGAAATTGATCGTGTTTCTGGGGCAAGTTTCTTACTGACTATCACTAAACAATTAGTAACTCTAATACGCAAGTGAAATTTGTTGCATCACGAAGGCTGCACACAGAAACGGTGACATCGTAGATACCAGGTGCTATTTGTGTTTACAACACTGTAATCGGAAGTGTTTACATCTTGAGGCGATAAGTGACTGTAGTGGTATCCCAATCTAGATATTACCCATCAGTGCTTTAGGAATATTGCTAATAATGCATTCATTATGTCCCTACTACTTTCAATGTTCCAGCCATTTATTTCTGAGAGGGTTCTCATAACTATTGCACGCGCGATTTTGTTCGTGTCGTGCGGTAATAATTTGTGTTTTTGTAGTTAAATTTGTTAAATTTTATCTCGTTGGTTAGTTAAAACGTTGAAGAATATCATATTCTAGTAGTGTGAGTGTTGGTGATCCGTTTTATTTATTATAAATCCGTAAATTGTAGATTCAGTGTTTGGTGGCTTTTGTTTATATCTGGGAGTAACGTCTAGTAACAATATTCTTGTTATAGTGTAACAGAATTTCGTTGTAAGTTTGTTTTGACAGCATTAGTTTTGTTTTGGAGTAAATTTGTGAAGTTCTTAAGAGACAGTTAACCGTTTTTATTTAATCAGTAAACTGAATTTTTATTTGTTTACAATTGAGGTTAGTTCTGAAACAGAGTTCTAGAATGTTAATTTCATTGTAATTGTTTAAAAAATTCTTTTGGAATAATTTGTGTTGTTTTGTTGTAATTCTTGTAGTTGATAAGTGTTGTAATTCACATTTCAGAAAAGTTCCAAGTGATTTACATAGTATTTTTTAGCATTTTTCTTAGAATCCTACTTTTCTTTGGCAACTGATACACAAGTAGTTAGTTAAAAAGTAAATGTTTTAAAACTTTTTTTTTTCTCCCAAGTTTTAAAGTAGTTTAAAAAGTAAACATTTTAAAGTTTTTTTTTTCTCTCTCTCTCTCTCCTAAGTTAAGTTTTTCTGAAAGTATCATAATGCATACTAAGTGTGGAAATTGGCAAAGATTGGTAAGAGAGGGGTGACATGCCGGAACTGCAGTTGCTGGTTACACTGGGGGTGCAGCGATGTTGGTAACAGTGACTCTTGTATCAGTATTGCCTGGAACTGTTACTCCTGCAGAATTAATGATCAGGAGCAGCAGTTTCTGAAGCTACAGTCAGATTTGGCATCTGCAGAGAGTGATTTAAAGGCCATGAAGGCAGAAAACTCTGTTCTTAGGCTTGAGCAGAACAGTGAGTGGAAAGAAGCTAGCCATGGCAGGAGAGGTAGGATACGCTGTCTGATGGTTTCCAGCTTGAGACATCCAATGTGTTTCGGCCATTGGAGGATCTAGATGGTGACTTTGTGGACCATCGGGTTGGACTGAACGATCTGGGATCTTGTAAAGCAAAAGGGAAAACTTTTCAGGGGGTATTTAAACACAGGAAGGTACTGTTGCTTGGAAGCAGTCATGGGAGAGGAATCAGTGAGATGGTTCAGTCTGACTTGGGGCCAGATTACGAAGTTTGCAGTATTTTCAAACCAAATGCAAATCTTGGAAATGTTGTAGCAAATGTGGAAGACCTAGTAAAAGATTTTTCAGAGGAAGATTGTAATTTTGGAGGGACCAGGAAATAGTCTTGATAAGTACCTCAATTATTCAATTGAGGATGACATCGCTCATATGTCCAGGAACAAACGTCGGACAAATGTGGGATTTGTGGGATTGTTTGAGCGTTATGATAAACCCTGGATGTGGCATAACATTAGGTGTGCAAATGCATCGTTGGAAAGCGTTCTCTGCAGCCAGCAAATTCACACATTTGTTTGATAGATTTGGCCTGCATTGGTAGGAACAGTTATACTCGCCACGAACTCAATCTGAATTTCAGAGGTAAAAGGAAGCTTTCGCTTCTTATTGCTGATGAGATCAGGGGATGAAAGAGGTATTCCTGTTATTAGTGGTGTCAAGGTGCGGCTTTTTTCAGTGTAAATAAAATATATGTGTTAAGATGAAAAGAAATTAACATCTCTGCTGATCAAAACATATTGAAATTAGAAATTCCAACTGACATACCATTATGTACTAATAAACAATTCAGTCATTGAAACAAAGTGTTCAGACCACTATTCTCCATCAAAATATAAGAGGAATATTTAGTGAAATTGATGGCATTACCTTATGCCTAGAAGAGATTCAAAATTCCAGAAAATTGAATGTAGATGTTCTGTGCATATCTGAACATTTGTCTGACACCGGAATATCTCAGCAGTCCATCCCAGATTATAAACTAAGCTCTCATTTCTGTAGATGTAAAATGGAGAAAGGGGGAGTTGCCATTTTTGTTAAAAATAATATTCATTGCAACAGTAAGTAAGTATTGTATAGAACAACACTTTTAATGCTGTGTTACAAAACTGAAATATGGTTAGGAAGAGCAGCTCATAGTAATAGCAATTGGCCCCCTCGGGATATTTTTGACTGTTTTTATCTCAGTTAGTCTTTGCTACTATGATTCACAAATGAGAAACAAATAGTTTTATGTGGAGATTTTAATGTTGACCTTCTTAATCACTAGCAGTGAGAGGCTAGATATGGAAGCCTTAATGTTGTCTTTTAACTTAATGGCACTTGTAAATTTCCCTACGAGAATACAAAATAATAGTAGGACTGCAGTTGATAATTTTTTATGTATATTTCTCAGTACAGTAATTAAAACATACTTCCAGTAATTAATGGTATCTCAGATCATGTGCCCAGTTGTTATTTATCAAGTCCAGAAACACTGTTAAACAGATAAAGAAAATCTGGGTATATAGAAGCAATATTAATGAAAACAATATAAAACATTTCATAGATTCCTTAAATAATGAACACTGGTCAGAAGTGTATTCTGCACAGGGTGTTAATGCAAAATTTGATTCCTTTCTTCATATATTTCTAACTCTTTTCAAAAGTAGTTTCAAAAAAAGGAAAGTTGTCAACACTCCAAACAGTGAATTGGGTAAGGGATGGATAACAAAGGGTTTTAGGGTATCTAGTAAAACAAAAAGGGACCTTTACTTAAAAGTAAGAGAATCTGATACACCTATAAACTGAAAGCTCATTATAAACTGTATTCTAAAATGCTCAGAAATGTAATAAGAAAGGCCAAGAACAGAGATATATCAGAGAAAATGGAGAATTAAGGCAATAAGATGAAAACTATATGGAATATAATAAAAACTGAAACAGGAAAACCTGTAAATCGCTCTAAAGACGAAAATAGAATGGATCTGTGCATAGTTAAGCATGGGAAGTTTGTTAAATATTTCGCAAACATTTTACTTCAGTTGTAGCAAAATTACACACACATTTGAGGAACTGAATAACAAAATGATACCTGTAGAAATATTTTGTTATCTTTCAAAAGCATTTGACTGTGTAAATCATGAATTACATTTGAAAAAATTAATACTATGGTATTTATGGAACTGCAGAAAATGGTTTAAATCATGCATGGAAAGATGAATGCAAAAAATTTTCATTTTTGATTGTAAAATAAATAAAGATGCTTCATCAGACTGGGAGAAAATAAAACATGGAATTCCACAAGGCTCTCTCCCAGGACCACTCCTCTTTTTGTTATACATCAGTGACCTTCCTGGAAACTTATCTGACCAAGTTAAGAGAGTTTTACTTGCAGGTGACACTAACCTGACTGAGAAAAACACCAAACAGTAATCTAGAATTTAATGTAAATGAAGTACTTAGTGAAGTAGCAAGTTGGTTTAAGGCAAATTCATTAAATTTTGAAGAAAAAAAAAAACACACTATACTAGGTTTAAAACAAAAAAATTATGCACAGCCGGATTTACAAGTAAGTTATAAAAACAACACAATCTTAGAATCAAAGAGTATAAAATTCCTTGGTATTAAAATAGACGAGAAACTCGGTTGACATGAACATATCACTTCACTACTGAAGAAGTTAAGTAGAGTCACCTTTGCAATACAAACACTTTCTTTAACAGCAGATCTAGAATTAACAAAACGGGTGTACTCCTCATATTTCCATTCAGTGATGTCGTATGGCATAATTTTTTGGGGAAACTCTTCACAAAGTAAAAAAAGTTTTTATAGCACAGAAAAGAGCTATTAGGAAATTGTGAAGGGTAAAATCAAGAACTTCTTGCATACAACTTTTTTAAAAACTCAGTATTCTTATAATGACTCCTCAGTATATATATTATTCTCTCTTGTGCTTTATCATAGAAGATTTTAACATGTTGACGTCTAATTCACAGATACACAATTTCAATACAAGAAACAGAAATAACTTGCAAAAAACAACGTGCATCTCTTTCATTAGAACAAAAAAAGTTAATTATTCTGGGATACGTCTGTTTAATAAACTTCATAGTTTTCAGATAATAAAGATATATTTAAAGACAAACTGAGAAATTATCTTATTGGCAACTCCTTCCACCCCATTCAAGAATTTGAATAAAATAATTAATTGTATTCAATATAATCTTTTGCAAAACTTAGTTGTAAAAAATCAATGTTTATTTTTATTCTCTTTATTTGTCTTTGTTACATATGATTGTTTTTATTATGATTATGACTCTTATTGCATGTATGTGTATTAACGATGACATGTTTCACATCCCCGAGGTCCTACCTCAGCAGGGATCAATGAAACAAAATTGATAAATAGATAAAACTGAAACTGTTTCCTCACCCCACCTCCCCCCCATTTGGTATCAAATTTTATACTGGGATTAATTAATTTAACCTTGCAGAGATTTTTTTTAACAAATTGTAGTATGGTGTTGAAATGTTAATCACTGGACAAAATTAAGAACTGAAACAGTTATTCAGTTAAGGCTTTGCTAAAAGCATTAAATAAAAGAACATTGTTTTATGTGCCACACATTTCTAGAAGGATTTAGTGAGGACAGTAATTTGTGGGAACCAGATGTAGGGACCATAAAATTTTTATCAGAATAGTAGTTATGTTCCCTTTTTAGACTGGACCAAACAACAGTAGGTAAGGTAGTTCAATCATGTAAAGAGAACTAAAAGGTAAATTGCCAAAATTGTAAATGATTTTTGTTTTGTTGTACAACAGTTACATAATGAATTAAAAATCGTGAAGTTTTAATTTGTTGAGACTTGCCTTAAAATTTGTTATTGTCATAATGTTGGTGTTTAGTAATTACTGTTTTTTTAAACTGGAGATTTGTGTCAAATAAGGTAAGAAATGTTTTCTCTTTAGTAACCCGTAAAAAACTGTATATCTCATCATATTTTAAATTGAATTCCATTTTGAGTCAAAACTGTTGATGTTCTCTTTTTTGTTATTTAATTCTATGTTTGATTTCATGACCCTTTTTTTCCCTGCTGATAGGGTTTCGAGTATGGTCGCAGTGGGAATCCAACAAGGAATGTTCTTGAAACATGTTTAGCTTCTTTGGATGGTGCAAAGTATGGTTTGTGCTTTGCATCAGGTCTTGGCGCGACAACCTGTGTGCTTCATCTTCTTAGTGCTGGAGACCATTTTGTCGCTGTGGATGATTTGTATGGTGGGACATACAGATATTTCACCAAAGTGGTCCAACGTATGAATATTGATGTTTCATTTGTTGATGGATGCAACCTAAAAATAGTAGAGGCTTCATTTAGAGACAACACAAAATTGCTTTGGTTGGAAACTCCAACAAATCCGTTACTGAAAGTTGTGGACATAAAGAAAATATGTGAGATGGCTCACAAAAGAAACATTCTTGTCGTTGTTGATAATACATTTATGACTTCCTATTTTCAGGCAAGTAATTATTTTATATGGTGTTGTATAATAGCATATGTATTTAGACTAACTTCAGCAAGTCACACCCCCCCCCTCCCCCCATGAATCCTTAACAACCCCACACTGCAAGATTTATTACAAACAAACTAGAGATGCAATTAAAATGAATTGTGTATGTGGAAAGTAATTACTTGTACTGTAGCAAAGCATGTCTTTAAAAAATATAATTTTGTAAATAAGTTTGCATTATAAAATATGCAATGCAGAAATAATTAATTAATTTATCACAACCCACACAGTGCTGAAGATTCAAAAATGAATGGAAGTGGTAAGCATTCTTATCATTTCAGAGACCATTGGCTTTGGGTGCAGATATGGTAGTGTATTCGTTAACAAAGTATATGAATGGTCACACAGATGTTATAATGGGAGCTGTTACCACAAGTAATCCTGATGTTCATGAAAAGCTAAGATTCCTGCAAAATGGTTAGTGGATAAAATTATTTGATCCAGCTTTCAGGATTGAAAATATTTATGAAAATGTGCTGTAAAATATAATATATATATATATTTATTTAATGGTAAGATTACATTTTTATGTAGTTTTGTTACGCTTGTTAAAGTGCCACCACACTGGGTCAGGGAGTTAACAATGGGCCTACGTTCGAGGCCCAGTGTGCTGGCCATCCAGATTGTGGTTTATAGGCGGTTTTCCACAATTGCTTAGGTGAATGTTGGTACAGTTCCTATTCTCCGCCTCATATATTACACATTTTACAAACAAAAATACCCTATCACATAGAATACAAGTTACACATTTCACAGACAGGTGGCAACACATCCACTCCCCATCAAAACTATTATAGGCCTCCGGAAGAGGATGTGCCAGATGACTCTCGAAAGTGGAAATGTTCAAAAGATAATGTTGAATAGTTCTTATGTGAATTTAATTTTGAAAAGCAGTCAAAATCATATTATTAGTTGTATCTGAATAAACTGGCACCTAAGACAGTGTGAATCTCTTTTTAGCAATAGGGGTTGTGCCATCTCCATTTGATTGTTACCTGGTGAACAGGAGTTTGAAAACATTGCACTTAAGAATGAAAGCACATATGGAAAATAGCCTGGCTGTTGGAAGATTTTTGGAAGGACATGGATTGGTTGAAAAACTATTACATCCAGGTACATTATTTATAAGTATTCATGTTGATAATTAATTTTGCTATGTGAAGTTAGAATGTTGTTTGAAGGCATTTCTCTTCATTTGCTGAAATTTTGATTTTCAGCTTTGAATGTGACAATATTCTGCCCCCCCCCCCCCTGTTCTTCTCATATCATAAATTTATGCAGTAACAAAGCAGGAAAAGTTAAGAATTTCACATGGTGATATGTTTACTTTTCACTGAATCCCTATGGCTGAGAAGAGGGACATGCAAAACTTTATGGTTATCAGTGTCTATCTCCCCAGATTTGGTACACCTTGAATGAATGCTGTGCCAATATATCTAACTACAGTTTGGCCCTGTGATTTTGACCTAACCTGTGATCAATCAGTTTGGTTGTTGGACTGGATTCACAGAGGCTTGTGCCAATAATAGCCTTGCTATGTAAAGCCTTTTCTTTTTTAAAAAAATTGGAAAATTTTTGGTGTTGTAAGCAATATGAATACTTGTGATAACTGACTGAACTGATTACCACTGCCATCTATTGTGTCATATATTATTTTGCAGTTGGTTTGAAAGTATAATTTTGGAATTTATTGAATTTCATGATTGGCAATGTAATTTATTAAACTGGTTTTCTGTGCAAAAATATTTTAAGGTTAACTAGTTTGTGCTAATTTATTATTTGACTTACTTTTAAAAAATAAAAATAAAAAAAACTGTGCAAAATGGATGAATGTTGAAGGATAGACAGACAACTGAAAGGAAGGTGCAGTTTAGTCCAGTGTACATAATACACTTAATAAAAAGATGTGATTGTATTGTATGTGGCCTTGTACAACATTGGACATTGTGAACATTTTTGGGGATATAAAAATAGCATGACCTGTGTTATTGATTTGTATTATGCTTTCAGCTTGTTGGCATTGATGTCACTGAGAATTTGTTATAATGGCACAGAAATACATTACTGGGAAAGAAAATAAAATTTCTGGGTTGAAGCTTATTTGTTCTAAGGATAAATTTAAGATCCCATTTTCATATTGTAGATTTAACTGATCTTTGAAAAAGATTGCAAGTTTCAATCAGTTGTAGATTTTGTATTAGTAGATTTATTGTTGTCATTCGAAACCTGCGGTGTAACTTCATCATAAACTGACTAATGTTATATTAGACTAAAATGTACGAATTTGTAAATTACTTGAGCATTGCTACACCTATGTTCTTTCTTACTAAATAGTTTCTGGCTAGTGATTACAGATCATTTTTTTGGCATGTGGATACATCTGAGGTCACGGTGTTATCTGCTGTTACTTCTGTAAACAGTGATTATCTCAGTAGCAAATTTAGAATTTTTGTTAAAGTCAGCTGAAGGTCAGTTGGCGATTGCTCTTATGATCAGCCTTGGCCGTTAAAACTTAAATGTCCTTACCTTATGTAGTTTTATTACTATATTTCTGCTACCTTAACATTTTCATTGATATTGTCTATTTCAAGTTTAACAACATACTGCTTCACAGATGCAAGACTGCTATGGTGTGGAACGTAGCCATAACCAAAAGTGAAAGCTCTATACTCACTTTTAATAGCAGATCCTATACTTAATAAATCACTGAACTAAATTTTGTTGGGTGTCACTGATGGTGAAGAAATTATTTTTCAGAGATGGAATTGAAGAGTTGAAGCTAGGAGCGATACAAATTTTTGATGGACAGTATTTGTAACTACAATCACTGATAGGGAAGGGGAAATTGGATGTGGTCATTATTATGAATAGAGTAAATGCATGGTATATGTTTCTAATGTATCTGTTTAGGAATTAAGAAATCACAAGGTTTTTTATGACTCAGTTATTTTTTGCTTTTGTAGGGTTTCCATCTCACCCACAGTACAGTATAACAAAGCAGCAGTGTTACGGGTTTAGTGGGATGATGTCTTTCTACTTAAAAGGTGGCCTAAAAGAAACAAAAAAGTTTCTCAGCTCTTTGAAAGTTTTTACCTTAGCAGAAAGTTTGGGTGGATATGAAAGTTTAGCTGAAGTGCCGTAAGTATAATGAGGTGTTCTCCAATTGTTTAAAAATTTGCAGAAATTCTTCTTGTATCATATTTATGTTTATAATTCTTTTCCTTTATTTTTAACTTTAGTTCTATCATGACTCATGCCTCAGTACCAGCTGAAGAAAGGGCAAAACTTGGTATTTCTGATAATTTAATCAGGTTGTCAGTGGGTCTAGAGTCTGCTGGAGATCTTACTAAAGACTTAGATCAAGCTCTTAAAGCAGCTGTAAGTAGAATCTTTTAACAATGTAGCTCTAGAGTATTAAATATAGCTAACGTATCTATTAAAGTTCTAGTACTAAAATGTCCATAAAAGGTGAAACATTTTAAATGCAATAGACACTTTTCTTTTGCTTTTCAGACACGAAAAATTATTTCTTAATAATGCTATAGTAGTTATAAATTATTTTGTGCCACATGTCTAATCGTGTGCTTTGTGATTGCAGTGGGAGCATTATCAAATTTCCACCACTAGTAAAATTTGATACTTTTCTCCCTTGGCCAATAATTTAGTGTTTTTTTAAATATGTAGTGTCACATTGCTTTGTGGAACGCTTGCCATTATTTTGGATCTCCATCTGACCTAAAAGAATTTTAATCAACTTTGGAGTAAACTAGCTGGAATGTACATTTCTCATCCCATATTCTTAGCAAAAATGTAAAGTTTGAAATACTTTACCATCCCAGGTTACATTTTTTTCCATTGAGAATAGTGGGTGAGCGAGATTAGGGTTTTCCATGGTTTCCCCAAATCACTGCAGGTGAATGCCTGGATGCTTCTTTAAAAAGGCCATTACTAAATTCCATCCTGTTGCTTGTCCCCAGTCCCATCCTGCCTCTAATTTGCTCGATGTCGACGAGTTGTAAAGCCATAAGAAAAAATAAAAAAAAGACAGGTGAAAAGGACCATAGGCAAACTATGAATAGTTTAATCCTGTAGCAGCTCATCCCACACTGTTATTTATAACACCAGTCGAATGAACATAGTAAGGATTGTCTCACGTTATGTGTCTGAAGATATCTTGCACAGACCTGACATAGAAGCCATCACCCATAGGATTTATTATTGTTAGTTACTTTTATTATTTGTGTACTATTAATTTTATTTAATGTTTTTCCTTTGTCTCCTCACTGTTAATATTCCCAAATACTGATGTTCAGCTGTCTCAAAAAAGGCTCTATCACCTCTAAACTACTCCTCCCAAGCCTCCTATATTTTTACTTAGTGATTTAGCCATGTAGACAATTCTAACACTTCAATGTCTGCCCATTTGAGCAAGATTCATTTCTCTGATGCCGATAAGTCTCCCATGGATCTTGACCGCAAAATAAATATGTGAAATCTTCCAAATTTTGTACATCTCTGTAGAATACAATAGGTCTCAGATGCCGTTGTTAATTCATTATTATTCTTCAGTAAATCAAAAGCTGTCAGATTGTTCTGTCACTAGACAGTGGTAAGGTTCTTCAAATACTTCACATAGATATTTTGAAGTCACTCAAGGTTTCTGGATCTTGTAATTCTTTACCTGGACACATTGTCTTTATTTTCTTAATGACTCTAAAATTCACCTGGAACATTGAATAATTGTTGACACATTTACCTCGTATAAAATTATAATATCCTTCATTTGCCACAGAAAAAAAAAAGAAAGAAAGAAACAAATAAGGGAGGGGGATATGCTTATATGATCACAGTGCAGCTGGTAACTGATTGTTGCCTTATGTAAACACAAAATATACATTACTGGCATTTATTTGAAGACTTTGTACATGTCACCAGTAGTTGACAAAGGGCTTGGCACGCAACACCAACATGGTGACTCTGCATAGCACAATGTTAATAAAGAAGGGCGGATTTTTTTTTTTTTTTTTTTTTTTTTGTCATGCTCTTCATTCACTGTTTCTATCCTATCACCTAATCATTATGGTAGCTCTCCAACCTTTACGTTATTCCTCATAAAATATATCTGATCACCTCTTCTTCCTGCCCTTTATTGTATATATATGTATATATAAGATTAGATGCTGAGATGGGAATTAGGGGCCAGAAAAATGCCTTTTCAGGAGTAATCAACAATTGTTAGCAGTGTTTGCCCATCAAAACTGAGGTACCAAGTGCTGGGAAGATAGTTGGCATAGATTTGTCTTACTCTACCCTGATTATTATCCACAGGATGTAATTGTTAGGAATAAAGACTGTTATACAAGTTTGCCAGAGAATGTAGCACATGAATTGCATTTTCTGCAGAAAGAGTAATTTAAGCAACTAATGACATGTGTGAAAATGCTTGATCTCTTGGGGCTGTTGGTTTGGTTTTCTGTGTAAAGTCCTCCCAGTTATGAAAAATTTCAGGGATTGCATGAGCTAGGTACTTGTCCCTGTGAACAAATTGTCCTTCCAGGCTATCAGTTTGAGAATACATCTTAAGTATGGAGGCTACAAGAATTCAGGAACGCCAAGACAGCTTAGTAGCTTAAAAGGGCTGTTTTCACAGATGAAAATGTAAAATCTCAGGTTATCAAAGACTGTATTTTCAAATGAACATCAGTTTTAATGGATGACACAGTGTTATGTAAAATTTCGTACCACTATTTTGTTACATTAGCAGTGATGCAAAGAAGGAAATTCATTCAGTAGAAAACAAAAATTATAATTTGGTTGAAATTCATTGATTTATTGTTTTTTTAATATGACAAGTAAATTCTCAGCAGGCCACTGGCTAGGAGGGGAAAAGATTGTCAGTGGGGAAGTAGCAAAAACTGAATTTCCCTTCTGTGCCTTACTATTCAGTTACCATACTGGCCCTTCTGTTCCATATAATTGAGCAAGGGATATTAATGTTCCATGTGATCCAAAAAACTAGGCACTCCATATCCTACTCACTCTTTGCTTTGATTGGCAATCCTTAGGTTGATGTACTCAAACATTACATCTACAGGGAATCATATGGAAAATAAAGTTTCTCTTAGAGAACATGATACAGAAAATAATCTGGCTAGAGGAAAACAAGATGTAAATGGTTGTTACAGTGTCAGGGCAAGTCTCTGTTTCCACGATTCTACAGTCTACAAATGTATGTAGAGTTCAGTACATAAATATTGGCCTCTCACAGATTTGTGTTGGCCAGATCTGGGATAGAATACAGCTGAGGTACCTCAGCTGGGAAGTCATTTGTTTCTTTATGAGCATCAATTCATTCTATAAAATTCAAACTGTGACCGCATATTGTTTCGAAATATTATCCTAGCTCTATTTTATGCTTAAGGTAGTGTGAAATTTTTATTTTGTTGGTAAGGAAGTCGGGGATTGGAACAAATTACCAAGTGAAGTGGTGACTAATATACCAAAAACGTGTAAGGAATTTAAAATTTGTAAATTGGAAAAGTAAATAGTGGAGGAATTTAACACTCCAATTATAAAACAAAATTTTTAAAAACAATATAAAAAGGGGTAATGAGATTACTAGGGGAATTGCCACCAGTGCCTTAGCTCCATCGCAATTGAAATTATTATTGTTAATTGGCTGGGCTGAATCACAGTTGCAGCTACAGTGGATGGGGTCTGAACTAGCTAAAACCAGGGTACTTACAATGTGGCAAACATTGCAGTTAAAGTTGAAATACAGTTCTTCAATTAAGAGAACACATTCCCATTAGTGTTGCATCCCAATGAAATACAGAAGTCACTTTCAGAAATATTGTGTTTTTTTTGGGGGGGGGGGGGGTAGATGAATGAATTTAGTTACAGCTGTTAATTCTGAACAAGACTTAATTTAGGTACACTAAATGACTGTCTCGTCACATGTGGCCATGCATCCCAGATTACCGTACTTCATATTTTATGAAAGGGAACCTTGAAAGCATAAGACAGAATCTACAAACAACTTGTAAGTAGTTATGTAGATATACTAAACACAACTCAAAAGTTTTAAAACATGTTTAACTCTAAATATTAAAAATGAACATTTTGAAATAATAAATCAGAAAAATCATTACATAAACCAGCGGTTCTCAAAGTGGTAGATATTGACCCCTAGGGGTTAAGAGTTCTCCAAGGGCCAGTTAATAAATGAGGGTCTATTAATACTAAAGAAGATTAATTAAACTGTCTAGGGAAAAAATGGGAATATTCCAATTAATATTTTTCAAACTTGCAAGTATTAAATGAAAATGAAAAGATTTCTGACTGTTATTTAGAGATTTGTATTAAACATCCTGATAAATTAGGAGAAGACTTTAAATCATGATTTGAAGACTTGGAGAATATGCTTGTTCCCGAATGGTTTCATAACCCAGTTGATGTAAAAATAGATATTGAAGGTAGTGAACATGGCTTGAAGATAAACTGATTGAGATATGCGTAGATCCTGAAAATAAAAAAACCTCTGTGAATTTTGGAGCATTAACAATATTGCTACTAAATAGTCCAAGCTCAGAGCAGAAGCCGAACCTTTGTTACTTGCATTCCCAACTTCATACATGGTTGAAGCTGGTTTTAGCCACACAAATACAATTTCGACATAACAGAGAAATGGATTGATAATCTTGTTGCTGCTCTTCAGACACATCCATCTCATTAATATCAATTATTTTAATAAAACAGTATGTTGCCATATTTTTTAAGATATTCAATAATAGTCTCAAAATGACAGTAAGGTTTTTTTTTCATTGAATATAATTTATGTTAAATTTTAAAAGATAATTGTGTATTTCGCCATTTATAACACATACGATTTAAGAACTTTAGACGAATCTCCATCTATCCATAATTTTGTTATTTTTTAAGATTATAATAACTAAATAATATTTCATTTTTCTATTATTATTTGGTGGATTTTGTAAGATATGGGAACTATAAATTCTTTCGTTGGGTTGTTATGCAGGTCTCCTTATTGCTAGACATCAGAAGTGCCAAAAATGATTTAATGTTTTTATTAAATACTTAATCTGGTGGTCAGTAAGAAGGCAAATATTCTATGAAGGAGTCTATGGGATAAAATGTTTGGAGACTGCTGACATTAACCAATAAAATGTAGCCAAACATAGTACTAGAAGAAAAATAAATGCACTTGAATAGAAAATAATTACGTTCATTACATTTAAATCATTAGTGCACACAGTGCATGCTTAGGTTAAAACCGGTACCCAAAATCCAATTAGTTATTTCTTTATAAGTTTCCAGCATGTTCTTTGCTAGCTAGTTTCATAATTGCCATATTTTCACACTCGACAAACCCTTCCACACAAAACAAATCGAATAACTGGTCTGAGTTCAGTGACCAGTCACCTGATTCTTCATGTGACCCGTTTCTTATGACGAACGAACTCCTTGGCTGGCATAGTAGCAGCAACTTATAACATTCGCACTCGCGGCCAAAGCACTTACTTTACTATTACTCATTCGTACTAAAAACAGATATTTCATCATTGCTGGTCACCTTAAAACATTCAAATGCTTTAGTATATGTGTGGAATTCTTCTGAGGTCAATTCACACCCAATTTTGATATCAGTTTTACCAACATCGCCCACAAAAATGTCACTGGTAATTACCAGACTCTCAAAACCAGTATTTACATTGCTACACTGACTGGTCATCTTTCAATATTAGGAATATTTGTCACGATAGATGAATCAATCATCTTCGAAGTCATTAATACCTTTTCCACAAACATCGATATTTGAAAATTCGTGTACTTCGATGCGTGTACTCTCAAACTTGTGGGACCGAGTGTGATGGTAGACCGGTAACACTCTGGCCTCCCCTGGGGAGAACATGGGCTCAAATCCCCATCTGGGCATCCAGATTTGGGTTTTCCATGGTTTCCCCAAATCACTCCAGGCGAATGCCAGGATGCTTCCTTCAAAAGGCCATGGCTGAATCCTCTCCTATCCTTGTTCCCATCCTTTGCCACCTCTAATAACGTCAAATACGAGGGTTGCCTTTTAAGTTTTTACAAAAAGTGAAACGGAAATGAACAAGTTCGAAACAACTTTTTGCTTTTCAAAATATTCTCCCTTATGATCTATACATTTTTGCATACGTTCAAACCCATTCTGGAAACATTTTTTCCACTGTGAATCTGATATTTCAGAAGCATGGTTTTGAAAGCCTTCAACAGCTTCTTGAGGTGATGAAAATCGCTGTCCGCACATCTTTTGTTTGACAGTGGGGAACAAGAAAAAGTCATTAGGCGATAAATCAGGTGAATACGGGCAATGAGATATTAATTCGATGTTTTTCTCCTTCAAATATTCAGTTGTTTGATATGCTTTATGGGAGCTGGCATTGTCGTGATGAAGAATGACGCGACGTTTTTTGTTCTTTTTCCTTATTCCATAGAAAACTGTTGGCAAACAAACTGTTGTATGCCATTCGGCATTAACAGTTCTTTGATCTGCTAATGGAATGGTTGCGACGTGTCCAGTACAACCGAAGAAACAAGCGATCATTTTCTTGGAAGTGCTCTGTAAATGAACAACTTTAGTGGGATTGGGTTAATCATCAAAAACCCAAACAGTAGACTGTTGTTTGCTTTCAGGTTCATACAAATATATCCAAGTTCCATCTCCTGCATCAATGTTGTATACAGATTTTGAACGTCATCGGTCGAATTTTTTCAACATTTCCTGACACCAATCAACACTGCCCTTTTTCTGCGCTTCGGTCAAATCGAGCGGAATCCACATGGAACATATCTTTCTCACACCTAAATGTTCATGCAAAATCGATTGTATTGCAGTCTGCGATATCCTAAGAGATGCCTCTGTCTGCAAGTTACATGCCGATCTTTGATTTTGTTGCGCACAGCATCGATGTTTCTAGGAATGACAACCGATTTTGGCCAACCTTCTCGACATTCATCACTGACGTACGCACGACCATGACGAAATTCTGCAAACCAATTGCAAACAGTCTTCTCCGATAGTGCTTCATTACCAAAAGTTGCACAAAGCGATTCTATGCATTGTTGTTGAGTAAGGCCTTTTTTAAAATCGTCCAACGTAAGCCTTCACGGGTGATTTCCATTTTTGCACAAACTTTCTTCTTTTAAACGTTCACTACTTACTCAGTCAATTTCTAAATTGCCACTGGCTTCACAATAACAAACGTCTTTGTTCACAAATACAGTGGTGCCACAACTCATTAACGCCACCTATTGTTCGATTGTAAAAACTTAAAAGGCAACCCTCGTAGGTGTAAAGCTACAAGCTCAAACTCGCTCTTCTTTACTTCACTTTCATAATTGAAATGTTCGTAATTACCTATTGTCCCAGTTACATTAAAAAGTTCATTACTATCCTCAACTGGAAATTCATTACTATCTACTACTAGATTACTTACATCAGATTGGATTTGCACAGTTACTCACTTAACTTGCTTCATTGCACTCTGAAGTTACTGCAGATGCCTTATTATTATAAATTACTACTACTTGTGCATTCAAATCTGGAATATCTTCTTGTATGAACCACACTTAACTGAATCATTAAAATTGTGTTCCTTAGCAGGGATGTTATTACCAGCACTATGTACTTGCATATTATCACAACAGACCTCTTCATTGACTGCAAAACTTTGAGACATGTGATGTATCTCAACACTAACTTGATTGAGTGAAGATTAACCACGGAACTGGCTTTAAGTGTTTGTGCAGTATAACCACATTCACAAGGTAAATTATAAACACCAGGGATTCGCAATTCTAAGTCATCCTTAATGCTGCCAACCAAGTTTTTAATTTTTGCTGGTGGTCTGAAAATTGTTTGGACTCTGTGTTGAGTCAGCAGTCTACCTATTTTAGAACTTAGTGCACCCGCAAACGGAAGAAAGTCAAGGCCCTTGGTATCCCAGGTCAGAGATTTTTGAACAGCATTATAACAGAAGCTGTTGAAATTAGAACAGCTGATTCTTTAGTTAACAGGGACACAGGATATCAGCTTAGTGTGGACTGGAACCTGGCTATCAAAATGTTGAAGCAGCCTCACCTCAGTAATGAGCAGAAGAGTTGATGAATTCTTCACACCGAGTTAGTTTTTATCTTCCACTGTTTCTGTGGCACCCAGCACAGTTATTCAGTTATACCTATGGTTGAAAATTAGGGTAGATATAGATGCTCTTCAAATGTCCCATAATTGTGACATTTACACATGGCTGAAAGTCCAAGATGAGTTTATTCATTTACAATGCCGTGAGAAGCTTCAGTCTTAGATAAATATAGTTACTGCTTTTGTACTGTTAAATCAGGAGGAGACTTTGTTTAGGTACACTAAATGAGTGTCTCATCACAAGGTGTGATTAATGATTAATAACGATTAAGTGACTTATGATTGAATTGGAAAATCGTTAGCTCCTATAACCTGGATTTGATTCGCTATACACAGCAGGTGGCAGCCAATCAGTTAATTTATTAGAGTAACTGACTGTAGACTGGCTGGAATAGTTTTAAACCACAATCTAGTGATGTTTCTTCAGACATGAATGTCTGAAACAATATCTGCCCCTGCCTGCTGCCGGGACATAAGAGTGGCCATGCCTCCCCTATCTCCAATACCAATGCATAGTAAGAAAATACATAGCTTTGCCTTAAATTTCATTTACTATGGATCCAGGAACAGAAAATGCCTTGCCTTCTGCAGAAAGCAGAAATCACTGGTTTGTATAGGCAGTCAAAGATTTTTCTTCTTTTTTTCTTAAAAATAAAATAAAAAGGAAAGCTTATTCAGTTTATCATTTGGCCCTAATATATATATATATTTTATTTTTTTTCCATTTTGCAGGTTTCGTGACATGTTTCTTCTTCCAGCAGTTTCTCTTGAAGGAAGACATGAGGTGATGTTTCAAACATTTTTGGTACAGAATTTAAAACTATCTCCGACTTTTGTTTCAACTCTGACTTTGTCAGAGTATACTTTAACATTTGTACAAAATTGAACCTAAATTTCATGATGAAACAGCTGAATGGAATAAAATATTTTGTTGTGTATCGTGTCGTTTACTGAATCTGACATAAAACATTGTTGAATCCTCAAATTAGAGTATGAAATAAAATAACCTGGTTTTTGTTTTAGGGTTATTTTTTTTTTTTAAGGTGTAAACGTAGTAATAATAGCAAGGCTCTGGTAACATTAAAGTCTTGTTGATTTAGGTATTCACCAGACTATTAACCTCAAGTGTAAAAAAAAAAAAAAAAAAAAAAAAAAGAAGAACTGTACACTATCTACAAAGATATAGAACATTATATTAAATACACTTTCTCTCAATCTTCTACACTGTCATAAATCTGTGCAATTAAGTTACAGGTAATTTTTCTGGATTTTCCTATTTAATCAAATTATAAGTAAATAACAGCTTATGAAATGGTTTTTCATTGTTTTTTGTCTTGCATGTTTCCTCTTTCCGACGTATGCTCAGCGACAACCCTGTGTTGAAATGTACACCTTAGTTTTACAACTTTGGTCAAATTATTTTGACATAACTCTAAACTGATACAATTAGTGGATTGTTTTTCTATTTAATATGGTATTTGTAGCTTTTTTTAGCCACACATTTCTCCTTTACTCACAAATCATTTTCTGTTTGGAAATATTTTTCAAATTAGTATCAGTATTATATAGTACAGTGCACTTCTGTTTGTCATTGCCATCTTGTGTGTTTATTAGCAGGGGCGGATCCAGGATTTTGGTTTGGGGGGGGGCTTGCCTTTAGTGGATTTTGGCTTTGGGGGGTCTTGAGTCGGAGAAAAGGTAGTATTTGTAGTCTCCTTGGGCCTCAAAAAAAAAAAAAAACTCTAAAATTACAATGTTGGAGATGGACCTAAATACTCTCGGGGGGGGGGGGGCTTCAGCCCCCTAGCCCCCCCCCCCCCCTGTATCCGTCCCTGTTTATTAGCTCTAATGATGATTGGTTTGTTCGATTTATGTGCTAGTTATTACCTGCTTACAATTGTTTGCTGCTTTCTGCATGTGGCAGTTTTTTGTTCAAAGTGCGATGTTGATGCCTTGTTTTCTGTTAGTGATTCAGTGTGTGTTTATTGGAGTATAAATTACAAGGAAAGGGAAAATGACTCATCACTCACCAAAGTTGAAGGCTGCGACGGGTGAAGAACATATATGAAGAACACACGAATACACAATATTTCGGTTTTAAACCATATTCGTGCTGTAGATGAGCAATATGGTTCGAGAGATATGCACACACCGAAGCTTAACACATGACTAATTGCATTATCAATATGTCGGGAGAGACAGAGATGTTTTATATATAAATATGTATATCGCTGATGGTCGAATTGGTAATATATCAAAAGGATACAGAATGTTGAAACAAAAAAAATGGACAAACAAGTTTTGACAAATAAATTTTTAAAAAAATTGTAACTAGTTAAATGATAATAATGAGTGATGTGTCAAAGAAAGGAATTTTATAGGTGGTTGAGGCCAGGTGGGTGTTGGAAGCTTCCATACCAAAATATCCTAGATACCAATCTTCGAAGTTCTGAAGCGGTGGTAGTTTCGGGGAAAACTCTGATTGCTTTCATGGTGAAACAGTCATTGAGGTTGTTAGAATTGTGGTAGTTAGCATGTTCTGGAATTGGAAGATATAAATTGCGGGTGTGGGCTGTTTGTCTATGGCAATTCATTCTGTTCGAGAGTAGTTGTGTATTCGGGCCTGTATAGGAACTAGTGCAATGGCGGCAAGTTAGCTGGTATATGATGTGTGTTGTGAAGCATGTGGCATGTCCAGTGATGGGGAAGGTTTCCCCTGTAACAGGGTTGCAATATGTAGTAGTGGGAGGATGCATGTTGCAGGTTTTGCAGTGAGGTCTATTACAAGGAAAAGATCCATATGGTGTTTTTGGAGAGTCTGATAGAGGATATTTGTGTACCAAGATGTTTTTGAGGTTAGGTGGACTGGTGAAACGTGTATGGGGAGCAGTTGGTAGAATTTTTGGCAAGAGAGTGCGCATTTCTGGAAAGGAGCGAACGAAGTCATGCCCCTGTTGTAGGATTCGGTTGATGGATTCGAGGCCAGGAAAGAACTGGGTGACAAAGGCAGGGCTATGTTTGGATTTTAGAGGTGCCAGTCGGGAGCGGTTACGTGGAGGGTGGGTGATTGCACGGGTGATCTGTTTATGTACAAGATCTGTTGGGTAATAGTGGGAAATAAGGGCTTGGGATAGGTTCTGGAAATATTGGGAGAGGGATTCGGCATCAGAACAGATAAGTCTGCCACGGATAGCAAGGCTTTAGGGGAGGGAATGTTTCATATGGAGTGGGTGGCAACTGTCAAAATGTTGGTTTGATGTGGACAGAGGTGTGAAGTGTGATTTCCACATCGAGGGATGTGATGTGTGTACGGGAGTAGGTCCAGGTAAAATTAATGGAATGGAGGAATTCTAGGAGTTGATTTTCACTGTGGGTCCAGATCATAAATGTATCATCTATGTATCTGAACCACACAGTGGGTTTAGAGGGGATGTGGTTCAGGAAACTTTCCTCTAGACGACCAAGGAACAAGTTGGCACAGGAAGGGGCCATGCTTGTGCCCTTAGCAGTGCCATGGATCTGGTGATTTACTCTGGAATTGAAGGTGAAGAAGTTTTTGGAGAGAATCAGGTGAGCCAAGGATGAAAGGAAGTATGTACAATGGTGGCTGTGTGGGGGTCGCAGAAGGCCCTGACAGTGTAGAATGTTGGTATAGAGGGAAGTTACATTGATGGAGACTAGGAAGGAGTCTGGATTGTGGATAGACGTTCAAGGAAGTGTGGGGTATCTTTGACATAGGAGGGAAGACTTAGTACAAAGGGTTGGAGATGCTGATCCACCAAGGCTGAAATTATTGGAGTATGTCATATATGTTCCAATATTGGGAACCTATTATTCAGTTTCATTCCAGATATACAGAAAACTTACAGTAACAGAGTAGATAATACTCTCCACATCAAACTAGCCACATAATCACAAACAAGGTGACATATGGTTCATGTTAAACAGATTAAACAAAATTCAACAAAGAAAACTACCAAACAGAAGTTGAACACAGTGAAGGAAACGGCAACAAAATTAATAAAAAAAATGCAGACAGTTAATACAACGAATGAAAACGTCGTAAACAAAATGGAAATATGAACCGGCAAAAATTCGATACACACACAATTAAAAATCCACTTGTACACAAGCATTTATTACAACCTTTGCATTTATCAACTAACCTACCAAAAATGTGGGACAATTTACTATACATTTGATTGATTTGAAGGCAGTTCCCAATTGTATACAAAGAACACACGAGAGCACTGAAGTTTAGTAACCATTCCATAGTTGCTGAATGCCGTAGACAATGATCACATACTAGTATACTTAAACACACAGGTGAAAATCCTCACAATTAACAACTGCAGACACACCCTGCAGAAAAACTACCACTTATAGAAAGCAATAAACAATTGCCACATATATCTAACCAACCAAACTTTAGTCAGATTAACCTGACACAACAGAAACGCAAAATGCTCTAAACAAACACACTTGTCCTTCCTTCCACATGTTCACTGCACATAAATTGTTGATAACACGGAAACATTATTCATTGACGCACTTTCAAAACTGGCCCTGTCACAACACCCATGACAAAAACTGGTAAGATAGCAATGGCAGACATAACAATAAGAGAAAGTGTACTGATACTAATTTGATAGTCTGCAAACGGAACATGTTTTTTGAGAAAAGCATAAATGTGCAGCTACAAAACCTACTAATACCAATGTAAATAGTAAGTGGAAGAATACGCGACTAATTGTTCGAGTTAAGAATTATGTCGAAAATATTTAACCAAATTTGTAAAACTAAGTGAACGTTTCAACACAGATTCATAAGTTGGCAAAACATCAAAAAATGGTTGCATTGACTGTTTATTTATTAATCATTTTATTATAAATCTGTAACAGTGCCATGTCTGCTGTTCCTTCTCCCGTCTTGCAAACTCTACTGAACAGATTTTGATGCATTTTTTTCTGTTTGAAAGCTTGAGATCAGACTTAAAATCTGAGGTGTTTTATGTTTCCTGGCACCAGAGCAGGAAATTAAGATCCGTTTTAAACTTGCAAATTTTTAAGTAAAAAATATTTGAAAGTTCATTGTTTCTTGCTTGAATCACACAAAAATGGTTGCACCAATTTAGATAAAAATTGGAATGTAGACAGTCCATATCTGGAATTAACATTTTATGCCAAAAAAGCAATATAGTTCACTAGAGGGAGATTATTATTATTATTATTATTACTCCGCGATTCACTAAAAGTGTGTGGCGGAGGGTGCATTGCACCTATCGAAAATGGTTATGGTTTGGAAGGGTTATAAGGGATATGGCAGGAGGCGCCCGTGGGCTATTGTGAGGAACCATCCCCGCATTCGTGTGGAGTGATCTGGGAAAACCATGGAAAACCCAGATCAGGATATAGCAAACACGTAAGTTATTTAATTAATTGCACCAGAACTGCTATATAAATTTGGATTAAAATTTTATGATGGAGACAGTCCATGGCCCAGATTAATATGTAGTAGAATTTTTAGCCTTGGGGGGGGGGGGGGAAATACTTCATGTAGGAAAAAAGTTGAAATTATCTGTTATTCAATCAATACAAAATGGGCATACTGACTAAAATGAAACTTGTAACACAGACAGTGCACAATCCTTCAGTGCTGTTATGATTTTTGTGACTGTTATTCTCATAAGTACATGAGGCACAAGTACACTGTCAAAGCATCAGTTTGGCAATGATGTAGAATCAAGAATATTGTTCAGTCCAGAAATGATCAGGGTCTAATTTAATTAAATATTCCACTTTTTTTCGGGGATCGCACTGCTATAATTGATGGTTCAGTACCAACGTTTCGGCGCCCAACCTGGTTCCTTCATCAGGGTTTTCAGACTCGAAATGGTGTGGTTTTTACACTACTCCGTCACTGAGCTTAAACCACACCATTTCGAGTCTGAAAACTCAGATGGGCGCCGAAACGTTGGTACTGAACCATCAATTAAAGCAGTGTGATCCCCGAAGAAAGTAAGTGGAATATTTAAATAATATGATGCCTGCTAAAAGCGTAAAATATTGTATAGGGTCTAATTTCTTTTCTTTCTAAGTATTATAGTAGTGCAGCACAAATTCTAACCTATTTTTAGGGTTTACTGTTTTCATCAGTTCCTAGTTTGTTAATGTGGTACAGCATGAGGTAGAATGGGAATATATATATATATGTGTGTGTGTGTGTGTGTGTGTGTGTGTGTGTGTGTGTGTGTGTGTGTGTGTGTGTGTATGCAGATGATCAAATGCTGTGCTTGAACTAGCTTACCTGGGTTCCAAAGGAATTATGCTAACTGGGTGTCTGCTATTTAAATGCCTGTCCCATTTATGAAGTGCCAAAAGTCATGGGATAGAAAGATTCAAAAAGCCATGTGACACTAGCACTGCAGAAGAAATGTATGAATGTGCTATACAAGTGTCTGAACTTTCTTTTGCACTCTCATGAGTCATGTGAAAGGTTATCCGATTTTATGGCACTGCAACATGACAGGATTTGAACGTGGAAAAGCAGTTGGCACTAGATGCATGGGACATTCAGTTTGGTGAATTCAATATTACATGATCCATAGTGTAAAGAGTGTGCTGAGAATATGGTAATTTCCGGCATTATGTCCCGCCATGAACAACACAGTAGCTGTGACCCAGTCTACTTAACGACCAAAACCAGTGAATTGATTGTTAAGGTGGCTGAAAAAAGGTTGAATGGTCAAATGAATCATGATTCCAGTTGGTAAGAGCTTATAGTAGGGTTCAAGTTTAGTGCTGACATCATGAAGCTATGGACCCAGGACGTCAGGAAGGCAATATGGAAGTGGGTGGTGGCTCCACCCTGGTGTGGGCTGTATTTACATGGTATGAACTGTTACCTCTGGTAAAACTGAACTGACCATTATCTGTAAATGGGTATTTTCAGCTTCTTGGGAACCATTTGCAGCCAATCATGGCCTTCATGTTCCCAAACAACAATGGATGACAATGCACCATGTCACTGAGCCAAAAGTTGTTCACGATTGATTTGAGGAACGTTCTGGACAGTTCCAGCAAATTACTTGGCCACCTACATTGCCAGACATGAACCCAGTCAAACATGATCGTGAGGTCAGTTTGGGTACCACATGCTATACCGGAAGCATATTTGCAATTACGGATGGCTGTAGACGTAGGCTGGCCTGAATATTTCTTAAGGGGACATCTAACAACTAGTTCAGTCAGTGACGCATTGGGTTGTTGTACCGTGCCGGAAAACGGGGTCCCATATTATATTAGGAGATATCCCATGACTTTTGGCACTTTAGTGTAAAATCCTATTTTAAGGATACTGAAGAAATATTGTATGTAGTGTAGTCGCAGCAATATTGGTGATATTAGAATAGACTTTCCCTGAGGTGTTCTCTACTGTAGAAGTCTCGTTGCACAAAGTGTTTGTTAGCAGAAAGTGTCACAAGGAATAACAAGTAATGAATGCCAAGCAAGAAATGTCCACATGCCTGGTGAAATGTACCAGTATGCTACATTTTTAATAGTCCTAGGCAATAAAATATTTTGCAAGACTGACAGCGAGGAGTATTAGACATTTAAATAATTTGTATTACTTTTTTCCCTATTCCAAGTAGTCTACAACAGTTACCTAATTGCCCTTGTGTTATACAATTCAACAACAGCAAAAATTGATATTACATCTTCAAAATTTTCCAATTATTTTTTTTTTTTTTTTGTCTTGCTGTGGGAGTAGTGGTAGTATAAAATCTGAGAAAATTCTGGGCCAAGGCCTTTCATTAATAAGGAGAATGTTTACACAGACAAATAGTTGTGATGTGCAGTAATGTAGTCATCTAAACACTTGGACAAGCTGTTAATTTTTTACATGTGTCGCCATCTGTTTGTGAAACATTTATTCTATGAGCACATAAGTAATCACGATGGCCATGAATGGAATTTGAACTCTGACCTGTTGTACCTCCTCAGTCTAGTTTGGTGGCACTTGAATGTGTATTGCAGCACTGGTGGATTATAGAATTCAGTAAATGAAAGTCTTATGTTTGACTAGACATTATGAGTTCTGGTAATGGAAGAAATTTTCCTCATCGAGTATTTTGATGACTTGAAGTTACAAAGAAGGAGAGGAGGTGGTGTACAGTTATGTTAATGCATCCTGAACACCTGGGTCAATTTCTAAAACCTTTTCACACTGTGTATAATGAGTACATGAAGAAAAAAAAACTGTAGATAGAGAGAGAACTAATTGGGTCCAACCATTCTTCATTGTGTAAACTACTGTATACATGTTGGACTCGTAGATGGGCACAAAAGCAGTATTTGAGAATTTGTGTAATTAGTGAGCTTAAACTCGGCATTTTTAGTATGTCAAATATTACTATGATTGCTTTGTGGATTTATGGGAGAAGGGGTGTTTAGCGTCATTCTGTGTTTCATGATGGTTCTTATTTGTGAAATAGGGGAGGGGGGGGGAGGATGAAAATTAAATGTAGCTGCAGTTGGGAAGAACCTGTTGCTTTGTTTTACAAGTATGCAACTACTTATAGTTTATTTTGTGGCTTGGGACAAATTGGGATGTCAGTGCAAGGAATCTGTGTAACGTTATCATAGTGCAACTCTTATAGTAGAAACCAGTAGCAGGTCAGTGTTCAAAGTGCAGTTTTAGCTGCGACCTGTTCTTGTGAACTATGTTAAATTAGATAGTTATGTCAGCATGAAGGTCAGTTGTCACTAAAGTCATTTGAGAACTTTTTCCTTGCCATTGTTATGGAAATATTATGCCAAACCTATGTAGATGTAGGCTGTTTTGAAGAATGTTATCTCTCAACAGCTATTTACCAGAGAACTGTTAACTGTGATGATTTCTCATTGGCTTCCCCAATGTGGGCCTGTTCACGAGTGTTACTGTCTTGTATGGATGACTAGATTTGCATTGATATATAAATATGAAATAAAATGGAGTTTTACACAGTGGGCTGTGCACCGATCGGTAACTATGCTTCTGAAATATACCGAGGAACTTGCTGAAAGGGCTGGGAATGATGTCCTTATCTGATGGACAAAATTTCTGAAATTACCCAAGTTTTTGGTACACATTGTTCTGATTATGAATAACGCATGACCGTTTCCCCTACCCTCACGGTCAATATACGAATGACGAAAATCTCTTCAATCTTGGCTACCTGAGGCTAACCCTGTGGAAGGCACTGGATAGCATCATGGTGCTTGTAACGTTCCCACCCCTCCTTCTAATTAAGTATCGGACCTCTTAGCCGAAGATTGACTGCATTCCCTCCATCATTTAATCCAGGTAAATGAGGTGGAACAATTACAAAGAAAATAAAATTTAGTTAGATGCACCACACTGATTTGAGTTATATTCTGATAAATTGTACACTCTGACACACTATAGGTTTTCTGTTCAAACACAAATATTGAATCCACTAATCAACGTCTTGATAAGACAATTACACCTTCCTTCTTCATATACTTAATTTACTTAACAAAACTGTGAGCGAGAGTGATGTATGGCAGATACCCAGAGAGAGAGAGAGAGAGAAACGGAACATAATATGGGCTTACATCATGATCCCTCGTGGATCGACATCATGAGCTACCACCGCGTAGCACTGGACAAAAACTGGTCAAGACTGAGAGACCCTGGTACCATAGTGAGGGCTTATATAATCCTCCTAACGGAATTCAGGTGTGCTGATCATCTACGGGAGGGGAGTACTACCAACATTGGATTCTTACTTTCCCATTTGGCGAGAGGACCATCTCTGCCAAATGGGAGGGAACACAGAGTTCCACCGATACTACCCCACCCGACAGGTAACTTTTGTGTTTGTGGGGTGGCTACTGTACCTTCCTATCCCCGCCAAACTCTGGGCGGAAGCCGGGTGCCAAAACTTCTCCAGCGTGGCTTAGGTGCCATGACAGTAACTGTAGCCACTTGAATATCTTACTTGGGAACCATCAGACCTGTTCAGAACGGACTTCGATACCCCAAGTATATGTTGAATGGTATTTACTTCATATGTCTGTGTTACAATTATTTCTTCAAAATGAGCACTAGGTACCGAGAAATTAACGCGGAAACATATGTGAATACCTTTTAAATATTATAATTTTAATACATGATTTACAATTTCCAGCGTGGTGTATGCGGTAAGGCACTAGTTTTTCCATTTGGCGAACCTGGGTTCAAATCCCCATACTGCCAAATATTTTTATTTCTTTTTTCATATGCAGTAATAATTGAGCATTGATTTTATTTCATTTAAAATTCATTTACGAATTTTTATTATGCGAAATAACAGACATTATGTTAGTTTCAAACATTTACATGCTACCACCACTGAACGGAAATAAGTATAACTGTGGTAGGGAGGAAAAACCCTGACCTTATGGCTGTAATATATTTGCTTTACGATATTAATTGTAGAGATACAAGTATAGAAATGATGAACATGAAATATACCTATTTCATTAAAAAAAAACACACAAACAATAAACTTATCAACAATAAACAATGAAATAATGATTTTTTAAAAAAAGTTGGGAATGTATTTTCTGTAATATTTTGTTTTAAAAGTTATTTCGGATAATAAAAATTCGTAAATGAATTTTAAATGAAATAAAATCAATGCTTCATGATTACTGCATATGAAAAAAGAAATAAAAATATTTGGTAGTATGGGGATTTGAACCCGGGTTCCCTAAATGGGAAGATAGCGCTTTACCCCATACACCACGCTAAAGACTATAAACTGTGTTCTAAAAGCATAATATTTAAAAGATATTCACATACGTTTTCGCGTTAATTTCTCGGTACCCAGGGCTCATTTTGAAGAAATAATTGTAATACAGACATACGGAGTAAATACCCCTCAACATATACTCGGGGGGATCAAAGTCCGTTCTGAACAGATCTGATGGTCTCCCAAGTTAGACTAAAAAATACTCTCCGCCTCACTCTCGCTACCTAATTGAAATTACTTAATCCTAACCTTATTCTAATTAAATACTACTTCTTAAAGTTCCTAATTATGGTTTCAAATGTCTTGTGACATCACATGCTGAACTACTTGTAACCATGGGCGCGTGCAGGATTGCTTCTAGGGGGGTGCAGCAGGGCTGCATTGGTGCCCCCTCCCCCTATCCGCCCAAAAATTTCCGGGCTGGGCGACTTTTTTTTTATTTTTTAGCTCTACTACTGCCCAGACGGCGACCCGGGATGTCTTAATGTTAAACGCACAGAGTGATGACCAAAAATTAGTTTCAGCTAAATATTGAATGTGATCTTATATTCCGATAGTTGACTTCGTAATTACCCTAATCCAGTGCGAAATAATTTTTTTCTTGAAAAATGTTCAGAGCCAAGTTACAAATTGAGCGGTGTGGGGCTCAGTGGTTAAGACGCTTGCCATCAAAACTTAGGGTCCCGTGTTCTAAAAGCAGCGGGGCAAGGAATTTCTATGGACATAGGTAATATGAGTATTCCACGGTGCTCCGTAGGTGTAGCCACGACAGTGTGGAATGCGCGGCAAATTGAAACTGTCACTTGACGGCCCAACAACCCTTCCGGGCCTCCCGGCCAAAAATACCATGCGCATCTACCTTTTATTTACTTGCAAAATAGCCTTTATCTCAAGCGCTCCAACATTTTTGCGTAATCGGAAGTATACCCGGAAACCATAACGGATTTCCTTTTGAAGACTTCCCCGTTGAGTTATCTACTTGAATGACATGCGTTTCATACGCGTGTCGTTTTCATTGCTGAAGTTGTTTTGCGGCGTGACAAAGGTAAGTTTATGCTTCTTTATTGATTTCTGCAGTATGTACTCATGTTTTAAAGTAGTAGTTTTTCGCTATTAGGTCTTCAAGATGGAATTTGACGTATTTTAAATTCTGCGTAAGTATTTGTCAAACTGAAGAAAATATGCAAACAGTTTCTGAAATTGTGTTCTTTCTGTTTCGTGTGATTGAAAATTGGTGATGTGTGAAAGGTTGTCTGCCACAAAGTCGGAAACAAGAATCTAACATTTTGCTTATGAATCACTTCCTGGTATATTTAGGGTCAACAGGTGTATCTACCAAATTGGTCACAAACATCCAGTTGTTAAAAATATCGTTGCTACCAAACATGCGCTGCTATTTTACTCGAAGCTCGTGGTTTTTTTTTTTACCTTGATATGGTGATAGTTTAGTTTTAATTTACTATGTACAGTAGAAAGGGTTTATGACATATCTATACCGTAGTGAAACTACCTGTTAATGTTCAGACCTCTTGACCGAACATCATCAAGAACTACAAGATCCACGGTCACTGTGGATCATTGAACGCAAATTTTTTATGAACGATCTCCACAGAATTGTAACTTTAATTCCTCTGAATAATACAATACAGGTAGTACGCTGAAATCACAATACATTTCGACTGTGAGAATTAACTTACCTTTAAATGGATATTGATTTGTGGACACTGTCATTTTTCAGCTTTTAGACGTCGCATCTAAATGAGAACTTCCATTCTACTCATGGGACCACGGACTGTAAATTATTCTAAACCCCGTAAAAATTTTACATAAAGTTCTTGCATGAATCGCTTTTAACAAATAATGGGTACTAATTTCTTGACAAGTTTTTGTTTTTGTTTTTTTTAACGTGACATCGCTACACTGGTAAACTGTTTACCTCCTTTAACAGCGAACTGTACATTATTCGAAACGTAATCAAAATCCAACCAATGGTTTTTACTTTAGGGAGCGGCAATAAACTACGTGGTTCGGTCATGGGCAGAGAGGGAGGGGGGGGGGGTGAGGTTTGGACAGAAAGCTTCGTAGGGATATGCGAGCCGAGCTAAGTAGCTTTCGACTCATTTTATCTGTCACAGTTAAAATGGTGTGCACAATACACAACAGCATCTGAATATTTATTTCTATCATTTAATTATCTCTTTATTTTAGAAACCCTATATACTGACATTGCCACGCATGCACGTGACGTCAAGTCACACGGGACCGGCCCAATAGATCTAACAGACACGTGACTGCTCATAATACTGTACGTGTCGAGAAACCTAGGCACCCAGTATCTAGACTCGCTTGCAGATGTCACGGCATTTTGCACGCCAGTCAGGGTCGGATTAAGGAATTTCGGGCCCCCCTGCGAAGTTTGATTTCGGGGCCCCATACATCTTTTCTAGATGTACTTTTGCCTACACTTTTAATAATTTTCGTGACTTTATATACACATACATAGACACACACACATACGGGCCAGCAGTTTATTGAGTATTAGCTGAACGTGAAAACTTCTCCGAGTCTTTGGTGTTTTATCAATGCATCTCATATGGAAATCCCAACTACTGTCACTTTCTTTTCTGCCTACGACCTGCTGCCCATTGTGTCAACTGAAATTGTTTTTGTGTTCAGTTTTATAGTTATTATATTTATAATACACTTTTTGTATAAGACATTTCTTTCTTGCCTTTCTTTGCTAGTACATATAGGTTTTTGGGGCTGGAGACACGTGAGCTGGCATACACATTTTAACTCAATAACTTTTTATATGAAATGTCAAGAGATGAATGAGTTTATTGGAACGAAATTACATAAATTGCTGAATCAGGTCCAGAGCAACACACACCTTTAAATATATAGGCCTATTGTAATTACATCAGATACGACTTTCTCAAAACTGAATCTGATTAAGGGTTTCTCGTGGAACTCCACGCCTCGGAAACGTCTATTGTGATCGCAGTTAATTAACATTCTAAATTAGCAGGAAAATTGTTCGTTAAGTAAGGACAAATTTTGAAGGGGATCGTGGCGGGCCCCCCGCGACTGCGGTTCTTGCGGCCCTGACGCCAGTGATAGTTCGTATTGTTTTGAAAAGAAACTCTTTTGATTCGGATCGCACAAATCTCGTTGATATTCGTACATCTTTGATTTGAGTGCTCGCTGTACAATAAACTTTACGAGGCTTATCGGAAATGTTTTTCCAACGAGTTCTCAATTTCCAGAACGAGGTAATGAGCTATCGAAATATTTTAAATCCGACAAAGAATCATTTCATTGGAATGTAGAAAGAAAGGCGACAGAACTTTAACAAAAAAAATCCAGCAGATCATATTTTTTTTTCACGCGGCAAGTAAATTTTTTTAATATTTTACCAGTTAATAAACAATGATCACCTATGTTTTTAGTAATTCCTCAATTGGGAAAGTATCCATGATTGCACCCGAGAAAGAGGTTTTCCCAATAACTGATCATTTGCAGGAGTTGCTAGTGTCAACATTTCATTCAGAATATTTATAATTATAAAAAGTATATAAAGCAGATTTTGTTCTTATCTTTATATATAAAGACGAATGAATGTTTGTATGTTTGTTCTTCATACAAATACAGTTTTCATCCGATCTCGATGAAACTTTGCACACTTATCCTTTGAAACAAGGAGAAAAATACTGTCTACACTTGGTTGAAAAATTATCTGTATAAATAACACATGTTGTCTCATAACTTCGAAATATGGCGATAGACAGACACGTTGGATATGGACGTCTCCGTACAGTGTTTCCGTGTAGTGGACTGGCAGCTCAGTGTTTAAAGCGCTTGCTTACGAACATCGTGGTCTCCGGTTCAAATCTCCGTGGAGGCTAAGATTTTTAAAAATTGTTTTTCATCGTAAGAGTCAGGCCTGGGTCATAGGTTATTCGGATTGAATGTTAAACTGTAGATATTAGAAAGTTAGGGGTGCAATGCGAGGCAAATCGTAGGTAGTCTTGCAATGCTGTAGGTGTACACTTTCTTACGTTATATTGATCCCTCAGGTGTTGTTCGCAATCAGTGTGCGAGTGTGAACCACAGTATTATTATTATAAATACGGAAGTAAGTCTCTGTCTTTTTGTTACGTTTTGACGACTAAATGGCTATATCGTTGTGATGGAATTTTATAAGGAAATCTGTATGAAGGGCGCAGGATATTTTTTCCAGTATAATTAACAGTTGTAGTCACGAAATTTTGAGACCTTATCGAATGGTGACAGAAATTGGAAATTGATTCTCTTCAAGAGACAGGTTCGACGGTACAATGATATAGTGATAGCTTTCCTGTCATATTATTCCGACTCGATATGGTTTGGGACCAATCCTTCGTTACCAACAACTTTCTATATTAAATTCTGGCAAAAAAATTCTTAATCCACGCGTTCGAAGTCGCGGGTACGAGCTAGTTCATTATATATCTAATAATTTTAACGACACTCTGTTAAAAGAAAAGGGCACAAAATGTCTTATGGAATTAGTAAGAAAAAAGCTCTGTTTCACACGGCGTGGGGAGGGAGTGATGTTATCAAGGGAGAAAGGGTACAAGGGAGAAGAGGTTCAAGAAGGCCGAAATGGAGCCACGTAGTGTATTAAAACTCCCTTAATTGCGTTCTACGAAAATTTACCTTAAATTAGTCAGCTTTCTTACTTCACATTAAATTGATACATACCATATTTAATCCGCGTGTCCACATTTACATAAACTGAAACCCCCACCAAAATCCGACCAATAGTTTTTAAGTGAATCCCAATTTGCAAACATTAAAAGATAGATAGATGGCACTGTAGATAGGCTTGGACTAGTGTCAGGAAGTCACGTGGCTGTCAAATTTTACTTAAATTTTCATTTCCTTCTCCACACCTGTATTACGATCTCAGATTTACGCCACGCTGTAGAACTTCAAAATATCACAGACCTCATTACTGTTTTAGGCAGCTATCCCTCATCTATGTACTTCACAATTTACAAAAGGAACATCATTTCTTACGTTTAGAAGAAACTTTTACAATTCGCAGTTTTTTCGTCCCGTAGCATGTGTGAATTAAGGCAGAGGAGAGCAATGTGACTAACAGTCTCCTCGTATCGTTTCAAGGAAACTACTCAATGGAATAGTGTATCACGGAGCTGCCAATTAACAGGACTGATGCTGAGAGATATTGTGGATTTTATGCTGCAGTCAACAGAAATTCGTGGAAAAGCTTGTCATACGGATAAATTACCTTACTGGTTTAGGTATATTTTTACGCAATTGACCTGGAACATCTAATAGTTGGATTCCGCCAGATGTAAAGCCACTGCTACAAATTCTACCTTAGTCATTTGTTTAAATCGATTTTTATGCTACATAAAACATTCACGGAAGTTTAGAAATTTTGGTCACGAAAGGTAATATCAAGAATAATTTTCTACCATATACAATCTCTCGCGCAATGTTAACTGAAGTATATCCAACGAGAAAAATTCCACACATGGTTTCGAATGATCGAGAGTTTAGAAGGAAGATGAATGTCCAACCATTTCAAAGCGAAGCAAGTCCAACTTGGGAAGGAACTCGTAAAATTTTGTGTGTCTGAATTGAGAGAGAGAGAGAAAAGTTAATAAACGTATCCTACATATAATTTAACTGACATGTGTAACAGTACTGGACTGGGCAACCAAACAGTATGCAATCTCCGGGGTTTAAACTAGGATTGTAACGGAAGTCATCTTTGCGGATGTTCAATGCTTGCGGATGCGGAATTTATAATTATTTAAATTTTAATATTTTATTAAAAATAAACTTAAAATGAAAATAAGTATATTTTTTATATAAAAATTATACATTTTTCAGAAGTATGGAAACGTCCATTTCCATATAATACTTCCACATTGATTTATTTTTTGCCTCATCTTTCAACAACAGAAAACATGGGATGATTTCACAAGTGAATTAAATTATTTACATAACGAAGCACACGTCTAAAAAAAAAAAATCTTTGTCATGTGAACTTAGCGGAACTCGACTATTTCAATCGTCAAGCACAAGGTCACGCCACCACACATCGCCGTGCCCGCCACCCGCCTTTCCACCGCTCTAGCGGCCCAATCCCAGTACAACTTGTAGAACCTAGGTTCATCCGATTTCCGATAAACTTTGATGGGCCGTCAAAAGGGTTAGAGAACTACATGCAGGACTTGTTGGATTTTGGGACTCCCAAACAACCAACAGAGTCCTTGCTGTCCAACAAGCTATGCGTTAGATCATGATTGGAGAAAACATCCTGTGAGTGTGCGATAGTACCGCGAGAAAGTACGAGTGGAAAGGATTGCTTGGAACATTTTGTTGGACTCCTTTTACTGAGTGGCGGCTCTAGACGTAGTGACACGGTGACATGGCACCACCTTCAAATCAAGAATAAACAAACTAAAAAATAAATTTAGTAAAAGAAAAATAAATATTTATAAGTGCGACAATATCTACTCTACTCTACCTTAAATAAAGTATTGAACGCCATCTGTTGCCCACATCAGTGAACTGTTTCGCTGTCGTGGAGACAGTAGTCGGGTATCACAAATGTCGCATGCGCTCTAGCGTTTTCGCGGCAATTTTCGAGGGAGGAGGTCCGCTTTGTTAATGGCGAATGGAGACAACTTTGTTCTGTCACGCGCTGCCCCGGGCAGTGGGCAGACACCTGGGTTGTGGAGCACATTGGAGCTCTAAAAAGTTAGCAACACTGTCGGTAGAGCGCAGCACAGCTGCCATTTTTGTAACATTCGAGTAATATCCTCTGGAACGGTGCTTCTCAACCTGTGGTTCGCGGAACACTGATGGTCTGTGAATATAGTTCAGATGGTGCACAAGCAGAATATCATAAATGTTGATACCATATTCGTACTGTATGAGGTCATAAGCCCAACTTTTTGAAAGCCTTGAATACTTCAATTACCGTGCCAAAATTCGGCATTTCCAGGATGATGATAGAATAGCATTGTTTCTGCAATGGTCTTTTCATTTCCAGATGGCATCAGAAAGAGCGCCATTCTTCTAACGATTCAGCAAATGACGGTTTCCTTAGGGTTTTAAACAGGTATGAGCAACCGCGTCGCGGTACGTGGTAGGATTGGTAACATAAGAATGATGAAGTAAACAAAAATAGAAGGTGTACCGATTAGCGTCTTTTATTTTGTCCATGTAAGCCGATGGTGTAGTGTAGTGTAGCGTCCAGCATGTAGTAACATTATTATTTATTTGATTTGGTAAATATTAAGACTCTGGTTAATACGTAATTAACTTTTAATATTTCACATCCAGCTTCATAACTGTGTTTTCGTACGAATCAAAACATGGTTTTAGATTTATTATGTTAAGAGTGGTACATGTGCCAGATGTTAACAATAATATGGATAGTAAAATTAGGCCTATCCAAGTTAGTGGTCTGCAACATTTTTAACAATTTACTGGTCCTCAGATTGAAAAAGGTTTAGAAACGCTGCCTTATAAGCTTTGTCAATGCTAGGAGGCAATATTGTTTCTGTTTCTTAGTTCCTTTGAAGGAGAATTACGTAAGATTATGACTGTACATAACAACGTAACGGGAAACGATACTCAGGCGTTCACTGGCGTCGTGACCATCGAAGGCAGTGCCGGATTAAGAAAGTATGGGGCCCTAGGCACAGAAAAATATTTGGCCCCTTTGTTTTTGAAAATAATTATTTGTATTTTTTAAGTACAAAGAAAAGGTTTTTTAGATGACTAATTGAATTTATCATTTTTTATTCAATTAAACAAACGAATTTTACAATTTATGATATTTTGAAAATTACTTTTATTTATCGTACACTACAATGAAACAAAAAAAATTAATTTGCATGTTTTGCATATTACTTTGATTGTTTTATCTTGAATTACTTTATTAGTTATTATTTTTAATTAATGGAAAAAAAGTTAACTCTGGAGCAACCCTCAAAAATCGGGGCTCCAGGCTACTGCATAGTCGTGCCTATTAGGTAACTCAGGACTGCTTGTAGGTCAACTCGTCCAGCGTTTACCGACTGGTCAATTTTAAAACATTTGTCATTGATTAATTTCAAAATCGTTTCTTTAATGAGGCAGTACACGCAGGTAATGAGACTTTCACACGTTACAAATCTTTATGTTGCGAGATTCTTACTCAACTCTGAGCTGTTTGTCCAGGCACCTTTCATTTCTATAACTAAGATCAGTAAACCGTTGAAAAATTTGTGTTGTCACTACCTGAGCAAATCACTTCGGCCGCCTCTGCTTTTACTAGCGTGAATGGGTGAGCGCATCCTATTGTAGTTCAACACCGATGTCCTGTAAGTTGGACCGTGAAGAAGGCGCTTTACTTTACATGCAAGTTTAAACTTGTAAATTCGTCGCTTAGGTAATAAACACCGTTCAGTTCATTGTTATATTTATTGCAAGATCGTTAGATCAAAAACAACCACATTGTTGTTAGCTAAGAGACTATGGGCAGAATCTCGTATAAAGAGAAGAGAATAATATATATTGCAATGTAAACAAAATATCCGCAATAAATATTGCGGATGCGGAGATCAGTTACATCCCTAGTTTAAACTATTAACGTCTAACCATGCAATGCACGCAACTGTGCGATTGGATATTACATGATGTCAGAAGCCAAGACTCCTCAATTTCCCCCCAAGTCTGAGATAGAGATGCTTCTTGGTGGTCTGAAAGTTTAATCCAGTCTTGGGTAAAAGTTTACTAGTTGAACTATACTAGCGAAATCTTTGGATACATCAGCTAAATATGCATGAATTATTATCATTTCGGATATTCCTAATGTACAAAATCGATCAATGTGGCCGAAATTCTGTTTTTCGTTCAAGAGAAATTCCCTTACAGATTTACAAGATCGTTAAACTCAAGTAATGTCAGAGTTCAATTATCATACTGTCTGTCAGCATCATGTGCCCACCGAATTTGTGGTATAGAGCAATTACAGACGTTTGGTGTATTTAAAGATAATATAAGATTTTAGATACATACATAATGAACGAAAGAAGCAGATTCTCGAGTTAATAGCTCTTTGCTCCCTTTTGTCAGCAAAAAAAGTATCGTAATCCATTTTGTCCTTTAAAATTTTTTGCCAATTTAAAGAGTTTTTGTGTTTTAAGATAGGCAAATCAGCTGAAATGAATCAATGTGCAATGTCCTGTAGATTATCAGTTTCTCCCGATGTGAAAACTTTGTGTTTACCTTCCGTGGCATAATCAAGAAGTCTACAGGAAATTAGAAACGTGTTTTAGGTTGAAGGAGGAACGAACATTACCTCAAATGCTATCGGGAGAGCTGCTGTTTATTTATTTAAACCAATGCTGTACAGTGTTAACAAGCCGAGAGGATCCAAAGCAATATAGTTCGTTAGATGATGCCATTGCCTTTTTACCGCCCATATATTTATTTATTTCTTTGTCGATTACAGCAAGCGTTAATTAATATTAAGAAGTATTCGGTATGTGACTTGTGTCTGCATACTTTCATTCTTCCAAAATAATCATATATATTGCATAACAAACCTAGCGTGTTGGCTGAGCGGTAACGCCCTGGCCTCAATACAATACAATACAATAAAATACATTCATTTTCCAAAGGTCCCAGTGTAAGGGACTGACTCTGTGGGATGTGTAAAGTTGTCAATTTACAGAAAAACAATTGCATACTAAAGTAACACACACGCCAGAAGATATACAGTTATGGCATACACGGTACATTAAACAATTGCATAACAAAATAATACACCAGATTATGTGCAGTCATAGCATACATTGCATAACAAAATAATGCAGACACCATATGGTGTACAGTCATAGCATACATGGTACATTAATTATGTCAACTATATTTGCACAAACTAATGGCAATTATTTTGTAGATACCTTAGAAATAAATTCTTTGATGGAGAAGAAGTAGTCAATTAAAAATTCTTTCAATTTTTTCCTGAATTTAATCTCATCGCCTGCTAGACATTTAAGATGTGTTGGGAGCTTAAAGAAGATATGTATCCCCGAATATCCGACCCATTTTTGAACAAATGACGATGACTTGTACTCCTTGTGAAGCTAATTTTTTTACTTCTAGTGTCATGATTGCGTATTTTAATAGAGTAGGTATAATTTGTGACTACAAAGGCCATCAATGAATGTGTGTGTGTGTGTGTGTGTGTGTGTGTGTGTGTGTGTGTCCACTGGATGATTAAAAATGTTAGTCGGGGTTTCAAACTCTCAGAGTTTTGTTTTGTAGCAGCCGCTAATCTTGTAGTTACTTTTTTTTCCGCCAGATGTCAGTGTTTGCAATATGGCAGCTAACGATATAGAGAAGGTTTTTTGCACTCTAGATTTTTTGCACTCTAGATTTTCACGTGTGTCAGTAAGTTAACGTTGTCCAACGGAGTTTTCGAAAAAAATTTATGAAGGATGCACCTTCAGACAATTCCATTCGGAGGTGGTATGCACAGTTCGTGGAGAAGGGCTGCTTATGCAAAGGGAAAAGCAGTGGGCGTCCTTCTGTGTCGAAAGTCGACGTGAACCGCTTCAGAGAAGCTTATCAACGTATCCCGCGGAAATCAACAAGAAGAGGCAGCAGAGAACTGAACATTCCGCAAACCACAGTTTGGCGCGTGCTACGAAAACGCCTAAAAATTAAAGCCTGTCGCCTAGGGCTGCTTCAGGCTTTAACACCTGACTACCATCGCAAACGTCTCACGTTTTGCAACACTATGCAAGAAAAAATGGAAGAAGATGGGTTTTGTAAAACTCATTTTTAGTGATGAAGCGAACTTTCACTTATGCGGGAAAGTTAACAAGCATAATGTGCGGATTTGCGGGACAGAAAATCTCAGTGCTTTTATTGAACACCAGCGTGATTCTCCAAAAGTGTGTGTGTTCGCTGCTGTTTCCAAGGCGAAAGTGTACGGCCCGTTCTTCTTCAATGAACAGACAGTAACAGGACTAACTTACTTCGATATGGTCTCTGAGTGGTTGCTGGCTCAGCTGAAAGAGGTGGATGATTTCGTATTCCAACAAGATGGGGCTCCACCTCATTTCCATAGGGAGGTCAGAACATTTCTCCGTCTCTAAAGACCTCGCTGTTGAGAGACGTAAATACAATAAAAAAAAAAAAAAAAAGAACATTTCTCAACGAACAATTGCCGCAGCGATGGATAGGATGCGGAGCTGACAGTGACCTAATGGTCATGGCTTGGCCATCTCGTTCACCAGATTTAACCCCATGTGATTTTTTTCTATGGGGTTACGTCAAGGATCAAGTTTATCTTCCTCTTTTACCTGCGACTATCCCGCAACTGAGAGAACGGATCAGGGCCGCCTTTCTAAACATTTCTGATGACATGCTGCGTCGCGTGTGGGATGAAATGGACTATCGCATAGATGTGTGCAGAGTGACACAGGGCGTACATATCGAACATTTGTAATAGATGTAAAAATATTTGATGAGTTTCTTTACACATCAAAATTAGATTCAAATTCATATCTCAATTGTGCTAAGTATAGGAATTTTTTGAAACTCTGACAATCATTTTGAATCGCCCTATATATATATATATATATATATAGCCACCAATGTTAAAATCCATAACTTCTTTAACGGCTCTCTGCGTGAAGTTCTACTGCCAACCCCACATATAATGCTTATTACTCACTTTTGGGCTCTGCGAGTAAAATTGCCCCAGAATATCATTCCATATGACATTTTGGACTAAATATAAGCAAAATAAACTAGTTTCCTTATACGGTGTAACGGGACACGCTGTCGCCACGTTACAAGGTGCATTTTTATTATATATATCATAATGTTAGAGTAATTTACATAAATCTTGGGCGACCACCTAAATAGATTTTTGTTGTAATTTTATAAAGTACGTAAGATTCCAAGTGAGGACTGTAATCAAATGGTGAACATACAGTGTATCTTGGTAAAGCGAATATTAAAGAGTTATTGAGCTGCGTAGGCTTGAAGCTAATCGTGGTCTTCCCGAACCATGGCGACAGGAAGTAGCTGATCTGGGGTTTTTCCGGACCACACATTCTGCTCCCTGGGGATGGGTGGTCAACAGGGTCACTCACCTGGCTGGAAATGCCTGCCGCCCGATACCCGAATGTGCTCTCACCCCGGCGAACTTAGCCGAATATGTCCGACCTCAGTGATACGAGCGGGGCAAATCAGATATCGGGGATATCACGTGACATTAGGTGCCGACCTGAAGATCCAATCCAAATGAGCGTATAACTTAAAAAACTGGGAATTTCTGTTATATGTGAGCTTCGAGACTACAAGGGGCGGAGCGAGAAGTTTCCTCGCGAGGGAGAAGAGCGACGAAATTCAATTCGTTCTTCGAGTCCATGCTATGCGAGTCTAGTCTGTGGCGGACTAGGAAAGTTGACTTCTCGCCAACTGCTGCTATATGACTTCTGGCTGCCGGCTTGCTGGAGCAAGCTTATCATGGCGACACAGCCGGTAATGCCTGTAGCCGCCTTGTGAGATAGTCTCACATACCGTGGGTCCGCTCCAATCACCGCAGACATCAGACGCAGAACTACAATGGTAACTTATTACGACCAAGCCATCTGATTGTGCATTCCGTGAAACTGAATCCTTAAGCGACTATGAGAGGATAGATCCATGTTCTAACTTTGTAATTGAACCAAACCCCTGAGCTAGTGGCATAATTTGCCAGAACTAATTGTTTTCGAATGATATTGTTCATTCGTGGCGCCCATGATTTTCTTTTAACTGTAAAGTCACAGTATTATGATACCTTTGTCTAAGATCGTAATAACTTGTAATTTTCATTGTTTCCAAATGTTATTATTTCTTGCATTTTAATTCTGAGATGGATTTAAAAATGAATATACAATTGTTTGCTTGCTCATGACGGCTAATTGTACCTCTGAGCGTTGCTTTTATGATTTTGCCAATCTGTGTTAAGGTTAACGGTAAATTCGCTCAGACTTGTAATCGCCAGTGATAAGAAAATAAATGTCATATTGGACAATTTTTCCTAAATTCCAACTAACATCGAGATTCTTGCAAAATTAAGAAATTTTCACTCCTTCATAAAAATTAAGATTAAAAACCCCCTTTTTAATCAAAAGGTATGAAAGATAATTGTAACGTGTTTTGCCCACTAAGGCACCTCACGGAGATTACCTATAGCTGAAATTGTACAAATTGCAAATGTGGCTGCACCCAATCGCTTCAGTAAGTCAAACATGTAACCTCCAATTTAAAGTATGACCAATATGCAAATCTAGAAATTTCACACTTTACATATCGAATGGACTGGCCTTCAAATTTTATATCAGTGGTGTTAATTTGTGTGATGTACTGAATTGCATTTGAGTTTTATCGAGGTTTAAAGATAAGCCGTTAGCTGTAAATCACTTATTAATAAGGTCAAAGACAGAATTTGAAATATTTTCTGTAGATAAATCTGGAGGATTTTTTAATTCCGATGCTTGAGTTATCTACAAATTTTGAGTCTTTAGATATAACGCAGGGTAGACATGTATTAATATTAAAAACAATAGTAGTCCCAATATAGAACCCTGAGGAATTCAACATCTGATAAATCCACACTTAGAAAACGGTGGACAACATAATGCAGCATACGAATGATCCAGTGACACCTTCAGTTTTCTATTCAGAAGGTAAGAACTATGCCATTTATTAACAACGCCATCTACACCAAAATATTTTCATTTTTGTATCGGAAGTTCCTGATCAACATGCTCGAATGCTTTAGGCAAGTAAGAGAAAATTACAACAGGAATTAATTTATCATTTATTCCTTTTAAAATATTGTCAGCGAATGCAAATAATATTACTTTTTAAGGTATTCATAAGCTCTATTGTACATTGCTTTCTCAAAAACTTTGGAGAAGTCTGTTAGTGACGAGATAGGACGGTAATTTGATACGGCTGTCTTATTTTCCTTGTTATAGAGTTGTTTAACTACAGCACACTTAAGCCTTTCTGGAAAGGTACTCTCAAGTAAAGGTATATTGAGTAGATAACTTAGAATATTACTTAATTCCATGGAGCCCATTTTAATTATTCTGCTGTAAATCTCAACATAAGCACACGCGTATTTGTTCTTAAGAGACATGACAGCTTTTTTTTTTTTTTTTTATTTCTTCTGGAGCAGCTAAATTTACATAGATAATATCAAATTTTTCTTGGAAGCATGTATTGACAAAATCCATACTATGTGGCACGGAGCTATTGGCAGTCAATTTATCAGCAACAGATAAAAAAAAATGTTGATTAAATATAGCAGGAATTTAAAAATTAGATTTCACTGAATTTTCTTTGATGTGAATGTCATTACTGCGCAACCATTGAGTCAAGTCCCGCCATTTCTGTGTATTTTATTTAAAGCGCTGTAGTTAGATTTTATCGTTGAATAATTTCTGTCGTCGCAGAGTAGCAGCTAGTTGGTTTCCAGAAACCGGCGTAACTAGTGCCGCTATCGGTTTACTTAATTTAAAGTGGTGATGGCTTTTGCTTTATTTCCGTTAATTGAATTGCTGCAGCGTGCTGTAATCGTGATCGCCTTTAATTATTTTCTTTTTCTATAGGAAAGTATATAGAGCTTATTCGTCTTTTATTTAGTACGGTGGTTGGTTAACACTGTTTATCAGTACGTCCTATTAACTACTTAGTGCAGTATCCGTCGTCTGGTCTAAATTTATCTCCTCAGTTAGGTTTTATTTAGGTCGTGCCTAGTGGTTATTAGTAAGTTGTGAACAGTTTATTTGGATCACTCGGTTAGTACATCTTTCATCCTCTCCGTAGTTTTTGTTTTCAAAGTCATATTTGTAGGGACTGTGATTGCTGCGTGCAGATGCGGGCTGAGGTGGCTGATCTTCGCGCTCAGCTTGCAGCTTTGCTAACGAAAGTTACAAGGCTGTAAGCTGCCGTAGGTGACTGCAGCAAATATGGAAGGGGTGACCCTGATGAAGCTAGTGTTCTCACAGGTTCTCCCCTACCAAATATCGTACCTGCAGTCCAGGCTGAGACTTCTTAGTCTATGCGGCGGTCACCTGACGGTGTCTGCCGCGTGGTTTCCGGACGTCGACGCCGCATGCGGGGGCAGTCGTACAAGTCTGAATCCCAGGAGGGCAAGCTTTTACCACTGTCTAATAGGTTTGATGTGTTGTCTGAGTCTGATTCAGTACCACAATCGTCAAACTGCGAGTTGCCAGCCCCCCCGCCCGCTAGGTCTAAGCGACCACAGAAGGGGATTCTGGTCATAGGTAACTCCAACGTTAGGAATTTCATTGAGCCCCTTAGGGACATGGCGAATAGGTCAGGGATGAAGTCCTGTGTCCATTCATTGTGCATTCCTGGAGGTATGATCCAAGATGTTGAACAGGCCATCCCGGATGCCATTGAACGGACGAGGTGTAGCCAGCTGCAGATTGTAGCTCATGTCGGCACAAATGATGCTTGCCGCCTGGGGTCGGAGGGTATCCTCTATTCCTTCCGGCGGCTTGCCACAGGGTGAGCTCTGTGGTTGATGACCGCAAGATTTCGGCTGAGTTAACTATCTGCAGCATTGTCGATAGAACTGACTGTGGACCTCTGGTTCAGAGCCGAGTCGAGGGTCTGACCCAGAAACTGCGGCGTTTCTGCGATAATGATGGCTGCAGATTCCTAGATCTTCGCCCTGGCGTCGAGTCGTGTAGGGTTCCCTTGGATATATCAGGTGTGCACTACACACGTGAATCGGCTACACGGGTGGCAGAGGCCGTGTGGAGTGCAGTGGAGGATTTTTTACGCTGCGGGAGGAAGACCCGAAACTGGGATTACAGTTACGGACAGCCCAGTTAAATTCGTCA
This sequence comes from Vandiemenella viatica, assembly GCA_031002005.1. Classification (NCBI taxonomy): domain Eukaryota; kingdom Metazoa; phylum Arthropoda; class Insecta; order Orthoptera; family Morabidae; genus Vandiemenella; species Vandiemenella viatica. The sequence goes on from CM061921.1 coordinate 16,302,463, forward strand.
ACATATGTTAGGAGTAACGTAAATCAATCTCGACCGTTAAAAGTACTCGTTATTAACTGTAGAAGTGTTTGTAATAATCATCCTGAGCTTGAAAGTATTATTAGTAGCACAGGAGCAGATATTGTATTAGGTACTGAAAGCTGGTTAAAACCGGAAATAAGTTCAGCAGAAATTTTTAACAATGGCATGAATGTTTTCCTTAAGAATAGGTTACATTCAAATGGTGGTGGTGTATTTATAGCTGTTAGTAAACACCTGTCGTGTAATGAAATAAATATCAATACGGTCTGTGAAATCTTAAGGATTAGACTAAAAGTAGGTAGGACAAAACTTGTAATAGGGTCTTTCTATCGTCCACCAGATGTAGCTGTTGCTGAGGCCTTAAGAGATAATGTAAGTAATATAGCTCGTCAATTTCCGGATCATGGAATAATACTAGGAGGTGACTTCAACATTCCGTATATCGACTGGACTAATTACGCTCTCGTTTCTGGTGGCAGAGATAAAATATCCTGTGAGATTATTCGTGACCTTTTCTCAGATCTTAATCTTGAGCAGCTCGTTACTGAACCAACGCGGTGCCACAACGATAACGAAAACATTTTAGATATTCTCGTTACAAATAGGCCTGAATTATTCACGGACATTTCTACCACCACGGGAATAAGTGATCATTAAGCTGTAATTGCTACAGTAAAATTAACAGCTGCGCGCAAAAAGAAAAAAGAAAGGGTCATTTACAGGTTCAGAAAGGGCCCAAATGAGAGTTTAAGAACGTTTTTGAGGGATAATTACCTTTATAGAAGGAAGAGGCTCGGTTGAAGAGATGTGGCTTCGATTCATGTATATAGTCCGGTACGGTATGGACTTTCATATCCCGAAAAGGACAATCAGGGATGGAAACGATCAACCGTGGTTTACACGTGAAGTTAAAAGGGTTACTTAAAAAGCAAAGGAAGATACATGCATGCTCAAGAAGGACGATGTATAGGAGTGATTTAGAAAAGTTAGCTGTTACAAGAGGACATGTCAAGAATGCGATGCGCAAGGCCTTTAATGACTTTCGCTGGAACTCACTTTCCAAGAGCCTCATCGAAAATTCCAAGAAATTTTGGTCGTATGTAAAAAAAAGTGGTTGTGACAAAAGAATACCAGTTCTACTACAACACGGTCGGGAAGTTGATGACAGCCGCGACAAGGCTACTGTATTTAACATCGAATTTAAAAATTCTTTCACTGACGAAAACTTGGAAAACATTCCAGTTTTTCCACGGCGTGTAGAATTTGAGATGGATCCAGTACAAATTGATAGTGTGGGTATCATATAGCAATTAAAGCTCCTGAAGAGAGGGAAAGCGCCGGGTCCCGATGGTATACCAGTAAGAGTATTTTCGGAATACGCGGAAGAAATAGAACCATTTCTGTCAAATATATTTCATAAATCATTAGAAGAAAGAAAAGTATCTTCCGACTGGAAAATGGCGCAGGTGATTCCCGTTTTCAAGAAAGGAGATCGGAGAGATCCTAGGAATTAGTGACCCATATCTCTATCAACTGTTTGCAGTAGAATTCTGGAGCATGTCATATGTTCTAACGTTATGAAGTTTCTAGATGGAAACTACTTACTTACAGCAAACCAACACGAATTTCGAATGAACCGATCGTGTAAAACGCAACTGGCTCTATTTTCGCATGACGTAATGAAAGTTACTGATGCAGGATCACAAGTTGATGCTATTTTCTTGGATTTTCAGAAAGCTTTTGACTCTGTACCACACAAACGACTTTTAGCGAAGATTCGAGTGTATGGTATATCTGATCAGATTTGCGAATGGATACGCGATTTTCTAGCTGGTCGGTCACAGTATGTCGTTGTTGACGGGGAAGCCTCTTCAAAGCTAGATGTTAGTCCGGGCGTTCCTCAAGGAAGTGTAATAGGACCACTTCTTTTCTTAATTTTTATAAACGATCTCTGTGACAACGTTAATTGCAGGATGCGTTTTTTGCTGTTGCACTTATTTATAGGGAAGTGAGGTGCTCTGACGATTGCTTAGAAATTCAGTGCGATCTGGATGTTATTTCGGAATGGTGCCGTAAATGGCAGCTTACACTTAACTGTAAAAAGTGCAAGGCAATGCAAATAAGTAATAAAAAGGTCCCGTTTGCTTATGAGTACAAAGTTAACAATTCAGTTGTTCACACTGTGGATTCCCTGAAGTATCTAGGCGTAATAGTTCAAAGCAACATGAAACTACGATTTATAAGTCGAATTTTGAGAAGTTGTAATGCTCATACAAAGGAAATAGCGTACAAAACACTAGTACGTCCGCATTTGGAATACTGTTGTTGAATTTGGGATCCGTATTGCAAGGGATTGATTGACACATTAGAGAAAATACATAGGAGAACCGCTCGATTCGTAACTACTAGTTTCAGTCCTTACATAAGTGTCACAGAGCTGATACGTGGGTTGGGCTGGGATTGTTTGGTGGACAGATGACGTCGTTTTCGTTTGAATTTGTTGAGAATATGCAAAAATCTTTAATTTACGAGGGCAACGAAATACTTCTTCCGCCAACTTAGGTCGCAATGACAGGAGGGATAAGATTCGAGAAATAAGATGCCGTATTGATACATTTATGTATTCCTTCTTTCCTCGTTCTGTACGTGATTGGAATGCAATGAATTAGCACCCTCTGCCACCCACAGTATTTGTTATTTGCAGAGTATAGATGGAGATGGAAAAAAAAGGAAATAGAGAAATATAATTCTTCAATTTTTACACTTTTAGTTTCTTTAATAACCCCAGTATTTTGCAGTACTGCTTGTAATGGGTTTTAACATTAGCATTTTGACTGTTCCTAGAGCCAATATATAATTTCCTTTTACAAATGCATGATGTTCGAATGCCCACAGTTACCCATGGTTTTTGTTCTTTTTGTGAAGCACACCACCATTTCATGGGGAAGTAAGTTTCAAAGTAATTTAATACATCGTTACTAAAAATATTGTATTTTTTATTCATACTTTGTGCACTGGAAAAATATTCCCAGTTTGTGCTATTAAGGCATTTTCCAAAAACAACTAACTGGTTTATCATTTACTACTTGCTTAAGCTTAAAAGCTTGAAGCTAGTTCCTGTTAAAGTACAGGGTGATTCAAAATGATTGTCGGGGTTTCAAAAAATTCCTACACTTAGCACAATTGAGATACGAATTTGAATCTAATTTTGATGTGTAAAGAAACTCATCAAGTATTTTTACATCCATTACAAATGTTCGATATGTACGCCCTGTGTCATTCTGCACACATCTATGTGATAGTCCATTTCATCCCACACGCGACGCAGCATGTCATCAGAAATGTTTAGAAAGGCGGCCCTGATCCGTTCTCTCAGTTGCGGGATAGTCGCAGGTAAAAGAGGAAGATAAACTTGATCCTTGACGTAACCCCATAGAAAAAAATCACATGGGGTTAAATCTGGTGAACGAGATGGCCAAGCCATGACCATTAGGTAACTGTCAGCTCCGCATCCTATCCATCGCTGCGGCAATTGTTCGTTGAGAAATGTTCTGACCTCCCTATGGAAATGAGGTGGAGCCCCATCTTGTTGGAATACGAAATCATCCACCTCTTTCAGCTGAGCCAGCAACCACTCAGAGACCATATCGAAGTAAGTTAGTCCTGTTACTGTCTGTTCATTGAAGAAGAACGGGCCGTACACTTTCGCCTTGGAAACAGCAGCGAACACACACACTTTTGGAGAATCACGCTGGTGTTCAATAAAAGCACTGGGATTTTCTGTCCCCCAAATCCGCACATTATGCTTGTTAACTTTCCCGCACAAGTGAAAGTTCGCTTCATCACTAAAAATGAGTTTTTTACAAAACCCATCTTCTTCCATTTTTTCTTGCATAGTGTTGCAAAACGTGAGACGTTTGCGATGGTAGTCAGGTGTTAAAGCCTGAAGCAGCCCTAGGCGACAGGCTTTAATTTTTAGGCGTTTTCGTAGCACGCGCCAAACTGTGGTTTGCGGAATGTTCAGTTCTCTGCTGCCTCTTCTTGTTGATTTCCGCGAGCTACGTTGATAAGCTTCTCTTGACGCGGCTCACGTCGACTTCCGACACAGCAGGACGCCCACTGATTTTCCCTTTGCATAAGCAGCCCTTCTCCACGAACTGCGCATACCACCTCCGGATGGAATTGTCTGAATGTGCATCCTTCATAAATTTTTTTCGAAAACTCCGTTGGACAACGTTAACTTACTGACACACGTGAAAATCTAGAGTGCAAAAAACCTTCTCTATATCGTTAGCTGCCATATTGCAAACACTAACATCTGGCGGAACAAAACGTAACTACGAGATTAGCTGCTTCTACAAAAGAAAACTTTGAGAGTTTGTCTATTCATCCATGTAAAGATAATACTTGTATGTTTAGTACACAGCCGGTAAAAATTTCATGAAACCCGCCCCCCCCCCCCGACAATCATTTTGAATCACTCTGTACTGATAGTTAATTACTGGGCATCATGAACTGAAACTCCATTAACAAATGGCTTGATTGTATAACTGAATTTTGAGATATCGAGGAACACAATATTTATAGCTGAGTAACTATTATTCAGTATTCTAGTGGGAAAATTAACTATCTTGATTTGGTTGAATGAACTGACTAATGATTCCAAGGTTATAGGGTCAGTTACTTAAAAATCTACATTAAAATCGCCACAGAAGACTATATTGGCTACTTTTCTGTTAATGTTAATGTGAGTTCAAATTGGTTAAGAAAAATAGCAAATTTTCCAGCGGGTGTTCTGTATACAGTTACTTTTATGAAATTTTCATTAATGAAATTTAGCCGTGTAGCACAGGCTTCGAAATGTTGATCAAGACAATACTTGCTAATGTTGGGTTTTATTAGACGGAGAATAAAACCCAACATTCGTATAGCAGCTAAGGATATTGACCTAAGTATTCAAAATACTTGCTAATATTTACACTGAAGAGCCAAAGATACTAGTACACCTGCCTACTATCGTGTAGGGTCCCCGCGAGCTCGCAGAAGTGCCGCAACACGACGTGGCATGGACTCGACTAATGTCTGAAGTAGTGCTGGAGGAAATTGACACCATGCAGCCTGCAGGGCTGTCCATTAATCCGTAAGAGCACGACGGGGTGGAGATCTCATCTGAACGGCACATTGCAAGGCATCCAAGATATGCTCAATAATGTTCATGTCTGGGGAGTTTGGTGGCCAGCGGAGGTGTTTAAGCTCAGAAGAGTGTTCCTGGAGCCACTCTGTAGCAATTCTGGACGTGTGGGGTGTCGCATTGTCCTGCTGGAATTTGCCCAAGTCCGTCGGAATGCACAATGGATATGAATGGATGCAGGTGATCAGCCAGGATGCGTACGTACGTGTCACCTGTCAGAGTCGTATCTAGACGTATCGGGGGTACCATGTCACTCCAACTGCACACGCCCCACACCATTACAGAGCCTCCACCAGCTTGAACAGTCCCCTGCTGAGATGCAGGGTCCATGAATTCATGGGGTTGTCTCCATACCCGTACTGTCCATCCGCTCGATATAATTGGAAACGAGTCTCGTCAGACCGGGCGTCGTGTTTCCAATCATCAACAGTCCAATGTCGGTGTTGACGGTACCAGGCGAGGCGTAATGCTTTGTGTCGTGCACTCGGCTAGGATAGACGAGTGGGCCTTTGGCTCCGAAAGCCCATATAATGTTTTGTTGAATGGTTCGCACACTGACACTTGTTGATATCCCAGAATTGAAATCCGCAGCAATTTGCGGAAGGGTTGCACTTTGGTCACGTAGAAAGGTTCTCTTCAGTCGTCGTTGGTCCCGTTCTTGCAGGATCTTTTTCCGGCAGCAGCGATGTCGGGGATCTGATGATTTACCGGATTCCCGAATTTCACGGTGCACTCATGAAATGGTCGTACGGGAACATCAACACCTCGTCGCTACCTCAGAAAATGCTGTGTCCCATTTCTCGTGCTCCGGCTATGACACCACTTTCAAACTCACTTAAATCGTGAAGACCTGCCATTATAGCAGCAGTAGTCGATCTAACGCCTGTGCCAGACACCTGTTGTCTTATATAGGCGTTGCCGACCGCAGTGCCGTACCCTGAGTGTTTACATATATCTGTGTTTGCATATGCATGCTTATACCAGTTTCTTTGGCTCTTCGGTGTATATCTTCAAAACTATTGCCATTTCTAATATAAGTGATAACTTCTCCTTTTTCCAATTTTGTTCGGAGTAATGAGAAGTTATATTAAAGTCGGTTATATATGACATACTATACCTGTAGTTAAATGGTGTTTATACAAGCATAGAACATCAATTCTATTGGTAGAATTTACTTCATTTATGAGAACTAGCAATTCATCCGCTTTGTTTGATAACTTTCCGATATTCTGATGTAATAAATGAATTCCTACACAACAACAACAACAGAGCAGTTCGGCAACATGATTTTCATGTGACATGTAGTAACCATGGAGGAAGTAGTAACTGTAATGTTTAATGTCTATGGTTGAATAGTTATAATCTATGGAAGTACTACATATGACTGGATACTTTGTTGTTTACTGTTATGTGGAATGTGAATGGGAAGCGGCAGCCACTTTTTGTCTATTTTTGAGATGCGTACGTATGTAATTCGTCAAGATTTATCAAAAGTTTAACGGTGCGTGATTTTCTTTGTGTTCTGTCTGTTATTTTGTTCTTTGCATTTGTTTCCTTTCATTGCTTGGCACAAAGTATTTTACGATGTAACTTTACCTGTTCCAAATTTATTTGCTGGTCAGCATTGTAAGATCAGTACCCAAAATCTTTGTGATTCCTATTGACAACCTCTTATAAGTTCTTGGTGTTTTTCACGATATGATATTTACATATCGATCGACGATAGGTTCCCAGACTTTTTTCCATTTTTAACTTTACTCACTGAGGTGAAACCAGTGTTCACGCTGTATTAACTACCCTTCACCAATGTAATACAATCTAAAATACATTGTGTAATTGGTATTAGACTTCCACAGTGCCGCTTAGTTTAATTGTATGTCAGTATAGTTGAAACCCTTATTTTGTCATGTAGTCACAAAGTCCGTCCTGTTTTAAACAATTAGAAAAATATGCAATTACGGTACTAGAAGTAAAAATGATGTTCACAAGGAGTGCAAGTCATTATCAGTAATTCGAAAAGAAGTCGGATATCGATACATACCTTCAACATGCTCCCAATGCATCTTGAAAATCTAGCAGGAGATGAGAGTATATTTTACAAAAAATTAAAAGCATTTTTACTTGGTGACTTTCATTGCTTGGTAGTATTATTGAACTATACAATACTACCAGCCTTCTTCCTTGCCAATGTTTTCATAGAGACATAATGCATTAATTTTAAACAATAGCCAACATTTTAGATGAATAGAAACTAAGAACACAGTGTTTTTCACATTCAAACTGTTAGTGTGCTTATTATTGTTTGGTCATATCTTTTTTTCACTTAAATTGATTAACTTTCCAGGTGGTATCACTTCTACTTTAGGCCTACTTAATTTGAAAAACAAGCCTTAGACAAACAGCATAGCTTTCATACTTAATGTCAGGACGTATGTGAAACAAGATAGTAGGCTTACTACTGCTATCTTAAACTTTAGTAGAACTGAAAAAGTCAATTGTTTACATTTGGAATTATGGGAAACAACTAGCCTATATTGTACTGCACTGTATAGGATAATCTGAAATTATTGCTGGTCCCAGGCCTTCCAATGGCAAAAGCTAGATATCTAATACTCGTAGACTTCTGGGCTCTAGCGCAATCACTGGGACTCATCAAGGAATTGTCGTTCTGGTATGAAAAATATTGCACATGTTCCTTTGGTGATACTACTTAATATATGTTGCTCTTGGAGCAGTAAAATATATAGATACCTCACAAACTTCACTCAAAAAGTGTGGTAACGCTATACCACGAGTGACTGGGAGAAGCCTTATAGCAAAGTATAATGATCATGCACATGTTCTTTGAACGATATTATTTGGGAATATGTTGCTATCATAAGTATAAATATTGAAAAAATTAAAAATAATTACATACTAAAACAAAACAACTTTGAACCATAAACGGAAGTTAGTTGTCTCATTTACATTCATATGTGCGACGTCCAACGATAATAGGTATTACGTTGTCCAGAAACATATCAGGCATGTTAACATTTAAGTTATCATGATTTTCAAGCAGAATCATTAGCGGCGTCTGTTGATAGGTTGGAAGTAGCCTGGACCAAAATGGAAAGAGGCTTCCTTTTGTAGCTTAATGGTATTGAAATTTTGTTTTTATAATAAATTTATGTTGGGTTGGTTTTCATTGTTGTTGGTCATTGATGCATTTTGTTGCATGTAATATTAGTATCGCTGGAGGTCGCATACGATTACACACTAAGCGATGAGAGGACGCCATTTATTATGTTACAGCAGTTTTTTTTATTATTAAGTTGGTGCATTATACACTACCTAGATGGGTGTAATTGAAACATATTACGAAATAATGTACTCGATGGAGCAATAGCATCATCATTACACATCGCCATATGCCTTCTCCCAGTCACTCGCCGCCTTAATACGTTACGGCACTTTTCGAGTGAAGTTTGTGAGGATGGGTATATTTTACAGCTCTAAGAGCAACATATATTAAATAATATCATCCAATGAATGTGTGCAACAGTTTTCAGACCAAAACGACAATTCATTGAAAAGACGCAGTGATTGTACTATAACAGACTTCTGTATGAGATACAGCTGTTTAACACAAAGAAAAATCTCTCTTTCAAGAACTGTAAAATGCCTGAACTTTGCAACATTTAATTTTATTTTATTAAAAAGGGAAGGAATTGCTCTAATGTTTCAAAATTAATGTCGTACTATTCTTCTGCCTAAGTTGCTAATGTTTACAGACTTACGATATTCATTGCCTAACATCTTTCTTCTCCATCTTCTCTGTCTTTCTTTTGCCGTTTTGTCTGTTTTTGTTTTGACAACTCACTTGAACAGCATCCACTCACAGATGTAGTTGGAACACTATTTTACCCCAAAATATTTTAAACAGGATGACAATATTGTAATTTAAGAGTGTTACATTTCTACAGGTTGCCCATTAGATTTTTAAATGCAGTTTTCATTTGCCATGTATTTCCCCACACCATTGTTCATTTCCAATTCTTTTTCCTTTAAGGTCATTTCCATCTGCAACAAAACAGGATTTTCCGAACAATTATTAGGAAATAAAGCGTGCTCCATCGCAACTACATAAACTTTATTTAGTCACCAGTGGATAAGTGGCTAAAGCATTGCACCTCACCATATGGTTTGGAAGATACTGTAAATCCTGCCTTTAATTATGTAGGTAAGGTGCAGGTACCTACTATATGTAGAGCCCAGAGAGCGGTGATTGGGAAGAATATAAAATTAGTAAGTTGAGATGTCTCCCTGTGCTAGGTAGTAACTGTGGGAGAGGCATAGGATATCTTCTGTATTAAAATTATTAATAGGCAACCAGAACTTTTTAGTTAATTTTTTCCCCGTGATCAGTCTCTATAGTACGCCATCTTTTTGTATTCTAAGCTAATACCATCATCTCCACATGCTCATTATGTCTTCAGCAGTCTGCTTTGCATATTAACCTTGTCTATCTCTCTAGTCCCCCCCCCCCAACTCTCTCTCTCTCCCTTCATTTTATCTCCTGATAAATTAATCAGCCTCTACACATCTTAAATACTGATCTGCTGTCCAGTGTGTTTTTGAGAATCTTCTACAGACTCGTTTCTAATGTATCATTTCAATGACATGATCATTTTGTTCTTTATTTGTGCACTTAATTTTTGATATCAGTCCATACCACAGAATATATTGAGGGTAAACAAATGAAAATCTGCGACACAGTTACTTTTGTTGCTTTAATTTATTTAATAAATTAAAGCAACAAAAGTAACTGTGTCGCAGATTTTCATTTGTTTACCCTCAATTTGAAACAGTTGCAGACTTTCACTAATCCATTTTGTTATGGATAAAGTTAAGACAGAATATATTGTTGGTTGGGGTAATTCCGGACGGTTTTGACAGTTTCGATGATTTTTTCAGTGTTTAATTGGTTTTAGTCCTCATAAATTTGTTAAATTCACAATCAATGAGTATGATCAGATTCCTTATTTGGTAATGAATCCAATCATGTCAATTTAATGGCTAAAAAAATTATTTTACTGCTGGTAAGTTAGGTTCCGGAATGACCCCATCTTGTCCGGAATTACCCACTGTCAGTGGGGTAATTTCGGATACAGATCATAGGTCAAAGCAATGTCCATCCAATAATATTTAGGAAGTATATATGTTAAACCTTCATTGGAATGAAGGTGAAGTGTTAGCCTTCAGACAATCTATCGAAAATTGTAGATTTTGGAAAATTATAAAAGTTGCAGCTCCTTTGACTGTCATATTTTTATTTTCTACATCCCTAACAGCATTAGCCAAGTCATCAGCTGAATAGGAGGGGCCAACCTTTTTTAACGTAAGTTCTTGGCATTTTATACCTAAAAAAGACCAAAATGTGAATTGATAATGAAACCTGGATAGAAAACCTTATCGTCCCGCTACTCCTTTGTGGTGGGGTAATTCCGGACTAACCTCAAAATGGACGCAGGTACACCTGTCATTTTCCAAAACACATAAAATCGATCATTCATAATCTTGAAAAGTTGATAAAACACTATATGGTTCAATAAAATATTGTTTTCACTTACCTGCAGGGCTATAAAGAGGAGTAGTTGGTTTGTAAAATGGATGTTTATGATTGTTCTCCTGAGTCCGTCCTTATCACAACAATGACGTTCACAAAAATGGCGCCAAGAACTATCAGTGTGACCAACTGATCTCGATGTACAACATACTAGCATGGGAATTCCCTAATCTTAAAATTAAGTCTGCCATTAAACTTTTTCGTAATTACCCCGATCCGGAATTACCCCAACCGGCCCTAAGTTGTTCAACAGAATTCTCAAGGTCGTGTGTGTATTGGAAAGGAAATGATAAGGTTTTTAGCATGGAATTTGTTTAGACTGTATTGAGTATGTTTGTGTTAATCCTACATCAGAGCACACAAAGTATCTGACACCATACTTACCATTATTAATGCTGATTACATTTTGGTTATTTAACATCCCAAAATTAGACGCAATTTCCAATATTAACTACAAATATAAAACTTCCAATGTCTGTTACTAGATATGAATATACTTCCCAAAGATTCTTGTCAATTGTTGCATTTGTACAGCATCAAAGAAATCATCTACCATGTCAATGATAACTGTCCTCTTTTTTTATCCCAAAACACACATCATTCAGTCAGTCCTGATTTCTAAGTTTAAAATTCTTTCAAAAAGTATTATGGATTCTGAAGTGGAAAAACTTCCACTTTTGATTAGTTGTCAAGGATTTTCTACTAAAATGGGTAATATTAATTGCACTGGAATTATAATTATGCCTGGGTTTCTAAACAGATTTCTGTACTTTGTCCATGCACTTATTTTGTAAATAATTCTTAAAGTATGGTTCTGTGATTCAAATAATTTTACATGTGTGAAAGATTTCTCCTGAAGGCCAGACGTTAAGAGAGCAGGGAGTGAAAGTTCGCAAATTGCACCTGCTTTGTTTTCATATCAATTATGAAAACAATTTATCTAAAAAAAATTGTTTCTACATAGACAGTTATTACTAGGAATTTTTTGCAGCTGCTTTCATTGATTGTCTTCCCTTTAGATATCACATTGTATTTCTACTTTATTTTATTATGTGTGAGAATAGTTACAACTAAAAAGATTTTTTTCTTTTCTGTATTAATAATCACTTTAATTGAATTGAACATATGTGGAGTATAAAGATGTTATGTTGATGCCTCTTTAAAGGTACATAAATGACATCAGCAAAGAGCATTAAATTTTTTCTACCATGTAATATAAATGGGAAATCACTTACATATATTAGAAACAGAAATATGACTGGAATCAATTCACAGAAATCTGAAAACAGACATCCAAAATCAGAGATATACAGTGTAGGGGGTGGTCCATTGGGTAAGGTAATTATAGGGCACATTAGTGATTCATATTTAACATTTAATGATTAAATTTACTAATTTGATCATGAAAGAAGTGGGTGTGAAATAAAATTCTATCACTAAATACTAAAAATGTCATGACATGACAATTTATTTTTTCTATGTAAGAGGCATACAGACATAGGTAAATTTATCACTATATGAATACAGATTTTTTTAATAAAATTCAAAGAATATCACCTTGTTTTACACACAAGGGCATTAAATGTTAAGAATAAATAGTAAGCTATAAGAAAGTTCACATTAAATTCTAACATGAAGACTCATATGAAAAGTTAACATGAAAATACAAAGCTTTTAGAATTTATTCAAATTACAATTTGAATTTTATGAAAATGAATGACTTTATGTATAACGAAATTAGGGCACCATGAAGTCCTAGACTGTAACACAAAAACAACTGATAAAGTCCTTCCTTATCTGATCAACTTTGCTCATGGCCATTAGTTATGCTCAGTTATTGTTTATTGGAGAGTGATACACTTAATCAAGCAGATTACTCCACACAGAGTCAGTCATTACAGGGAATGTTTTAAGGAAACTAAGGATGTGCACACTGCCTTTCAGATGCCATAATTGTTTACCGTATGAAGTGATGGCTGAGTTCTGCCTAGGCACAATGACGGCACCATCATGTTATATGTTTGCACTTGTGCAATCCTCAGGCAGCTTTGAACCACATTAAGCAAATTGTTTGCTCAACTAATACTCTAAGTTGTAGTGCCATACTACCACCTTGCAAAATTTTAAAGTGCGGTGATGGCAGTATTGCCAACGAAGAGAGTACTTCCTCTCTCCACTGAAGCTGATATCGCAAGACACAGACAGATTGCCACTTTTCGACCGCTTTGCTTTGGTCTCTCTTCCAGTCCTTTCTCAATGCACCAATCTAGATTTTTGGGAACATGTGAACATAAAATTCAAGGATAAGCTACTAACATGGTTAGAAAAATATTGTGGGATTTTCGGTCACATTACCTTCATACGCTTTTGTTCAAGGCACTTTGCCTCAGGCAAGATTGCCCTTCCTCAGGTGTATCTCCTGTGATAGGAAACTTCCCGTTCCCAATAAATGGTCATTGCTTGAGCCAAGTTGACGATTTATGTCCACTAGCAGACTTCTCAAGCTTAACATATGGGTCTATAGGGAATACACAGGATCTTTGTTTGTGTGCGGAGAATGGGTGGGACCCCTTTCCATTCAGGCTTTTTCTGCCCTTGGTCCCCTGTTTGAGGGGGCTTCTCGGGTAGTTCTTGGGCAGTGGCTAATGCTAGAAACTGTGGATTTGCTGGCTCCAGGAATCATCTGACATTTTTTGTCTGCAAGCGCTCGCATATTTAAATGCAACTGTTAAAGTCAATATCACAAATAATTAATACTATTATCCGAGATTGTGCAAGCAGGCTTATTAAGCAGTCTTGTTACAACAGCTATGGTAGGAAATATTTGGGAGAAACAGAAAAATGTTTCTTAAAGAAAACACTGGGAAATTTTGAAAAACATTCAAAGAATTAACAGGTTCGAATCTTTGAGCTTCCACTTCAAGGTTTCAGCAGTGAAGCTGATAATCAAATTGCTAGCCAAATACTTTGCAAGGATTTTTTATATTGTGAACAACCAAAATATCTTCACCACTTTACACAACTGTTACAAAAACCACCTTCAGAACCACCAGCCTTTAAGCAGGTAGTGTAACATGTTGGCCAGCTGAAAACAAAGAATTCTTGAAGGAAAAAAAAAAAAAAATGCCGGATAGCTGGAAAGGGGCATTAATCCATCATTAAAAGAACCAGAGAAAGATGAAAACACCTTAGAAGCCAACTGTACCACCAAAGTAGTCGACAAGATCAAAGTTCTTCTAAAGAAATCTGGCTTTATCAGAAGAGACTATCAAGAACCTAAGACATCATGCAGCTAGACCTTCGAGTTTATATGGCCTACTAAAAATTCAGATGCTGAATGTACCCTTGCTTTCTATTGTCAGTACGATTGTTGCTCCTATGTACTAGAGATGGGCAGGTCCGAGATTTTAAAGGAGTCGGGTCCGGATGTACATCCAGCGCTGCGGACCTGCATCCAGGTTCCGTGTCCGCGGACCTGTATGGGTCCGGCTCTACAATCGGGCGGGCGGAGTGAATGGCGGAACTGGATCTGTGCGGACCTACATCCAGTTACGTGTCCGGCGGAGCTGTATGGGTCCGGTTCTACAATCGGGCGGACGGAGTGTATGGCGGAACTGGATGTGTAGGGACCTACATCCAAATACGTGTCCGGCGGATCTGTATAGGTCCGAACCTACAATCGAGCGTATGGTGGATACAAATCCTACCAAGGAGAACTGCAGTATGAGTTATATCGTGTTCTGCCATTAATTAATGAATTGAAAGAATATTAATTCTGATAATTTTTTTTTTATTTTTTTCTGAAACTCACAATTGTACGTAATATTATAAAATCACAGCATAATCAGACTTGATAATGATAAAAGTAAAATTTCTGTAGGCTTCTATACAAATAAAATTAAATCATTTCTTAATAATGTTTAAGTTCCACTAAAATTTTTTTTTAAAACTATCGAAAGTCTTTGTTAACTGTTAGTTTTTTTACTAAAAATTAAATTATTCAAGACTCAACATTTTGAGATAATTCTTGCCTTTCCACAATATACGAGCTTAAGAAACAGTTTATTATAAATGAACAAAAAACAAAATTGCAAGTATAACGTATTCTAAATTGTGAGCGAGAAATTACGTGAGATTTGTTCCTATATTATGTATAGTGTTTTGCTCTGTATACTATGTGAAACTGTTTTGATTGAGTGAATAAAACGTTGTCGTGAGTGCTAAATCGAGTGCGATACAATGCATTTTAATCAAACAGTAATATTTATGTTTTGCCAACTACCGTAACGTGTTTTTGGTGCTTTCAAAATGTTTATTTTATTTTATGCAATTTTAGAAACTTTTAATTTCTTTGTAATTTTATTTAATATTATTTCCAATTTAGTTGAAACTATTTTTAAGCAAGATTTAATTCTTATTAATAATAACCAATCGTTTGAGCCATTGTTAGACGTTCTAGAAACGGCTGGATGTGAGGTTTTTCTTTTTTCAATGTCGGATTATAAAATATTTCTGTAAAAGCGGCCAGCACAGTCGCTCGCAATAATGCCACATAATCATTTATATATATTACTAGCTGTTACCAGCGACTTCGTACGCGTGGATTTAGAATTTGATTGCTAGAACTGGATATGCAAAGCTGAAAATTATCTAAGATGTCCCAAACAATACTGAGTCGGCATAATATAACGGGAACGCCATCGATAGACCATTCTACCGTCGAACCTGTGTCATGACCAAAACTGTTATTCATATCGGAAAAAAGTATCCTATTTCGTTCCTAAATATACAAAGTATTTCCTTGTCATCGGTATACACATAATTATATTCGTGAAAACGTAAAAAAAAAGATGGAGACTTACTTTCGCATATACAATATTGTTAGTTTAGATCACACAAAAACTACTTGTGGAATCAGTACACCGTGAATAAAGTAAACGCTTTCTACCGCCAAAGATTTGCCAGATCATGGTATCCTTACTATAAAATCCTAGGCCCTGGCTCAAACTATGAAAAACAATTCATAAAAATACTTGCCTTTAGTGGGATTTGAACCCGGAGCAGCTCTACAGTTTAAAATAGGAAGCGAACTCGTTACCACTACGCCATCCCAACATTGTATAACAGCATTTCGCATTACAGATATAGATGCGTTTATCTTTCACAGTTGAGATAGTTATCATAATTTAATGACAATATATTATGATCTATACATAATATAGTATCCCATCTCGATCCTAAAGTCAAATTTCATCATGATCGGAGTATCCTTTTAGCCCAAGGAACGTAACAGACATAAAGACAAACAGAGTTACTTTCGCATTTATAATATTAGTGTAGATATGTATAATGATCCTTGGAAACTCTACGAATCGTGTTTCTGCAATAAAGAGATGTTAAATGTATTATCTAATTTGTCCTTAAGCCCTCAGAATTAAGAACGTAAAAAAATTCTAGAGACTTTGTGATTAGTCAAACTGAACGTTAAAAGTTTAATAATACTGCAACGCATTAAAATTACAAGTTAAATTATAAGTCCATTCTTATTTAGCACGTTAAACACTCTTCACCTTAGAAGCATGAACCCGACCAATAAAAAAATACTACCGGGTTTTAGCTACCCATTGACATTTAATAGTTATTGTAATTATCTACTAGTAGTCAGACATTAAGAAATAGTTTTTCATTTATAATCTCATCTTTAAACAGAACTGTAATCCAATCGTACAGTAAATGACATTAAACTCTTCAGAACATTTATTTCAAATCGGAACTGTAATGAAAATTTGCATTCCAGCTCCGCGTTGCAGGTCCGGCCGTGGTTCAACCTCTGGCCACTCGAGAACTGTGGCGCTATTATACAGGTCCGGCTGGAAGCAGATCCGACAAGCCCTCGGATGTACATCCATCCCTCGCGCAAGTGATACGGGTCCGCGGAACTGCATCCATCCGGACCTACCCATCTCTACTATGTACCAATTGGCAACACATCTTTCACACCTATTAAGTAGGGGAAAGTAGGGATACTTGAGCATATGGGATACTTGAGACACTTCCATTTTTTTATTAGTAAGGCAGTTTGAAATGGCAAGATTGGCATCACATTAATACTTGTTCTATGTATCAGCTAGTCAGAAGAAATGAGTTGGCTAAAGGGTAAGTTACAGATTTTATGGAGGGTTTTAATTTTTTGTGGCCTCACAGTAAATATTTATGTATATGAACTAACAATTATTTTTCTTGAACTATTTGTCACTAACCTAATGTATGAAGATAGGTAGAAAGCTTAATATATTAGTTATTATTTGGTACTAACAGACTTTCTTTAAAGTCTCACATAACACGGAGATTGAGTAAACAAAATTAGCGGAGCGTGTGGGGATACTTGAGACAGACAACCTAGGGATAGTTGAGACATGTCTCAAGTATCCAAGTATTAAAGATAGCAACATTTTTGTGTTTACTTTTGATCTATTTTCTATACAATTTCATTAAACTATAGGTAATATATCCAATTACTTGTATAATTATGAAAGATAGGCCTATTTGTAAAAATAATATCATATTTATAAATTTTAACTGTACAAAAAATTAAAAAAGATAATTTTTTATTTAAAAAAATGATAGTTAACAAAAGGAAGGATGGTCGCAGTTACCATAAACATAATGCAGGAATCCTGCAGCGAAGTAGTTGAGGGAAGTACAATACTGAGAGCGGTAGCAAAGAAGTATAACATAGACTGAACAATGCTTTCAAAGTACACAGTAAAATTTAAATCAGGCCCAGGAGAAGAACATTTATTATGAGCTGATTGAAAATAAAGAAATTTTAATAAGTCAGGAAGGAAATTTTTTTAAAGACTGTTTTGAAAGCTTCCAAACTTCACTATGGGTTGTCCATAAATATGTATGTAAATTAGCTTACGAATTTGTTGCTACAACTAATAAAAATTTTCCAACTATGTGGTATATTAACTCTTCTGTTCTGTTTGTGATTATTTGTGAGAAAGGTTTACAAATTAGGCAGCCCAACAATAATGACTGGTTATTAGTTGATAAAGGGCGAATGGAAATGTTGCTAGAGACACCTTTTGTTCTGTAAAAAAATTATGTTGCAATTTTTATTTTTTTAAATTTGATCTGGTGAGTGGTTATGGAATAATCTTTGAACCTATGATTATTTTAATTGTTGGTACACCAATTTACATGACAGATTAAGCTATTTTAAATAACATTTGTAACTCCTTAGTATTTGGTGTTAATACTAAATATTCAACTAGCGTTAATTTTCTACCTAAATGTAATTGTGTAGGTATATATCTAGTGCTTTGTTATTTAAAGCTGAACTTAACAATAAGTTACGATTTTATTTATGTAAGCACTTAGTGTTAGGGCATGTTTTTTAACATATTTTATAAAATTTCAACCTCTGTCTCAAGTATCCATAATGCCCGTCTCAAGTATCCCCAGCATGGGGATACTTGAACCATGTTGCAAGGGTTTTAAGAAGTATTTTTTACGCAGTAATATAATGCAAAACTAGCCATTATTTTTATATTTTTGAATTAAGGAAACATTGTTCCTCCAAACACAATATTTTAAAAATTGAAAAGCTGCTAAATAAAAGCTACAAAGTTTATCTCAAAAGTGGCTCATGTATCCCTACTCTCCCCTACACGTGTGGGCTATTGCACACATCATATGAGGAACTCTGCTGAATTTGTAAGGATGATCCAGGCTTAGACAGTTTTGAATTCTGACTGTACGGTTAGCTTTGCTGTTGTGCCTCTTCACAAGGAGATCCTAGAATTAATAAAACTTCATTTTGGTCATGGGATTGCAGACCTCTTCCAGCACTTGCTCATGTCTATATACTGTACTTCATGAATGAACAAACCGACGCTGTAGTAATGGGGTCGCCACTTTCTCTAGTTGTGGCCAGTTTATTTATGGAGGACTTTGAAGAAAGGGTCTTGGGGACTGTACCATTGAAATCTACATGTTTCTATTGCTACATGGATGACTAGATTGTAGTCTGGCATGCGGCTCTTTCGCACTTTAAGAATTCCTGGAACAGCTGAATTCAGTTCATCTGAACATAAGCTTCACTATGGAAGTTGAGAAAGATGAGATGCTCCCATTCCTGGATATTTTAACTAAGCACAAGCCAGGTGACACTCTTTGTGATAGCGTTTATAGGAAACCTATGCACACGTACAGATATTTAGGGGCTACCAGCTTTCACAACCTGGTCCAGTGCAAGACTATACTGACCACATTGGTCCATCAGATGCAGGTTTTCACCAATAGTTATAGTATGCAAGATGAACTAAGGCACCTTCAACAGGTTTTCAGGCTAATAGCTATTCACAGGAGCAAATGAAACAGGCATTTGTTCCCAGCACAATGAGATTGACAGGTGAACCATGAAGATCACGAGCAGTTCTACCCTATGCTATAAACATAGGGAGAATTCTTGCATGTAATTACATGATGAGTACTCTTAACTGCCAGCAAAGATACAACATATGCTATGTATAGTGTGAATATCGCAAAATGTGCATTAGCCTAACACACTAAAACATAGAGGAACAGTGCAGGGACACCAGTGACATCTGCACTTGCTACAGTTCAACAATTCCATGTTAGCTGAACATGCTGTTGAAAATTTCCACAGAATAAACTTCAAAAAGAATGAAATTTTGGCTTGGACTTCGTATTTCTGGGATTCAATAATTGGAGAATTGCTGGAGGTTAGGCTGAGCAGCAACAACATGAACATGGTTTCATTTTGAGTGAAGCAAGTAAGCCTGTCATCGGTGATTTTCAACAGATGCAGTGTTCACTGCAGGTCTCGGATGAGTCCTAGATGATGCAGCTGCCTCATGGGACAGGCAACAGGCCTCAACAGTACTTATGAGTCAGAATTGCAAGGCAATGTTGTTGCAGTAAAACTTTGACCTACCACTTCACCTGATGAAAAGAGCAAAGGCAGCAGTCGAAACATCATGCATGCAGAGCTTATCCGGCTGAAGACCCAAGAAGAATTTTGGAAGCTGTATACCAGAAAAGACTATTCTCACACCAGAAAAATAGTTGAACAGACATTCATAGACATGGCATCAAGAGTTAAGTTCTTGGGTAACATTTCTGAATTTTTCAGAATTAATGCAGGTCTGACAAGGTGACAGAATCTTGACTGATCATGTTCCATTTGGTACTAGGAAGCTCATACAAGTGTGGGATAAAACACTGTGAGGTAAGATCATCTGGGACAAGGGATAAGAAGATATGAGGTGCTGATGATGTTGCAGTCATTTCCAACAATTAAACAATGACAGAAAAACTTCACGAATCTGCATTTAAAATTGGATCAAATGTTTCGTATGATAAAACTACATAGAAATGCTACAGAAATGATCAAGACAGTTTAATAAATATGTGAGAAAATTGTTATACTGAAATGGGCCAGAGAATACAACAACAAAGATTAAGAAGAAACAGCTGACAAACTCGTGCAGAACTGATACAGCAAAAAATCAATATTATCTCAGGCAGAAATTTCACATTTTGCAACAGTAATTAAACTGAAGGCACTATAGGGGTCAGAATGCCTGAAATTGAATAAAAAAAAGAGGAAATGGGAAAACAAAAGAAAGAAAAATACTTGAAAAACTTTTAGAGACAAAAATTAATGAAGATAACTTTTGCAGAGAGGGTAAAAATGAATCTTTATATAAGAACAGAGAGGAAACTACAGGCATGCTAGTAAAAAGAAGAATAAAATTTTATGTACACCTATAGGTTGACCAAGGAAATACTTGAGTTCATTTCTAAATTTAAAAATATCATAGGATTGACAAAAAAATTAGGGGTTTTGGAAAGACTCAAGATCATGGAAGACACATTAAAATCAAGCATAAGTATGAAGAAGATCTGGAAAAAAATTAAAAATTAAAGTGGTGTATAATTGGCCAAAATCTAAATGAAAAAACATGAAGAGCGGAAGATCGATTCCATTCTGGATTTATAACTTTCATGGACATATGTTGCTTTAAGTTCCCTGGATAAGATTTAAACAAATGTCTTGCCCAACCACAAGATCATAGTTTTCTAATTTATCTGGAATAATGTTATGATTGATGCAATCAAAAGGCCTTAACACATTAATCGAACGAAATCTTACCAAGTTATTCATACACCCTTTTGTACCATTTTGAATATCTTTGGAAATGCTGATAGAAGTGATATGGGTGTATACAGTTGAACCTGGATAGGCAAGAGTTCAAGGGATCGCAGTCTCTGTTTCGCTTATGGAGGTTTTTCACTTATACAGGTACAGGAGTGGCTTTTCTCACTTAGAGGTTTAAAAAATACAGCAAATATGTAGTGATAAATATGTATGTATTGTGCAGGTATTATACATTAAAATTTGACATAGATGCTTACAAAAAGAAAACAAAAAATCTTAAACTAATATTTACTTAAAGAAATCCATTAATTTCTTCTGTGTTTCTGTTTCTACATTTTGTACATGTTTTTTCAGTTCATAAATCTTATCAAATATTGTTTTATCAGCAACCGCCTAGAATTCAAAAAAATGGTGGAGTGTCTCCAGTGCATTAAATGCTTCTTTGGAATGGTATTTACTTCTGTGTCCAACTGTGATCGGTCAGCTTCATCTTCACTGTCATTTCTGTTAGTACATGTGCTCACACAGTTCTTAACGATATTGTCGTTGGTGTGTTCTCTGTTGGTAGACATATAGTCGTCAATCTGTACGAAATCGTCGAAGCTTGGTGTTAACACAAGCTTGGTCCATTCCTCATTGGTAGTCCAACTTCAACCTCATTTTCCTTTGGCAATAAGTCGTGTTTATCTGTTCTGATCCAAAACTGAGTTTTCTTGAGGCTGTTTCCGACAGTAACGTCACTTACTGTGTTCCATGCACTTATTGCGAATTTCATGGCTAGAAGTACATTAACCTTAGGGCTATTGTTTTTTTCCGGCCACATAAGCATATGTTTAATGTTCCCTGTGATTAAAGCATTTGAATGTGTGTATGATACCTTGATCTAATGGTTTAAGTTTACTGGTGGAATTGGCAGGCAAGAACATGACTTAAGTTTGCAAGTGTTGGTAAGTCCATGTGGGCAGCACAGTTGTCAATAAAAAGCACATTTTTTTCGTTTTATTTTCATTCACTTGTCAACTTTTTATCAGCCAATTTTTAAATAATATCTTTGTCATCTAAGCCTTTGTATAACTGGCATAATCAACAGGTAGAGTCTTGACACCTTTAAAACATATAGGTCACTTTGATTTCCTGATGATGAAAAGGGGGAGTTTGTCCACACCAGTCATGTATACACGTTCCTTGCTTTGTTTTCCTCCATGGTATTTTTCACCTTCAAATGTAAATGTTTTATAACAAAGCAGTTTCATATACATTTTAAATATCATTTGGATCATACCCTTGTAAAAGACTTGGCAGATCTTCATTCCATTGGTTACACACACCTTGGTCCACAGATTTACTTTCCCCAACAGATTTTCTGAAAGCTATATCATGACACTTTTTAAAACCCTCTAACCAGCCATTACTAGCTGAAAAGTTCTGGATTCCCAGTTTTGTAGCAAAGACTTTAGATTTTTCTTTTAACAAAGGTCCAGCATGGGAATGTTCTTATCAAGGGTTTGTTTTATTCATTCTAAAAGGTTCTTTTCAATATTTGGAAATTTGACTCCTCTTAATATTTCAATGCCCCTCAGAGCATTGAGACTTTACAGAATCTTTTTATTTTATAATGGGTGGATTCTGGTAAACCAAACTCACTCTGTATTTCATTTTGTGATTTACTGCTCTCGAACGCATTCATTATTTTAAGTTTATCACTTCTTTCTTTTTTTCTTACTACTTTACGTCTCGTTGACGGCTAAGGTCATTAGAGGTGGGATGGGACTGGAGACAAGGAACGGGAAGGAATTTGGCCATGGCCTTTTTGAAAGAAGCATCCCGGCATTCGCCTGGAGTGATTTGGGGAAACCATAGAAAACCCAAATCTGGATGCCCGGCAGATCTAGCTGCCCAGCGATGCTTCTAGTTCTTCTTCATTGTGATTGGTTGGCTCTGGAAGCTTTGGCCGCCAGGGTCTGATCTCATCGTACACTGAAGCTACAGTTCATTTCTGCTTATCCGTGATTGGTCGGCTCCAGAATCTCCTGTAGACCGGGTCAGACGATATCCTGAACTTCTCTCCTCCCATGTTCTACCACCCACTGATTGGGTGATCCAGAACTACAGTGCGTCACTTGCCAGGCTTTCAGTTGGACCACCAGCCACTCATCAATTATTGGATCTCCCAATCAGAGCGAGGTAAAACACACCAGGGAGAGCCACTCAGGATATTGTCTGACCTGGTCTACAGGAGATTCTGGAGCCAACGAATCACGGATAAGCAGAACCGGAATTGTAGCTTTAGGGAACAATGAGACCGCACCCCAGCTGCCGAGGCTTCTAGAACTGACCAATCACAATGAAGCAGAACTACAAGTGTCATAGGGCTGCCAGACAATGCCAGTACAGCTCTGGTTGTCACAGTCATAACACAAGACTTAAAGGTGGTGGCAGAGCAAGCTGCCGTAAGCTCATCTTTTGACAACACTATCCAGCGGAGAATCTGCGAAGGGAGCGTGGACAAACTACGTAGCTCGCTCCAGGGGGGGAGGGGTTATCTGGAAGACTACGCTGGGCTACGTGGTGGGAGGGGAGGTTTCCGACCTAGGCCAAGTAGCTTTCCTTTCATAACATTTTTCACAGTTAAAATGAGGAACAGAACACGCAACAGTATATGAATATGTATTTCCCTCAGTTAATAATCTCCTTATTGGTTAAGGCGCTTGCTTTCAAAACGTTCGCTGCTCCGGCCCCGGGTTCAAATCCCGGCAGGTGCAGGAATTTTGAGAGTTGTGTTTGATCATATGACCTATGCCAGGATGCTCCATGGTTCAGATTCCATGTTAAACTGTAGGTCCCAGAGGAAAGGAACTGGCCGTCCTACCTCTGACACAATGGCTTAGTATGCCTCCTTCGGGAGGATCCAACCAACCTTCGGGTTGTGGACTAAGTTAAGTTTTTTTATGTAATTAAAATAGTATGTCAGGAGAAAAAAGTATAAAATGTCTTCTGGAACCAAAAGGGGAAAAAAACTATGTGCTTCGTGGGGAGGGAGGGGGGGAGTTCACAGGAGGCCAAAATGGAGCTACGTGGTTTATGGACACTCCCAAAGATTACATGTCAGCAATACACCGGGAAAGTCTTTGTTCACAAATTCTACCAAGTTCATAAGTAGAGTGTATTTAGATAATAATTAGTGATTTATGCAAATATTTTTATTTGTTTTTTTTTTCAATAATGCTACTACGTATATTTACAGTCACTGACTATTTGAGGTCTTCAGGCACTGTCAAGAATTAGTTATTAAACATAGTTCCTACAGACGAGAGGCATTAAGACTACTGGTTAATCTTCCAGGGAAGGCACACTAGTTTCCATTTAAAAACTGTTTTTGTTAAAGGCAAATGTTTAACTTCTGCAGTTAATTTGGAAAAATTCTATCAAAAATTTTGTAATAGGTTCTGAGCTGTTCAGATAAGCTTTCCTAAATTTTACATGATTTTTTGCATACGCAAGAGATTTTATACCTATTGCTAGACATTTATTCTTTATTCATTATAAACTGACAGAAAATAATCTTGTAGGGAGGCATATGTTAGTTTCTACATGAGCATTGTGATCTGACAATCCATTTTTCGTTAGATCTATTCTCTACTTATAAAAATATAATGCCACCTTGTTTCCATTAAGTGGTAGGGAATATATTTCTGAACTTTTCAGACTTTGCTGTTTGTGAAACATAAGATGGTTATCCTCTTGATTGAATATTGTGGAATTGTATAAAACCCACTTGAAAGGAACCAGTTGGAATGCAATCAATGGGTGGGCAACTAGAGTAATTTATGTTGAAGTTGCTATAGAATTAGTTTAGTTGCTGAATGATGAAGCTGAAGAAAGTTTGAGAAGAGGGGGTAGACAAGAAAATATTGGGTACATGACACGCATGTAGGTGACAAGAAGGTAACAGTTTAAGTAATTATTAGAGGGAGAATTATGGGAAAGCATGCTAGGGAAGTCAGGATGACACATTAATTATCGTTATATTTCAAGCCCATTAGGGTGTAAGTATTTTACTGGGTGGGCTAGGAAATCGTTGAATATTACCAGAAGAGATGTTGAACTGTGTGGTGCAAACAGCCAATGAATTTAAAATAGTCTACACATGGAATATTAATCATTGTAATGCACGAATTGCTCTCAGATTGTATATATCAAACTAATTCCGTCAATTTTGCATGTCAGTTGGCTTTACTGAATTTGGCATTTGAAGCTAGTGATCAACACCATTGTCTCCGAGTGTAGACTTATTGAAGATGTGATGTCATTTAATAGTGCTAATGCTGGTCATATGGTAATTGGAATTAGAAGCTCACTCAATAACTGGAGGGAGAAAAAATAATTTTAATGGTTCAAGGCTTGAATTTGGCTCCAAGGTGTGCTGTATTCTGTAGTTAACAGGTAGTATCTTTGCAGCTTAGAGGCTTTATTCATTGTTATTATCTGTTTACATTCATTAATATGTCATTAGTTTTATTCATGCTACTGGTAGCTGATTCTTGTTGTATGTCTTTAACTTGATTTACTGAAGATATTTTTTGTATTTCCAGGTGGATAATAGAATTATGTGTACGAGTCTTATTTTGACTTGATTATTTTTGTTGAGTGTATGGTTTTTTTTTAACATTTTTAGTTTTACATATACATTATATTTAGAAACCTCCTGTAGGGTACTTGCCACTAAAAAGAATATTATGAAACTTTAACTGGCAATGACATATTAAGTTGAAAGGATAGTGAAAATAACTTTATTTCTTTAATAAATGTTGAAAATTATCTTTTAAAATAAAATAAAAACCTAGTAATGTGATATGAAACACCAATTAGAGATTGTGACATCAGTCCTTTCATAAATATCAATTTTGTTCCCATGTGTTTAGCATTTGTCGGCAGTCTGTGTGTCATTTATTTAAGGTTTTATGTCAGTCCATAATTTAGTTGTGGCCGCCAATCCATAATACTTGCATTAGAAGCTGGATTTACCAAAGCAAACAATTTAATTTTCCCATAATTTATGTGACTGTCTTGGGAATGTTTTTCTTATCAAAGAGCGATATCTGCTCTGCAGAATTCTGGAATGACAAAACATTCCGGAAAGTATATGTACTCAAAAATTAAATGTGAAATTTTGTCCTGAAATTTGCACTTTTTGTTATACGATTAAGAAAAGTTATATAAGAATCAAAGTTCTGCAACATTGCATTTGAATGTTAGGCTTTCGAGGATAGATTTCAGAAACTTATATATCCTAGAAAGCGTAATTGTTACAGTCTAAAGTTTGTTTTATAGGAGCAATATTAGCAGAGACAGTTACTTATTTACTGTGCACATAAGTTGGCAATGAGCTAGAGGAAAGCGACAATCTAGCAATGGCAGACTTTATTGATGAACAGCGCACTCTTTACAGTAGCGTTGTTGTGAAAATTACTGACATTTTGGAAAGCATTACTAATATGTTAGATGAGTTATGTCATTTCATGCATTGAAATCGTGTAGCATCTCATATAGATATTGTCTGACTAATTTAATCAGGTTATAAAGACATTGTGTCTATAGGAGTACAGGATACTTGGCCTCCAAACTCTAATTTATTTATTGATATATACTTCAGTTTATCAATGAAAGAGTATGAAGGTATATAGTTCATTGAACAAGATAAAATATTATGCAAAAACTTATGTCAATTGCTGAGTTCCATAATCCAAGTATTATGTTTTCCATGTTTTTAATATAAATAAACCATTTGTTTTGAGTTTTAATTGATGTGTTTATACATTGAGGCACTATACACCACTTCTAAATGATATAACTCATTTAGAAATGTAGCTCCCACTCTAGTGCTTTGTTTACAACTGCAATTTTAGCACTGAAAGATTATAATTTCGGAATAGTTCAGTTTTTTTTTTTAATGTTAAGACTTCACAAAGCTTGTGGACATTGACTCCTATGTACAAGCTTTTTTTTGGTATACAGGGTGTTACAAAAAGGTACGGCCAAACTTTCAGGAAACATTCCTCACACACAAACAAAGAAAATATGTTATGTGGACATGTGTCCGGAAACGCTTACTTTCCATGTTAGAGCTCATTTTATTACTTCTCTTCAAATCACATTAAACATGGAATGGAAACACACAGCAACAGAACGTACCAGCGTGACTTCAAACACTTTGTTACAGGAAATGTTCAAAATGTCCTCCGTTAGCGAGGATATATGCATCCACCCTCCGTCGCATGGAATCCCTGATGCGCTGATGCAGCCCTGGAGAATGACGTATTGTATCACAGCCGTCCACAATACGAGCGGTGAATCGAGGAAGTACAGTACGTACTAACGAAACTAAAATGAGCTCTAACATGGAAAGTAAGCGTTTCCGGACACATGTCCACATAACATATTTTCTTTGTTTGTGTGTGAGGAATGTTTCCTGAAAGTTTGGCCGTACCTTTTTGTAACACCCTGTATATTTCAGTAAAAAAACTGTTGCTAACTTTTTAGAAGTTATATGGCATGCTACAGACAGGAATGAATTGTGTGTTGCTTTCTGTCTTAAAAAATCTCCTAGTGTCCAAAATTGCCATTTTGTTACATGCATTAGTTTACAAATTAAAAATCAAAGTTTAAGTAAATTCATGAAGTATTTATGAGTGGTTTAAAGTTTCTTATTATTGATCTGATTTGTTTTTACAGATAAATGGCTGACTCAAAGATGAATTTTCCAGCTTTGAAGAATGACAGACTACTGAGAGCAGCCCGCGGGGAGGAAGTTGATAGGATTCCAGTATGGATTATGAGACAGGCAGGTAGATACTTGCCCGAGTTTCGGGAGCTTCGCCAGAAACATGACTTTTTCACCATCTGCCAGACTCCAGCCCTCGCTGCTGAAGTATCTTTGCAGCCAATTCGAAGATTTGACCTAGATGCTTGCATAATATTTTCAGATATTTTGGTAATTCCACAGGCTCTTGGAATCCATGTTGAAATGAAACCTTCTGTAGGACCAGTTTTGGATCCATTAACCAGCCCAGAAGATATTGCAAAACTCGAAGTTCCAGTTCGGGTAAATGAAAAACTAGGTTATGTTGCTGAAGCTATCACACTAACTCGCCACAAATTAGAGGGTCAAGTCCCTCTTATAGGTTTCTCGGGAGCACCTTGGACTTTAATGGGCTATATGATAGAAGGTGGTGGATCAAAAACTATGGCACTTGCAAAATCTTGGCTCTACAAGTACCCAGAAGAGAGTAGGAAATTATTGAATATTTTAACTGATGCCATTGTGGAATACATGATCATGCAAGCAGTAGCAGGGGCTCAACTTCTACAACTTTTTGAATCCAGTGCCGAGTACTTGGGGCCTGAACTGTTTCGGGAATTTGCATTACCTTGCATTCGTGATATATGTAAAAGAGTTAAAGCTGGCATTGCTAGCAAGTGTTCAGAAACTGTTCCAATGACAATATTTGCCAAAGGTGCTCACTATGCATTAGAAGAACTTGGATCATGTGGTTATGATGTTGTGGGAATTGACTGGACAGTTGATCCACTGGAAGCTAGAAAAAGGACAGGCAGCAGTGTGACTTTGCAGGGCAACCTAGACCCTTGTGCATTGTATGCTCCATCTGAAAGTCTGAAATATCTTGCTTCAGAAATGGTCAAGAAATTTGGAAAGTCAAAATACATTGCAAATCTTGGACATGGCATATACCCAGATGTTAATCCAGAACAAGTTAAGACATTAATTGATGCTATTCATGGTATGAAATGAATTTGGCCTTTAAGTATATTTCCAGAATTACTCTTCCATTACTTGCATGTACCTCATCGCAAGATATACATTTAGTTGATTGCTGGAAAGCTTTTTGTATCTGTATGGAATCATCACTAAATTAATTTTCTTCTGGTTGTTCATTTACGTTTAGCTATTGGAAAAAGTGTAAGACTATGTTTTTTATATTTTTATTCTTATCAAATAAATTATTTCTGTTTGATGATATAATTTTACAGCATTTCATTTATTTTGCTAGCAGTTGCGAGCAGTAATAAATTGGATTTGGAACAAAAATTTAGTAATGATGATTTCGTTTTACTAACTATTTTGAAATAAAATGCTACTTTCTGCTTTCATATAGAACAGTGTTAATTTCAGAGATCTTTAGTTTCCGACAATGTGTCTGTTCCAGATTTACCAACCAAAGATTTTAGTAAACCAGTTTCATTACACTATATAAACAGCTAATAAATAAATTGACATATTATATTAAAAAAAGAAAGTTTAAGAATAATTTATGATGGAAACTCTTGCTTTAGCCCTTACATCTTTAGGTACTCCACTCCACATGTGTACATAGTTACCAAGTTCTTCCTCTTCTCTACCTTTTCTCTTAGTTTCAGAGAATACAGTAGAAGTCGAGTTCTGTGTTCCGACTTTTTGTTGTTATGTTGGAGTAAAACCTCTGTAGTGAGGAAAATCTCTTAGTTAAAAAAAAAAAATATTCCTTGTGAAATTTAATTCATGCATGTTGTTTGCACATCAAACTATAGATGGAGATGATCATCACATTTGCAATTTGCACATAGATAGGTGGTACTGAATGTTTTATTTTTGCTTAGAAACTGATAAATAAACTTGAAAGAGATTAAATGTGTACCTGATGTTTCTTGAAGAGCAGATCACATTAATACAGCATTTTCGTCATAGCTTCTTTGAGATGATTAATTGTTCTATCTTTAGGAAATATTTCAAGGAAACATTTACAATTTCTGTTAAGATCAAAACAGTATTAATTTGATCCAGTATCATAGAGCCCATAAGGGATTACCTTATCTGTGTATTAGTTAATTTGGCCCTGGAATGTGTGCTACTTGATAACCTATGCCTCAATATTTATTAATGAAGTCAGTGCCGAGAGAATTATTTTCATCTTTACCAGTTACACCACTATTTACTTCAAATATCATACTGTTATTCAACAAAATACGTATACATTGATCAGTCGGAACTGTCAAATAGCCGTAAACTGGCTTCAACTCCTTTTGAGTACTTAAATTACACATTATTTGACAGTAGCAGTCGGGACACTTACGGAAACAATACTGTGTATAACTGTTTTCATGGTTACCACATTAGATGCAAGTAATTATTCTACATTCTTGTTACCTGTACAGATGGATTATTTCCATATATTTTTTGGTGATACCACAGCCATTATGTCTCAGTTCTGGTAAGATCTGTACATAAACATCACAAATTCAGTTATTGCAAATGACAATTTTAACTGGAGACTACGGGTTTCCGATCTTGAAGAACCGCTGTGCTACAGACAAAATTACTATTGATAGAGAGTTTATCATTTCTATGCAAACTACAGGTAACATGAAAACATATCTGTTGTATCAATCCCATTTATTATGTTGCACCAATTGTTTTCCTGCTGTAAATTTGAGGTCTCCTTTTTTTCAATGTTTTTGTTTATTCACTTGCAATGATTTATATAAAAAAAATATATAGTTAAAAGAGTTTAGTTTCAGATTGTTGCAGGCTGTATTACTGTTGCACATTGTAGGTAATGTTCTGTCAGAAACAGAACAGTATGTCTTTTTTCCCCAAAAACATTAAAAAGAAAAATCTGCTAATAGTAAAAAAAAAACCATAAATTTCTGATAATTGTTATTTACCTTAGCCCTACAAATGCAAACAAGTATTCTACTTTCTTGTTACCTGAACAGCTGGATTATTTCCATATAGTTTTTTTTTGATAGCCAGTATGTCTCAGTTCTGATAAGATCATTAAACATCACAGATGCAGTCACTGCTAATCGCAATTTTTACCAGAGGCTGTGGGTTTCTCATCTTGAAGAACTACTGTATGCAAGTCCATTGTAAGTTTAATTTTGAAATTCACGAGTGTCAGTTATATTAATTGGCTTTCTTGATGTTGCTAACAGTTGAATAGTAACGCTTATTTCTAATATTAAATAAGCAAAAAAAAAAAAAAAAAAAGTTAGGCGCATTGTAAAATTTACTATATCAGTTAAATTTTAGACACATACATTTTATTTATCCGTAAGGATCATGTAGGAGATTCTAAAAGCTGCATTTGAAGAATATCACTTTTTAAATTGTTCTTTTGCACTGCTTGGATTAGTTGGGGAAAAATCGCGCTAAGAAAGTGGTGGTTGGTTTATGGTGATTAGCAATGGTTGTAAGAAGTGTTTTCACTGGTGTGGACGTAGTAAGCAGGAAAGAAAGATCAGGGAGATGGGCAGAATGATCAGGGTGGTGAATGAAATGCTTTTGCCCCTTCAGGAAAAATGGAAAGATGGTGGGCTTTGTGAGGAGGGGTGTAAAGGATGGTCAAGAGCTGGCAACAGGGCATAGGAAAAATAGGGTAAATAGGATGAAGACATCAGACACTTCAGATTTTATGGGTAGAGCCAGATTTTGCCAGTCACCAGAGTCGGGGGAGTCGTGTAGGAGTAGGTAAGGTGCAGCAGACCTTTAGGAATATATAATTAGACTACTCTATCAGTTAAATTTAAGACACGTACAATTTATTTACCTGTAAGGATCATTTTATATATATATATATAGAAGAAACAGGTTCTGCTGCCAAGTAGTATCAATGGGAGAGGACCAATTCTGTGGGATTAGTTAGCCACTTGCCACCAGGTTACATGGTTACGTGTTTTTTCAAACCTAGTGCAACAGTAGGTCAGGAAATTAGAGGACATAGGATCACTAAGGACAATAGTGACAGTAGGGGATGCACCGACAGAAATGTGAGTTGTTGTATAGAGAGTGGCCTGAGGAAGGTGGTGAAGGAGGCCCAACATACCAGGGTAGAACTTGTGCAGGTCCTGAGTTACCATGATCAACCACAGTTGAACCACACTGTAAGGTGGGTAAATGTTGAGGCAGAGGTGCCCGAGGACAAATTTGGTAGGTGGAGTTTCACTTGGTAAGACCTACACTTAAATAGAAGGTCGAAGGGGTTAATTTCTGATTTGTTAGCTAAAGCTGTAAGGATGCCCACTTACAGTTAAGATGTCAGAGGTTGCTGATGAGGGGATAAAAACAGATTACTAAAATTATATTGAATGCAGATGCTTGATGAGAAAAATCATAAATCGTATAGAAATACTTGATGACCATGATAAATGAGGTCACAAAAAGAAAGGTGAAGAGTATGCTGAAAATTTCACAAAGCTAGTTATAAAACTATCACTAGTGAATTGTATAGTGAACAAAATAAGAGTTTGATAACTTAATAGAGACATGCAGTTATAGGGGTACAGTCTTGGTTAAAGGAAGGAATGCTAGATGATAAGGTTTTCCCAGACGATTGAATTTTGTACTGCAAAGATATAGGAGGAATTGATGGAGAGGTAATCATATTGATTATCAAAGTACTACAGTGCATCTTTCCTTTTTATTGCATGGTTTCTTTGGCTTGGAGATCTCCGAGGGGATAGGTCAGCCCCTTAGTGACAGAGTTTTAAGTGCCCGTGTCTCCCCTCTGCCTCGAGTGCTACTCGAGTGGATGAAGTTCATCAGACATAGTCATGAGTTAGTTGAGGTTATAAAAGAGAAAGAATGAGGGCTTTGTCTACTTACGTTAACGCTCTGGCCTCGCATTTGGGAGGACACCGGTTCGATTCCCTGTCTGGGCATCCAAATTTGGGTTTTCCATGGTTTCCCCAAACTTCTCCAATGAGGCATAAAGCCACAAGTAAAAAAAAAGTCTACTTATGACAGTGGAAGAAAGAATGATGAAGATCAGGCTCTTGGGCAGTAACTAAATTCATAATCAGAGTTCATAGGTGAGTTTAGAATGGTCTTTATTAGTGAGGATTTAAATTTACCAGGTGTTGAATGGGAAAGAAATAAGGGAGGCTTTACACAAGTGGCAGAGCTGAAGGCAAGGGGACCAAACATGTTCGATATCTTCTTATTAAAGCCTGGTGATAACCTTGTGGGGCCTCGATTAACCAAAGGAATAAGTGATCATAAAACATTTCTTGCGAATATTAGAGAGTTCTATAAACTAGTGGCCAAAATTGAAGGTGGTTATAGGTACAATTATAAGAAGGGATATATTTCGGGGGATGGTTCATTACATGAAAGAAGAGCACAGGTGCTGTGGAGTTGAGGTGGAAACAGTTCAATGAAGATTATAAGAATGGGAAAAGAAATGTTTAATGAAAACAGAAAGCTAAGAAAAGAACATAATATACTTATGGTTGTAGGGAGGTGAGGAGGATAAAAGAGGTTGGTAATAAGTGAACACAACACAGTTAAGAGACAGTAAGGCAGTAGTGACTACTTGAAACAACTAAACAATTAATTAATAGCGGTATAGAGGGAAGCTAAATATGGATTTATGAAGAATGTTAAAAGGTACAGGAGGGCCACTGAATGATGCATTTATAAATTTATGTGGCAATGTTATAAAACTGAGGGGAAGGTATACAGACAATTGTAGATGAGGATGGAGAGGATTTGAAAAAAAGATATTAAGTAACTGGTTAAATAAGACCATTAGGGACTATGATTTAGGAATGGTAAGATTTAAATCAGGGGAGAAGCTTCTCCACACAAGAAAAAAAGTGCAGAGCAAAAAATTTGAAATTTACCCTTAGGATATGATGAAGGAAATAAAGAAGCTAAAAATCGTACAGGGAATAGTGTAGATAATATCACTATGGACATATTAAAGATAGTAAGATAAGGCATTGTATCTTACCTTGAAATGTCATTTATATTGAGTCTGGAGACTCGCTACTTACGAGAGGACTAAAAAGGCGTGATAGTTTTACTAGTCCATGAAGGAGGGGTAACAAATAGGGTTGAAAATTATAGGCCAATTAGTTTGACATCATTGGTAGGTAAATTAATGGCGAGATTGATATGAAACCACATCAGAAATGTCTGTGAGGAAAGAAACGGGTTTTCAAATTGATAATATAGCTCTAGTCAAGGATGTCTGTTTGAATCTCGGTGGGCTATATGCAAAATATTTTGGATGAAATGAACAATTTGACAGAGTAAGCCATAAAGTGATATTATATATGATAAATGCTGTTGCTCTGGACTAAAAAGTGACATTCTGAAAAGGTAGAAAGAAAATAATTAGAGTAGGAAATGTAGTATAAGAAGAAGTGGGAGTGAAAATAGGAGTACCTCAGGATGTATTCAAACCATCACTACTAATTATTGCAATAAATGATTTACGGTCAGAGCTGTTTGTTTCCAGATGATATAATGATATATAATAGGATCCAAATGGAAGAGGATTGTGAATAGCTACAGGGTGACCTGGACACGATCTGTCGCTGGGTAGGCTGAAAGACCTGAATTGTAAATATCTTGGCATAACATTTGGTTGTAAATGCAGTTGGGCAGGACTCACTGGGTAGTTAACAGAAGTAGGTTTCAAAATCTTTTAATTATTAGTGATGGTGATGAGAGTATATGTCGGAGAACTAAAGGAACTTGGTTAAAACCTTTGGTCAGGCTGTTGCTTTAATATGGTAGTGTAGTATGGGGTCCACGAGTTAGAAAGGGTGCAAAGGAGGGCAGCTAGATTTGTGAATATTACTGCAGAATAAAATCGGCAAATGATATGATAAAGAAGCTAGTATGGGAATCACTGGCAGATAGGAAAAGGATGAAGATTGTGCTGTGAGTGTGCAAGTTGTGATGAGACTTGGGAAGGTATTGGGAGTAGTGCAAGGAAGCGAAAAGATGACCATGGTTTCAAGCATTAGGCAGTAGAAAAATTTTCCTTTTGTAGTTAAATATTCCAGGGATTGGAATAAATTATTAGTGCTGAACAATTTGCCAAAACAATAAAAGAATTTAAAACAAATTCTTTAAGGGCAAAAGTAGGTGGGTAGAAATATTGCAATTAAAAAAAAAAAAAAAAAAAAAAAAAAAAAAAAGGGAAAGAAATTGGAAAATTGATGTATAGGAAAATTGCCACCAGAGTATAGCAACGTCAGAACTGCAAAATTTGAAATAGCGTGTTCATTTGCATACTAAGTGTAAAATGGTCCTTCACACAGTTTTTTTGCCCTCCTATAAAATTTGGTATTTTGCAGTTCTGCTGTTGTTCCTACAGGACATCGATATGCTCCATTGCAATTAAAAAATTAAATGTTGATTGCTTGAAATTTTTTTTTTATGATACGTATAATTTATGCACTAAGAATAAATAAAATTACAATATGTCTAAATAAAATAATATTTTTATGAGTTAGAGATCACCGAATTATAATGAAATTTCATAGGAATGATGTAACTTTGGTTAGAATGGGAAACGAGCAAGAGCTTACCAAACCATCACCATAAAGTTCATCCTTTAATGCAATTTTTGAAACTCGATGATTAGAAGTGACAAATGCTGCTGCTAATCATTCATTAAAGATGTATGAATCCCACCTAATTCATTTGAACTTAAAACCAGAATACTAGTGGCACACAAAGTGACATACATACCTTAATTATTGTATATCCCTCTTCAGGGATGTGACATCACATTTTCACCAGTCTTAATTTATAAAATAAAGTGGCAAAGTTTGATAAACAATTGTGTTGAATGACATGTATAAAACAGCTGTCCAAAGTTCTCTGTGAACATGGAAGGACACATAAATAAATATATAATTGCATTTGAAACATTTAAGCAAGTGGCAGAAATAGAAGTTTTAGATCATACCATATCCATGTGTGTTTATTCATTTTAGCCTCTAAACTTGAATTTAAATTCACTGTAGTAAATTTTTAACTATTTCAAACACCATTTAAATGCTGCACTGTCACAATGTAAAGAAAGATTTGTAATGGCCCCTGAGATGTGTAATATTCGACGGAAGATTTATATCCTTTGCGATAGTTATTAATTAATGAAATTATGTGCTACCATTGCTACGTGTATGAGTCTGTAACTGGTATAATAAGTTGACTATTGTTGACAATATTCTGAATATTTGCTGTTTTTATGCAGTGTATGATATGTCAGTAAGGAGATAAATATCATTTGCCAGCTACTTTCAATGTGCGAGTGCCATGAATAAACATTATAAATAACAAAGGATAGGGAAAATAACCCACCACTTATCAAAGTTGAGGGATGTGACGAGTCAGCAACACGTAAGATGGAGTAAGTGATGGGTTATTTTCCCTATCCTTTGTTATTTATACTGTCTAAAATCTGCTTCCTTTTTGTACCATGAATAAACAATGGGAAGAATGAAACCTGATGTTACTTTGTGGACTATGTGGAATCCAGTGCTTAAAATCTCCAACTAATGTTCAGCTGCAAATCACACACTCCAGAATGTACTTTTAAGACTGCTCTAGGAGAATTGTTTGTGGCTTTAGCATTTCTGTCACCGAGCGCTGTACGCACCAGTGTGACTTAGAGTGCTATGGTACGTCACACTGGATCGGGAAGGTATAACGGGACCCTGCATAAACCCAGGCCCTTAGTTCCAGCCGTCCTGATTGCAGTGTTTAGGTGGTTTCCCGCAATCTTCAAGGTAAATGCTTGTATGGTTCCCAATCCCTACCTCATAAACTACTCATTTCACAAACAAAAATACTCTTCTCACTGACAGAACATAGTTACACTCTTTGCAGACAGATCACAATACTTCACTTCGTCCACTAGCGTAGCCCTCAAAGCAGAAGAGGAAGACGCGAACCCTTAAAACTTGAAGATCTCCCGGCCAGAGATTTCATATGATAAAAAAACCTGAGCAACGTTGGTGAATGGTTAATTCTTGTACCTGCCATTTAGATGGTTACAGATTCAATGTCCAATCTGGCCATCCCAATTCCAGTTTTAAGTGGTTTCCCAAAATCAACCCAGATTCTTCAAAAGGCAACTGCTAAAATCTTTCCCATTCCTTGTGCACAATCCTCTCCTGGCTCTGATGGCCTCAATTTCAATGAACTGTAAAGCCCTAAACAATAAAAGCCTTATTGACAATAAATTTGATTACATACATTCTTCCACAAAGTGCATAATTAAACTGCTTCCTTTTTGTACCATGAATAAACATTGTGAAGAATGAAACCTGATATTACTTTGCTTACTCTTCCATCAAGATTATGTGGAATCCAGTGCTTAAAATTTCCAACTAATGTTCAGGTGCAAATCACACACTCCAGAATGTACTTTTAAGACTGCTGTAGGAGAATTGTTTGTGGCTTTAGCGTTTCTACTACAGAGCGCTGTATGCACCAGTGTGACTCAGATTGATTAGATTGGGGGCATCCATTAATTATGTGAGGGGGGAAGGTCTGGCAAAATCTCACGAAACCTTACCAAGGAGGAGGGGGGTGGTCAACGGATATCTCAAATGAATTTTTGAAATTCTGGTAGGGCTGTAGAGCTAGCAAAAAGGTCTACAAATGATGTGAAAGTCGACTTTAGGGGGGGGGGGATTTGGTCCAAAAAACTGACCTTAGGGGGGACCAGATCTCACGAAGTCTCAACAGAAGGGGAAAAGAATGCAATTAATTCCATCAATTTTAGTGAAAGAATTTTTTATACGAGTGTCTAAATTTCTACTTTGCTTCGAAGCAAAAAAAAAACACACATTGCATTTATTGGAACACAATATGTTCCCAGAAACATAATTGACATGAAGAAAGACATGCTAAACATCATGACAAATTCAGTCACAATGGCTTAAGGAATCTAAATTTTTGAAAATTAACATGGTTAAATTAATTACCTGTTTTGACTCAACTACTTTTTAAGTTTTCTGTACTAGTCATTTTATATCTGTATCCAAATAAAGTAATACACCAGCCAGTGTGGCTCAGTGTGCTGAGGCACTGCACACTTGACAGAGGAGGTACAACATAATCAGGCATGATCCCAGGCCCCTGCATACTGGCTGTTCTGACTGCGTGTTTTAGACAATTTTCCACTACCATCAATGTGAATGTCAGGACAGACACCAATCTTCTTCTCATAAACCACACATTTCGCAAACAAAAAATACTCTTATCACACACAGAACATAGTTAAGACACTTCCCCTTTAGTATGTAGTATGACCTGGCAGTAGGTATAAAAGGTAAGGTCATATGACCCTAAAACCAAAGCTCCCCATTTGACCATGCCAATGATGAGTAAAACTCATTAAAGGCAGCTTACCTCAAAATGCTGGGAGAAGGTGGTTCATAACAAGAAGATCCAAATAAAGTAACATGAGCAACTAACAACATCAATACATTAGTAAATTAGACTGTTGAAATTTGCACTAAATCTGAAATTCCACATCTGTGTATCTTAAAACGATATTAATTTTATGCAGTAGCGGATCAAGAGGGAGGGGGTGCTCAGCCCCCCCCAAATAGATACCTAGGTCCACCCTCTAACTGTTCTTTTAAAGGTGGCAATCTGAAATAAAATTTTGACATGAGCTCTGTTGTCGACTACCCCTCCCCCCATTTTTCTATTTCAGCTCACATTATCTGAGGAGACTATAAAGCCTACCCTCGCCCGGGTCAAGCCCCCGCCCCCATCCTCTAAATCAAAATCCGCCACTGGGACAAAAATAACACATTTTCATCTTCACTGAAATTTTAACTAGTTAGGTATTACCAATTCTCCTATGTTCCCACTTGTTCTCAAAAGTGCCTGGCAAAACAGGAACAGCAAACTTTTAGTGACTGGTGTTTTTCAGTCAGGAGTTTTTGAGAGGTGAGATAAACAGTTCATCACGATAATTAAT
This sequence comes from Vandiemenella viatica, assembly GCA_031002005.1. Taxonomy (NCBI): domain Eukaryota; kingdom Metazoa; phylum Arthropoda; class Insecta; order Orthoptera; family Morabidae; genus Vandiemenella; species Vandiemenella viatica. Next base: position 16,341,270 of record CM061921.1, read on the forward strand.
TGTATCCTACATAAACTTGAGGACAAAAGTAGAAAGTAACAGCCTTACTGCATTATTGTTACATATTGAAAGGTCTTAATGATTAATATTTCTGCATGATAGTAACCATTAAAATCATTAGAATAAAAATTCTGATGGGCTCAATCAGCTTGTGAAACATCTTCCTGACTTGGCAAAAATACACCACTGCTATAAATAATAGATTCAGATTTACACATTATATGAACTACAAATCTTTTTTCCAAGGCTAAAAGTTGATTTAAATAATAAATTTTACATCTGCAATTTGTTGTAAGTTTTGACAAAAGAACATCATTAAGGTTCTTGCAAAGCCACTTGCAAAAAGGAAGAGCTTACAGAAGATTTTAAGGTTCATAAACAATCTTTTTTTTTTCTTTCTTAGTTGCTCAAAAATAATGAAGAGCTTTCATAGATGTTAATGATTTCTAAAAGAAACTGGTTTCACTTATGAAGATGACAAAGAAGGCTGTACAATTCTGGCATGGAATCAGTATGTTAGATTAATTTGAGATGTGTCAGTGGTTGGAAAGAAGCTCGATTAAGAAGAGATACATCAGTGTTAAAAAAAAAAGTAACCAGGGAATAAGCGAGAAGACTTTTTTTAAAGCTAGTATACCCAAAAAAAATGTGTCGAGAATCTCTTTGGAACTGTCAACACTCAAAAAATTTATAATGGAAACATGATCGACAAGTGATTGCAATTTGTGGTAATCAGTGATCCAAAAGTGAAAATGTGCCTGTTCACCTTCCCTCAAGATATTTGTCCATGAAAATTTATCTAAAAATACTTCTGAGGTCACTCTACGATACATCTAAAAATGAACAATTTGAAATCGCCTGCCATTTATTATTCATTATTAGCAGCTGCCCACAGCTTTGCATGGACTGCTAATCAGTGATGTAGCTAGGTTAACAACGGCCCCGGTGCGAAAAAATATTTTGGACCCTCAGATGGATGACCCCCTTTTTAGCTCTACCAAGTTTTGTGAGATTTGCTGACAGGGCTCTCTGAGCTGAACTTGTTGGGTCAGCAACATGATCGAGAAATCCACGGCCCCTATGGCTCACTGAACGCAATTCTTTTCGCATAAAGAGTCTCCATAATAAACTAACTTCAGTCCTCCGAATAATACGATGTCACTCGGTCGTTGAAATCACGATAAACATTTCGACTGCGAGAAGTTACTTACCTTTAAACGATTACTAATTTGTGGACACACTTAGCTCCTTTGCTTTTCGTCGCCACATCAAAACATAACATATTTTACTCTTGAACTACAGTCTGTACATATTTGAAACCCCTAATCTGACCAATAGTTTTTGGGCGAATCACGTTCAGCGAAAATTTCCCAGTTTTTCAAAGTCATGTCACAATGAAAACATACCCTATTCTACCCTCGGAAACATGGGGTGTACATTAATCGACTCCGTTAAAATCCGACCTGTAGTTTGTGTGTGAATAGCGTTCAACGAAGAATTATCTTAAAATTTATCAGTTTTAAGATTTTAGAACAAAATGTAACATACCTTATTTTACATGCAGGACCACAGTCTATACATTAATTTAAATCCCATCAAAATTGGACCAGTAGCATTTACATGAATCGCGTTTAACTAAAAATTATATTAAATTCATCAGCTTTTTCATGCCACATTAAAATGAAACATTACATTAATGCAGGACCACGAGCTGTACATTAATGAAAAGCCCATCGAAATCTGGCCAGTAGTTTTTGCGTGCATTCCGTTCAACAATAATTGACAATACTAACTTTCTCAGCTTTTCGACATCCATCAAAATGATGTATACCCTATTTTACCTGGTCGACCACGAGTTTTACATTACCGGTATACGAAAACTCATTAAAATCCAACCAGTTCTTTTTGCGCGAATCGCGTTCAACGAAAAATTGATAGTAATCTGTGAATAATGTTATCTTAAATTTCTTAGCTTTGCGACACCACATTAAAATAACACTCAGTACCGCGGAACCAGGGGTTGTACGTTAATCGAAACCCAGTAAAAATCCGTCCAGCAGTTTTTGCTTGAAATGCGGAAAAACAGACACAAATTTTTTTTAAAAAAGGAAAAAACACTGGATTCATTCTCTGTAGCTTATTAGTAGCGCTCTCAACTCATTTGTTTTTGTAACAATAGTATCTTGTATGTACAGACTTCTTCCCGGTTACAGTTTTATTATACGTAAGTACAGATTTTAAGAGAAGATTGTTGCTGATTTGACTTCTGTGCCAGCTGTGGTTCACCTGCAGCTATGATCGTGACCAGAGACAATATGGTCGTGACAGTGCCATGGTTCCTCCATGGACAGTGCTCTAATACAAATGGAGAATGAAACGTCGTTTCTTTTGAATTACAAAAAAAGGTTGTTTAATTATACGAACCCACTGTCATAGTTATATGACACTAGTGCCTACTTTTATGAACTGGTGAATTAAAAACCAATCGTAATTTATAAGAAATACCTTCTTAGTGAAGAATCCGATATTCACTAATCCCTTGGTAGTAAGTTTATTGAATATATGATTGTGTTCCTTGCAGAGATACATAAAACCACCAGTGTCTCAACTTTTAGAAGTAACTTCTCTTTTTAACGTTCAGAAGTAAGTAAGTTCCTTGCTCATAGATGGCAATACACGTGCGCCAGAGGACAGACGGTGGGTATCGATACAATTGTTGTAGAAGTTCATCATTTAACCTACAGTCGGCGCTGAAGTCCAGGTGCGGCGAGCTGCCAGAGGATCGTGCACAGTGAGGAATAGTTAGCTCGAGTGTTTGGATACCTGCTACGTGGATGTGGACTTTGGAATGACAGTTTACGAATGTCTTATCAGAAGATAGGGAAAATTTCAAAACTCTTGTTGTAGGATAAGATTAAAAAATTATCTGCTTCTCAATCGTGAACGCTACCTGCTAAGGGCTGCTGTATATCTCTATAACTACAGTGCGGAATTAAGTTCGTATGTGTGTCGATTTTTTCAGTTTCTCTTTTTGAACATTCGAAGGAGCTACGTAAAAATGCCTTTATTTAAACCAAAGAATTCTGGCAAGAAAGGTCAGTCTTCTGATGTAAGTAACGATAATCAGAATGGTAACTCGGTAGAACCGAGGAATCAAAGTGGTGCTAACAGACAAGTGCAGAAGCCGGCAGATTCGTCTGTGGGACGCCCCAAGTTAGTGTTTCATTGCCAGCAGGCACAAGGAAGTCCAACGGGTATTATTTCTGGGTTTTCCAACGTACGAGAGCTGTACCAGAAAATTGCAGAATGTTACGAATTTCCTATGGACGACGTAAGTATTCATTTTGAAACAGCCGCTTGTGATAATGCTCACATGTATTGCGTGACAGTTTCTTTTGGTATTAATAAATACTATTAACGTCGAATATCTTGTGTTTACTGTGATCTTGATTACAAACAACAAATACATTTACACTTACCTGCAAAATTTTAAGGGGGAAAAATGACATGTCTTCGTACTCAACTTTTACTCACCGTTTATAATTGATATGGTGTAAAGAAAGTAAAATTTACTATGGCAGTTACTGTTCCATTCAGAATACGTCATGTGTGGCTGAAATTTATTAACTTAGAATAAACATCGTTAATTAGTCATTTTTTTTATTGCAGTGCAAGTATTTTCCATTATAACGAGATAATATGCGCACTGGTTTTATGATTTCTTTTGTGAAAATATAATTTTAAACCAGACTGGGATGCCAGACAATTTATATTACACAACGACGTGTACACCTGGGTTAATTTCTTTCCAGTAAACAGTTTTTCTTTTTACAGTGAATTAGTCAGCATTGTCTTGTGGATGAATCAGTCGGGAGATTTGCTTACCTCCTAGGTGAAAGAAAATTTTAAAAAAGAAATAAGTATTACGAGTGGAGTTAAATACGTGATCACAGAAAAAATATTTCAAAATCTTCATTCAAACATGATAGAGTTTCAGTTTAAATAACTATTTCTGAAAAACACAGCTCCAGAAATTTATATTAACCGTTGTTTTATTACCGTAGTTACACCGCTTCCACATTTCACTATGCCTTTTAACAATTCTCTTGTTAGAAAGAACGTCATGGAATCGTTACTCTGAACGATTTTAAAATCCCGAAGATATTTCTCACATCGAAATCTTCACATTTTTTATGATTATAATCTGTAGTACCTCAGAAAATAATTTCCACTACGTTTTAATCCTTAAATTAATTGAGTTTAATGTTAGCGCAGCCCAAGGCTCATATCGTAAGCACTGCGCTTTCGTTGGAAAGAGATTGCCAGCCGTTTTCCAACCTTAGACTGAATTCTCTGTCACCAGAAGATGGAGATTTCATTCGTCGAAGTTGGTGCCAGTGTTATTCACTCATCGCCTTTGGAATGTGAAATGACATCAAGAATTATCAGTTTTATGCATGCATGTTACAGTTAGGATTGCCACCCGTACAGTACAATAAAATACTCTTTTTTTAGCCAACACACATTTTCACGTCACTAAGTTGACTTTGTCGTTTGGATACTATTTTTTTACGTAAAAAGCTATTGAATATCCATAGAAATGCTTCGATTTAACTGAAGAAAATTGCTTATTCTCACTAAGCAATTTTAATTAAAATCACCGTTTCAGAATGAACATTTTGCGAGTGCTATTGAAACTTTAAAACGGCATCAACTGCAAATTACTATTGACCGCTTATATGAAGAAAAATTACTGCTGAATGAGTTGTATGGGAAACTTGTAGATGATAAAAAGTTTTACTGATTTGCCAACTTCTCTAAAATGCAATTTAAGTGAACATTTTCCAAATACATTTAAAATCATTTCTTTTCTTTTATCTGTACATGCCACTTCTGCATTCACCGAAAGTTTTTCTGCGATGAATGCAAAGTGGAGAGATGAAAGAAACGTACAGATGCTGTGGAAGTGTCTAGGAATAATAAATACTTGTTGAATGTGTCAAAAACCAACTAAAAATGAGTGTCCAAACATAAAAAATAAACGTACTCCTTTTCTATACATTGCACTCCTTTTTGTCATCCAAAACACAAATGTACACTTCTTTTTCCATAAAAAGGAGGCAACACTAGTTTCAATAACCTATAGCAAGTTGAGGTCCTCGTTACGTTCATCCGTAAACATTCTGAATGACGAGTTGTAAATGTGGATATTACATATTGTACACTAAAGGTATGGTATAAATTATGATCTATTTACATTTTAGATTTATATTTATTTATATCTACACTTTATTTCTGTCATCACTGGTTTTAACACGGTTCTCGTACAGCAGATCATTTTCCTGTTGTATGAAATAAATATACGACAAGCAGGCAAACGATTCGTAGTGTAAGAACCCTGCTAAAATTAATAATGCCGGGAATACAGTGCAGATATAAATAAATGTAAATGGAGAATATAAGTAGATCATAATTTATACCATAACTTCGATATACAAAATGTAATTCTCATAGCATATAATGACATGTGCACACATTTATATCTAAGATAAAACCACTGACGATACTTCTGTGAATGAATCGAGGCGTGTTAGGCAAATAAATAAACGAACGAACGATAAAATTAATTCCTTTTACAATTATTTATTATGCTACAGACTAATATCATCGTGGACGATGGTCCATTTTCTGATTGATGTTTTATGTTATCATGTTTCAGCAGTAACGTTATTCTTAAAGATACATTCACAATGTATTTTACGGAGCGTAGTGGGTGAGCGGTGACGCTCTGGCCTCTCATTCGAGAGGAGTGGATTCGAATCCCCGTCCGGACATCCATATTTCGGTTTTCCATGGTTTCCTGAAATCACGCCAGGTGAATGTCGGATTGGTTCCTTCAAAAGCCCATGGTCAAAATCCTCTCCGATCCTTTCCCCCAGTCCTTTCCCACCTCTAATGACCACGGCGTCGACAAGACGTAAAGCCCTAACCAAAAAAAATATTTTAACGTCCGCTATAATTGCTGTCAATAAAAGTAATTTTTCTTTGTTTTAGAAATGAAATGTAAATAAATCTTTTCTTTCTATGTGCTAGAGTTACATAAATATTTTCAAACCGTAAATCTGAAAAAGCTCATCTTAACGGTTCGGATTTATTCCGATTGTTTTAGGATAGACTACAGCGCACACCAAACCTGGTATTCGGGACGCGGGTTCCAACCTCCGTTCGGCCATCCAGGTTTAGGTTTTCGATTGTTTCACGAAATAACTCTTTCTTCAAAAGACAATGACCTAATTCCTTCCCGTTCCTATCCCTGCTCTCATGCCCTCGAAGGCGGCGAAACTGTTAGCCCTTTAAGCATTTTGTTAGTAGCTAATATTACTGCTCAAAATATGAACAGAAACCGTCTTGTATCAAGGCACTCAATATACTCGTACATATATGCCTTGAAAATGGTCTCTGTGCTGTTATTGTATTTCGCTTTAATGAAACATATTCATATTATACTTTATAGTGTTCTGGCTTAGACATGTTGAACTCTGTTGTCCCTTTCACAAGCTTTCGATGTCCAGGTGGTTGTTCCCGGCAGGTGCAGCAATTAAGGACGTGCTGACGATGTTGTTGTCAGTTGTCGATGAAGCTGCAGTTCTTTCCATCAGAATCCACCAACCCACACTGGATTAGAGATACAACTCTATCTGTCTTGTAATAAGCACTGTTTTATATCATCAGGTTTACTAAGGACGTCTGAATGAATTCCGAATATATTGAAGGTTTTCTTCCCCTTTCTTTTTACGAAAGTGATAAAATATCTCGAAGCAGGTTAAAATCCGTTTTGTTTCGAAGCTGTAGTTTACAATACATGCTTGTATTTTCATTTTTTTCTGATCCTTGGATAACTTGTTTTATAACCCTTTTTTTCTTCTTCTTTCCGAGTTATGTTTCGTTGCTTAGTTACTGGTAAATAAGTAAATCTAGGTGATTTTCATCTAACACAGCTTTCGTCGTTGCCGTCTGCTATCAAGCATGAATTAAATAATAATAATAAAAATTCGTATGCACATGAAAAGAAATGTTGGATCCATTTAATAATTAAATTTCATATTAATTACCGACGGATGGATAGTTTTTCATTGTTTTCCAAACAGTAATCTCAGCGATAGTGAAATAATCAAACGGTTTCTATAGTTTCATGTCATTTTTTTGCGTTGGATCTTGGTCCTGATTATCGTTTATGTCACTTTTTCATAATTCTATTATGTATATGCTATGTTGTTTTCAAATTTCCACATCAAAGAGGGGAAAGCTCGTTCTCAAATATTTACTAGCAATTTTATCATCTCTAAATAGATACAATGTGCAAATAATAACAGACATTGAGTAGCCTACTTGTGTTTCGTTGTTAAATTTTTTACTCTTCCATTTTCTAAATGCATCAAACAGAGGTTCATTTTCGAAAAATGAACAGATTTTACATTGCAATCGACGGCTTCCACGGCTAAAATAAATAGTTTCCATGCTCCTGGTATGGTGCCACGACCTAGCATTAAATTCAGACTTTTCGGCCGAATTGCTTCGGCCATCTTCTAAGGCGAAACAACACTTTGTAAGATGTGTTTCACATGGCCTGTTAAGAACAACAGTTCAGCCGAAACTTCAGCATTTCATACTAGGACGCGGCATCATTTCGGAAGCATGGAAACTGTAGATTTCACATTATTCACTTCTTGCTGCGGCTAGATCCCCGAAGAAGCCGAGAATTTTTCTACGAAGCTGAACGTCTCAGTCAGCCTGCTACCCAGTGAGTACCGTGGAAGAAGGTAAAGAATGGCCGGAGCGTGGCGCCTACCCCGCCACAGCCATTCTAGTGCCAATGTTTGTAATTGGAATGCGGAGCTCTACCTCCGTGGATCCTACAGGAAGCCGCAGGAGGCGTACGAGCTTCGTGGACCTTTGCCTTACTTCTTGCTGCTAGCTTTCAGGGTAATGGAAGCATTGGGGTAGTTATGGACTGCATATCGGTTTATAACTTAACATGTTACGAATGCTATCCAGATTTTGGTTTTTCCTAGTTGGATACCTGTTGGATTTAAGCACATGTTCTAATTTCACGGTCGCATAGCCATTAACAAGGTTCATTTGGTCTCCTTATTTCAAACCGTACCACAGTAGATTTGTTTAAACCTGAAATGTTCTTTGAGTAAATGGCATGAAAACAACTACACTTACGTAACATTTTGATTTCCATTCAACAAGAACAGAGTACTATTGAATCCGCACTATCCTATATTAAAAGCTGTTGCTTGGTATTTTGGGAGACCAGTGTGCAATAAAACTGCATTTAATTTTACCTTGGAAGTATATTTCTGTCTTAATTTATGTTCAAGTTGTGCTGATACAGAAGATAACGAAATTAAAAAGATATTTTTTTTAAATTATTATTTACGGCTATACGCCTCGTCGGCGGCTAAGGTCATTAGAGGCGAGATGGGACTGGGGGCAAGGAATGGGAAGGAATTCGGCCATGGCCTTTTGAAGGAAGCATCCCGGCATTCACCTGGAGTGATTTGGGGAAACCATGGAAAACCCAAATCTGGATGCCCGGACGGGGATTCGTACCCGCGTCCTCCCGAATGCGAAGCCAGAACGTTAACCGTTCACCCACCACGCTTGGTAAAAAAACCGAAAGAGAATGATTCAAATACCATTATAATTTGCAGCTACGTACTGCAGTTCTTTGTGTTATGTATTATGTTATTATTTTTGCTGGCCATGCTGGATGGTTACCCCATTCTGCGGATATAATAATTCATTATAAAAGCCTATTATATAAATTAACTTATTTTACACCGAACATTGTGAAAATTGCTAACTTCAGTTCGCAGTCTTATAAAATAGGGTATTAGGAAGTTGGTTGTTTTTAAATTATGTTTTAACGTTTACATAAAACAAATGAATCGGTGTTTTTTGAATTGGGGTACGTGACCAAAAGTAAGCTTTCGGAAAACTGAAAAAAATTCCAGAAGCTTTATTATAAATTTGTGTATCTTTTTATGGTATTTTCATTTGAAATACGTCACCTCAACATGTCCCACTATTTGAAAAGCAAATTTAAAATGTTTTCTCGCAATGATGGCAGTTTGAATTTAAAAAAAAAAAAATCGAGATTAAGTGTGATAAAATAATCTTAAGGAGGTATAATTCTTCATTTATTTGTTAGACATCCGTCAAAGTACACATTAAATTAATAGCACATAATTTAAGAGTGAACGCATAAATGAATACTTTGCTACATTGTCTATATCAGGCTAACTTTATGTTCATACAAAGTATTTTTATTTTTCTTGACCTTCGGCCCCTTCTTCAACGCCGCTGTCTGGAGTTGCGCCAGTGGTTGGCCAATGAAATAGCTCCTCTTAATACATGTCATAATCATGTGGAATCTAGTTCTTCAGTTTGTCATTTAACTGGGAAAGAATTCCTTTTCAAAAGAAACTGATAGCTCTATCCTCAAGGAACAAAAAAGGCCAGAAAAAAACAAAAGTGAAAAAAAATGTCTATTACGCCCTTTCAAAAAGGTCGATTCAAATAGCAAGCGTAGTAAACTCATACCCATTTTTCAACTCAATTATACCGGGTTTTGTAATAGTAGCAATCTATGCTGTATAATAATTAGGGTGGTCTGGAGAATTCTTGACATCGATCACAATTTATTTTATGCTGTACATTATTTATTTTGTAATCACAAATAAATGTACGGCGATTATAAGGATCTGTAGAAAATGGTTATCACCAAATTCTAGTGAAATTTCAAATTCCATTATTTGGTAGTGAACTGTTACAAAAACAGAGAAACCAACATGTAATCGAACCTAAACTACAAAAGAAGTCCATAAACACGTGATGACTTTTACTCAAGTTTAGATATGCGAAAAAGGATTTACCTATGCCTTTTATTTCAATTATTGCCGTCGAATATAGATATGGCAAAATTATGGAAGTCCAATATCACTTTTTGGCAAAGATTAATCCCGGCTTTGTTACAGAGGTGTAACGACTTACGGTGACAGATAAATGTATGGACTAATGGACTGCGTGTTCTTTATTGCTGGAACTCTGTCCTTAGAAGCCTGTAGAGCATGGCCTCATTTCGCACCTTATGCCTTTTACGTCACACCTGATAACACTGGCTTTGTTTACATTGTCGCAGTTACACGTTTTGCTCGTTATATCAGCAGCGTTGTCCATAGCCCTGAATACCCTGCACATCATTTGAATGTATACTTCATTTTTTCTGCGAGAATACACAAATACAAAATCCAATATTCTCATTAGATTTATTACTGAAAAGTACTATTATCACAAATCAGTCATTGAAGTTTTGCATTATAAAGAATTGCAAAACGCCTTCTAAGGTTCGCTTCCTGTGTATATGCCATCTTTTCTTCAGTCGCGAACGTAGAATTAGCATTTGGTTGTTCTAATGAGAGAGTTCCCTTCAATTGGTTATGTTTTCCCGGTCTTCGCAGCAGAGATTAGGGGTTTCCTTCTAGTTACTGAGGAGGCCTGCAAGGACCGTTTCAAACTTCAGCTTCGAACAAAAATCATCAGCTTTGTGAGCGACTGAAAGTCAACAGACAGACGTTCAACTTACCGAGTCACGTTGGCATTTTATTACGGAGACAGAAACTGTAAACAGGTTATTTGGTTTTAATTTGAATTAATGAGGTTTGAGAAAATTTTCGAAGGTCATTATTTTCATCTGGTAATGTACGCGGAGAAATGGCACCTTCAATAGCGTCAACCAAATCCTTTTTAATTCTGTAGCCACAATGGCAAAAACGGAACTCTTTTAAAAGAACCATGTCCGTCCGTATGTCAAAGCCTCGTAATTTCGCCTTGGCATCGTTTTTGATGGCATTTCACAGGAACACGTTTTGACCGCAAAATAGAAAAAAAAGGATATCTTTGCCCGTACATGTAACAGAGGGATGAAAAGTTTTTTTTCGCGTACCTCATCGAGTCTAACCGTTATGAAAAATACAATCCATTTTGTTCTAGGACATTTTTATCTAGTTATATATTTCGCGAGATATAAGTTTCCAGATTTGTTGGCAATGCGGCGGGAAAAGATGGGGGGGGGGGGGGAGTAACGGGTTGGAATCGGTCACTTTTTTTTTTTTCTGGGAACATTTCTAGCATTTGTGTGGAGTGGTTTTGAGAAACCATAGACAACCGAAGTCTGGATGGCCGGTGAGGTGATCAAACCCGCATTTTCCCGAATGCTAGGCATGAGAGGTAACCGCTCACCCACTGGGCTCCGTTGTTGTCGGGGACGATAAGCTTGACAGCCTCCATAGTGTTTTATGGATGAGCAGACCAAAATGTGCAGGCACCGGGTTTCACCCCTCCTCTTTTTATCTCTTATGCACAACACAAATCACTACGTACCTAATCTTAAAATAACACTCAATAAAGTTAATGATTCCAGAAAAACTTGTTTAGCATTATGAAGAATTCTCGGAATAAGTGAAAAATACACATTATTTGACTTTAGGAATGCGACTTAATGGACACACATTAAAACAGGGAATCAATTTTTTAGTACTTAGGGATTTACGACACGTAAACGTACAGGTCATTGCAGCAGGGAGAAGATTAGGAACAAGGAACTGGAACGGATTCAGCCATGACTTTCTGAAAGAACCAACTCGGCATTGGCCTGGAGTGATTTTGGGAAACCATGGAAAACCGAAATCTCGTATTCAGGCATGACTTTTTGAAAGAACCATCTCACTATTCCCCTGGAGTGATTTTGGGGATACCATGGAAAAACGAAATCTCGATATCCGGTTCGGGTATCGAATCCACGTCCCTCCATCTTCCATGCCGGAGGTTTAACTGCTCATCCACGGGATTCGATTGTTGTGATACTTTCCTTTTGTCTGGCGACTGCGTAGCTTCAACTTCTGGGTGTTTTAAGATATTGTTATTGTTGATCCACTGGCTGTCAGCTGAATGTCTGTCTTCCGCCTCATGGACTTCAGCATGCGATATCGTTCAGAGCAGGACCAATTTGTAATCCCGAAATCAATTTTACTCATATGTCTAGTTAACAGTTGACCTTGTAGCGCTAACCCTTTTAGGTTTGAAAAATCTATACACATTTCTGTCTTTGAAAAACAAGTTCCGTTGCTTCTTGAGCATTGCGACTCTAATTTGTAATGGTGTTTGCCGTTCCTACACTATTAAATGTATCTCGAATTTTTTTCCTTGGCTTTGTAACAAATATGTTATTTCTGTTGTTTTAACACGAATCTAAATGTTGTTTGTTTCTTTTCTGTTAAAAATACGGCATAGCTCAGTGGTTCCCAATTAGTTTTTTTCCCGAGTACAACTTTAGGGGAGACCGGGTATAGTTGATACACTTTTTACTTTCTGAATTTTAAATGGTTTTTCTGCTTTTATTTTGAAACAAATCGAACGTAATTCATAACTATAACTATTTGGCCATAACTTAAGATACTTCCATTATTTATAAAATTAAATCTCCTTCGTTGAAAAAAAGTTTTTAAAAACTTTGCAAGATGTATCAACTTAACCCGCCTTGGGTAAAGTTGATACAGTGATGGGTAAAGTTGGTACACCTTTGAGTAAGTTGATACAGTGACAGGAAGTAATGAAAAAATAACAAAAGAAACGTGAATAAGATTTATTGTTACCACAAATAATACAAAAATATTTTTAAGAACAATGTTAAAAAACAATCACATTTTTGAAGACCTAAAAACAACTTAAATGGTTTATAGGAATAATATTTTGAGTATATAGGCTACAAAAGCTTATTATTTTATTAGTTTCTAAAATCTTGTATTGAGAACAATTACATTGCTCCAACTGTGAAGAGAACCATGGGTCTGATTGGCAGTTAATGCAAGTGTGAAGGGGGTTGTCTTCTGCACAGGTGATGTGTGCCCACTTCTTGCAAGAAATGCACTGAATCCATTCCTGGCCAGGTGTGGATGAGGAATATGTTTTAAAACACACCAAAAAAAAATACTCTCCGTCTTCATCAGAGTCCGACTCTTCTTTGGGTTTTCTTCATTTCTGACTTTTTTTATCGTTGTCTTCTTTTCTTGGTTTGTCTATTCTCTTTGCTTAGCTTACCATCAAATGATTTAAATAATTTTAACTTGTGTTTTTCTGTCTTGATAGATTTCTTTCTTTCTCTCTCTATTGCGTCTTGTTCAATTTTGTTTTTTATTGGAGTATCTGTAAGAATACAAGACTTTAAGGGCTGTCTGCCTTTTTTACTTCTTTTACGTTCTCCTGCTTTTGGCAGAGGACGAATTTCTTCTGGCAAAACCATTGGCGAAGTAGCTCCAAGGCTTGTAGTAGGGGCATGTGTTGATCCATTTTCAGTGACACCAAGCACTCTTAATGTACAAGGTTCATGTACTCTTCCTGAAGATGTAGAAGGCAGATTGACATCTGCTGAAGTAGAAGGCTGCTTGACTTCTGCTGATGTAGAAGGCTGATTGACTTCTGCTGATTTAGAAGGCTGACGATCAGTTACAAAGCTTGACAAAAAATCTTCATCTGTAAATATGTCTGGATTATATGGCGTTATTACTGTAGCTTTAAATCCTGCTATAATATTATTTGGTGTCATAGCATTTGAAAAGGCACTACTCACAAGACTGGGGATGTCATAGATCGTTACGGTTTCCCAGGATTACTGACTAGCAAATGGTCCACAGCTTAAAAGCAGAAATTTTTGAATGGTCCATGAACTGACCTGTCCAAGGGCTGGAGGCGGTCGGACGTATGGGGAGGGAAAGACAGCAAAACAATCCCATTGTCCTTACAAAAGTTTAACACATTAATTGACAAGTGGGAGTCATGATTATCAAGTAGCAAAAGACAAGGTTGATTGGGTCTTGACTTGACATGGCTGTGAAGGTGTTTTATAAAAATTAAAAATGTTGGTCCTGTCATCCAACCAGATGGGTGTGCCGTGCCAATGCACCCTGGTGGTCCCCCCTTGATGAAGTATTCTTTGAAGAATACTCTAGGGAAAATAAAAAGGGGTGGGACAGTGTTACCAATAGCATTTACTGCCGTTGCGATTGTGACTGTTTGCCCTCGCTCGGCGGAAGTAGCTTTTGCCACCTGACGAACCCCCTTCTGAGCTAATATTTTGCTAGGCCTTTGGACAGTATGCACTCCAGTCTCGTCCCTTTTCCACACATCTTTGCTCTGAAACTTATATTTCTCGAAAACCTGTTTTAGGAGTTAGACCATAGTAAATTTTAGAGCTAGTTAAAATGTATTAACTAAGCTCCTCCTCTAATTCATCATTTAATATTTGTCGATGTTTAGCATATCCCATTCGTACACTTTTCTCAAGAGCTTCTGGTGTTTCAAGATTTTCTTTTTTCACCTTGTACCGATGAAGGGTCATTTTGTCTATATTAAAGGTTTTGGCCGCTTCTCTAACAGACATCCTGCCATTCCTAATTCTTCATATGCTCTTTCAAAAATAGCAATGGGTATTTCACCCCTTGTAGTTTTTTTCTTGTGGTTTCTAGGAATCTGAAAATAAATACAACAAATGGTTATACCTGTGGGTCAAGTTGATACCGTGTGGGTCAAGTTGATTCACCCCTAAGAAACGTATCAACTTGACCCCTAAGAAACGTATCAACTTGACCCAAACCTCGCCATTACACTAAACTCTAAATCACGCAAAACCAGTAACATTTAAAACTATGTTCAATAGGTGAAATTCTTACCTTTATAGCAAATAACAAGGTGATGATAACAATAGCAGAGTTCACTAAGAAATAAACTTCCAATACTACTTGAAAATGTGTAGTGAAAATTTACTTTTGGTGATCAAAAACAGTTTTAGTTCACAACTCACAACATAGACCAACTTTCTCCTCGAGCACAGGTGTGGTTACTGAGTATCATTCTATTGTCCAGGCAAGCTAGTCACACTTGTCTGCGTCGGCGCATTAGCAAGTTATTTGTCCTGTATCAACTTAACCCTGTATCAACTAGACCCGGTCTCCCCTAAGGATGAGCTGAATCTTGCGTACCCCATATAGATGAAATGAGAAATAAATGTGTTAATTTTACTATCATTAGGTTCTCAAAAGTTGTTTTTACTAGTTGTAATCCCAACATCTATCACAGTTTCTGAAGTCTTCTATGGTTGCGATACTAATTTCAATATATTTTTTTAAAGTTGATCGTGGAATCTTCATGCGTGGAAGTGTGTTCATTTTTGATCGAAGTTAAATTGATGGTATTTTAAATTACTGGGGGCTCTATTGATTCAGCTTTGTTTTAGTTTCCTACCTCAGGAGTGAAGCGCGCAAATCGATTTTTTTGTGGAAATTTCTGTGACGTATTGGCCGGTTATATTCCATGCTGCCAGTCAGGCGAAAGGTACGATTTTCTTTTGTTTTTTTGCTTATGGCTTTACGTCACTACAGACGGGGAAAGAGATGAGTATCTCCTCAGTGTGATAGACACCAATTTATAGAAATCACTGGAGCACGTAAGAGTGCATAAAGGGATGTTAAAAATTATGATTATCTCTTTGCGGGTGACGCAACAGGATGAATAGACGCAAGGCAGCTGTTATATGAACAGTGGTGTTCAGTGTAGGATTATGCAAAAAATTCCTCTGCAGAGTTTATAAACCACTGATTCGAATGATGTAGCGTGCCGAGTACCTCGGAAAGAGCTGGTGCAATGTTTATGTGACTTTATATGGTGTTATTTGTCTTGAGCTCCTCCATGGTGATGTTAATCAACACCAAATACATTACAACACGGTTAAGTACAGCACAATTGTTTGATAGCGTTTAGGTACATAAATAAATCATAAATTAACATCTGCGTAGACTGAATACAGGTAGATATTAGCTAAACAGAGATTCAGAAACCAAGTTGTAGAGTGTAAAGCAGATGCGAGAGCGGATATAGATTCTGACCACAATCTGGTAGTGCAGACCGAGGCAGGTGTGTTAGCGGTAGCGCACGGGCCCTGCATTCAAGAGTACGTGGGCTTAAATCCCTGTCCGATCATCCAGATTTCGGCTCTCCATGATATCCCGAAATCACTCCAGGCGAATGTCGGAATGGTTCCTCCAAGAGGCCATAGCTGAATTCTTTCCCGTTCCTTATCCCCAATCCTCAACCGCCTGTAATGACCTCGACGTCGACAAGGCGTAAATCCACGAACAAAAATAAAATAAATGAAGCATGAAATTAAAGAGTTTAAAAAAAATAAAACCAGGAAAAAAAACGTCTAGAGAATAAATTGAAAGGGTGTCACACGAGAGAATTTTGAGATTGTAGACGTGAAAGGAGTTCTACAAAAGAACGATGGAATGTACTGATCAGGGAGATAATCAAAGCTGGTAAAGAAACATCGGGCATTAGGAAAGAAGCTGGCTGAAATTTCTTGGAAGGCACAAAAATAGTTGGGGTGAAGCAGAAAGAGATAAGTACAGATATTTTAGAAATCAAATAAAAAGGAAATGCAAAAAATCGAAAGGACAATGGCTGCAAGAAAAGCGCGAAGAATTAGAAAAGTAAGTGTTTGTAGACAAAGTAGATGTGGCCCATACGAGGAGGATCAAACAATTTTGGAGAAGTGAGGAAGAGGTGTATAAACGTGAAAGGTGATGATGGGAAACCTCTTTTGAGCTCAGAAAATAGAGCTAACCAATGGAAGGAACACAGAGAACCGGTATAAACGTGCTATTGTATAAACCAGCATGGGGAGATTAGGGATAGATATAGGCGAGTTTTGCGGCCCACTGCTCGTGCTAAGTCTCCTAGTACTGGTGCAATAGAACGTTCAGTGAGATGCCGCTGAAATAGTCTTATCGATTACTATCTATGTAATTTACAGTAATAGCAGTGATATTCATTGAAGTTTTGAAAATTGTGTGTTTGGACAAAATTTCGCTATATATGAGTACTAAATGTGTTAGAAAGATTGGTGAACGCGTACAGGAGACTAGATCAGATAATGGAGAATCGAAAAAACCCACAATGACCAACATCTACCGAGCGACAACGCCTGAAATGCAAGGTGGACGCGTGAGGTTATTAATGCTATGAACTTTCACAGGCTTCTGCGGAAATCGTACATCGGCTGGTGGCTTATTCCAGCGAATAGTGATGTATGTAGGGAAAAACTATCAATCTGCATGTTCTGTGTTCAAAATGAGGAAGTAAGGAACTGGAGCACCTGTCGCATGCGAGGACAAATAAGTTCAGAAGTCATTTATGAGAGGTAAAGAAATATGGTTTTCTGTGCTACATTGTCCTGATGCTTTTGAGGAATGGACTACGATATCCGGAGCAGTCAAAAACCTCTTTCGTAGCGAAATTCAGAAAACTTTCTGAAGAATTGTATTGAAAAGTTATCGAGCCCCACCGTAAATTGTTCTATTTTGTAGTTATTAATAAACTAACCACGCCTGCGACTTCGTCCACGTGGGATTCGAAATTTGTGCTGTTAATTAATAGATAAAGTATGAAAAAAATGTTTCCTGGGTAGGTAAAAGTAGAGGAGCAATCCTGTTTTTTCCTCTTTCTTGGACCTTATTCTCTTATTTTGAGTTTAGGTTGCATGTAAATTTTTTAAACACGTTTGTGAGCCTTATTTGTTTCTACCACACATTGAAACTGTCACTAATTTTGAATATTTTTTTATTGTGGATGACTCTCAGGCACTTTTTCAATATTTGAAGTGAAGCTGCCTGACATACGAACAGATTGCATCCTCTATACTAATATTATAAATGCGAAAGTAACTGTCTCTCTGTCTGTTTGTTACGTTTCTTGGGCTAAACTGCTAATCCGATCGTGATGAAATTTCACAAGGAGATGCTATTTGACATTAAGATGGACATAGGATAC
Source organism: Vandiemenella viatica (assembly GCA_031002005.1). Taxonomy (NCBI): domain Eukaryota; kingdom Metazoa; phylum Arthropoda; class Insecta; order Orthoptera; family Morabidae; genus Vandiemenella; species Vandiemenella viatica. The sequence continues at coordinate 16,359,219 of CM061921.1, forward strand.
TATTTTCTATATAGATAATACATATTGTAATTGAATTATGAAAACTACCTGAACTGTGACAGACAGACGCATATAATGGGGTCTGGTAGCGTAGTGGATAAGGTGCTTGCTTCTTGAGAAATTTTCCTTGAGGCTTCATGTTCAAACCGCGTTGGGAGAAAACATTTTTAAGAATTGTTTTTCATAGTTTGAGCCAAGCCTAGGATTTTGTTGTAAGGAGACCATGTTGAAATGTAGGTCCCATAAATGCAGGGCTGGAATGCGTGGCAAATCGTAGGCGGCAGAACAGTGCCTTAAGCGTTTACTTTATTCACGCTGTACTGGTTCCACAGGCAGTTTTTGTGTCATCTAAACTAATAATGTTAAATATGCGAAAGTAAGTTTCCGTCTTTTTGTTACATTTTTACGACTATATGTGTACACCGATGACAATGAATTATTTTGTATCCTTAGGAAGGAAATAGGATACTTTTTACTGGTATGAATAACAATTTTAAGCATGAGACAGGTTCGACGGTAGAATGGTATATCGATGACTTTCCAGTCATATTATGCCGACTCGGTGTTGTTTGGGACGTATCTTAGATAACTTTCAGCTTTGTATATCCAATTCTAGCAATGAAATTCTAAGTCCACGCGTACGAAGTTTCGGGTAACAGCTAGTTATCTTATATACGAGGCATGTTTTTTTAAGTAAGTACCGTTTTGAAATTAAAAAAATACGTGCAAATATATGTCAATAATTTTATTTTTACATGAAAGCCTGTACCTTACTCTACTTTTCTACATAATTCCCTTCAATATTGAGGCCACTTGTCATAACGTAGTACCAGTTTTTGAAAACCCTCCTCATAGAAGTCTGCCGCCTGACTTGTTAACCACTGCATCACAACTGGTTTGACTTTGTTATCGTCTTCAAGACACTGACCACCAGGGGCGGATCCAGGAATTTGGTTTGGGGGGGGGGGGCTTGGCTTGAGCGAATTTTGGTTCAGAGCGCTTGCCTTCAGTGGATTTTGGTTTTGGGGGGGGGGGGGCTTGAGTTGGCCATAGGGTAGTCTTTATAGCCTCCTTGGGCCTAAAATCCGTAGAGCTAAAAAAAAAATAAGTCTCCAAAATTACAATTTCGGGGAGGGACCTAGATACTTTGGGGGGGGGCCTTGAGCCCCCTAGCCCCCCCCCCCTGGATCCGCCCCTGCTGACCATCCAGGTGTTTCTTCAAGTGCAGGAACAGATGGTAGTCACTGGGCGCCAGATCAGGGCTGTACGGAGGATGATCTAGAGTTTCCCATCGAAAAGATGTGATGAGATCTCTGGTCTGATTAGCCACATGTGGACGGGCATTGTCATGCAGCAAAACGATGCCCTTGCTCAACTTGCCACGTCTTTTGTTCTGGATTGAACGGCGCAGATTGTTCAATGTCTCACAATAAGCTGCTGCTTTGATTGTATCATTACGAGGCAGAAATTCCACAAGCAATACTCCTTTTCTGTCCCAAAAAACTGTGCACATGATTTTCCGGGCAGAAATCGTTTGCTTGAATTTCACCTTTTTGGGTGAATCTGAATGCCGCCATTCCATGGACTGTTGCTTTGATTCAGGTGTGACGTATGCCACTCATGTCTCATCGCCCGTAACAATTTGGCTTAAGAAATCATCACCATCGTTGTGGTACCGCTCAAGGAAAGTCAATGCACTGCCTAAACGTTTGGTTTTGTGCACATCCGTTAACATTTTCGGTACCCAACGTGAGCACAATTTTCGGTAATTCAAGTGCTCGATCACAATGCCATACAAAACACTACGAAAAAACATTAGGAAAGTCATCACGCAAGGAGGAAATCGTAAAGCGTCTGTTTTCTCTCACCTTATTGTCCACTTTCTGCACCAAACTTTCATTAACGACTGAAGGACGCCCACTCCGTTGTTCATCATGCACATTTGTGCGGCCATCTTTAAATGCTCTCACCCACTTTCTCACAATGTTTTGTCCGTAAACTGCACAGATCTCACGATGAATATCGATCGGTTTTAGGCCTTTAGCACAAAGAAATCTTATAACAGCCCGTACTTCACAGTCGGCGGGACTCACGATTATCGGAGGCATCCTAAACACTCAGTGAACAACGTAAACAAGGAAGAATTAGACTGTAATGGTGTCAGTGCGTAGGCAAGAGATGCAGGTACCCAGTGCGCATGCGCGGAACGCCGATCGTAGCGCTGCAGCCACGGTGTGACAAAACGGTACTTATTTAAAAAAATACGCCTCGTATAAAAATGAAAGTTTGTTTGTTTGTATGTTCGTATGTTCGTCTTCTATGCGTTCCTATACCATACGTCCGATTACGATGAAACTTTGGTTAGTTATTGTGTGCAGGCGTGCGAAGATTACCGGGAAAAAAAATCATCCCCTCTCCCCCTTTACAAACTTTAATTTTATACGAACCCACATTTTTTATCAGATTTCGACGGAACATTGCACACGTATACTTTAAAATAAACAGAAAAATATTGTCGACATTTGGTTTTCAGAAATCGAAATCCTAACCCTCTCCTCATTTCCACCCTCTCAATGCTTTTGTTTATACATACCCATAGATATCATCTGATTTTAGTGGTACTTTGCACACGTATACAATAAATCAAACCGAAAAATAGTGTCTAAATTTGATTTTCAGAAACCCAATCTCTCTCTCTCTTTCCACGCCATTAATTTTTTCAATGTTCTTTATACAAAGCTACAGTTTCTAACAATTTTGAAATCTTATATCCACCTGCCAAGCATCGCTGGGTACTGTGCTTTTGCTGAAGTCGGATGACCGAAAATATTGTATAACCCAAAGCACCAGAATAAACTTTTTCAATTTTAATTTAATGGATAAAAATGATTGTCTTTCAGTTATTTTGTACATGTTAATGTGTTTTCTATATGCGTACCTACTTAAGAAATAAAAATAGGCATTGCAACGCATAGTGGGCAAAGCTTGTTATGTATATAAACTACGATGTAAAATACACGATTCAATCATAAAGCCAGCTGTTATAATTTGTACGATTTCAACATAATGCAAGCGCGTGTAGAGGGCTAACGTTGCCATTGAATTATTTTCGGTTATATGTGAGAAAGAGTACTTCAAGTGTCCTATACAAAGGTCAAAACAAGCACTATGTTATTCTTTGCTGTATAGACTTTATGATAATTATAATTTGAACGTATTAAAATGAACATAAACGCTCTATGTGCTACAGTTGATTAAAACACATACACAGTTTTCTAGTAAGTTTTCTCAGCCAGCTATGTATTCTTTAGTTTTGTTTGATCTGAGCACAGACAGGATTTTGGCCTCCGTATCACTGGGAACTTTGTAACTTATCAGGATAAAGAGTATCCTATATGCTAACCGATACCACATCTATCACAATGTTTAGTTTAGTTGAAATCCTTGCATTCGATTTTACTTGATGCTCGTACAGAGTGACAAAAATTCCTAAATTTCAAGGGAGGCCAAAGGGGAGCCACGTTATGGATGCTCCTCAGGAACAACGTTATGCTTTCGAAGCAATTTGGTACTCCCTTTAAACTAAACAGAAATTCTTCAAATTTTGCAGAGTGAGCCTATAGGGAAAAATAAAATCAAGTTTGTAGGTATTTCAGTAAGTTCGAGTATAGCAACCACGACATTCAAACAATTATGCAATATCGCTATCTCGTCTGTTCGTATTTAACACATATTAATACTTTGTTCTTCAAGATCAAGAAATTTTATTCATATTTTGTATAGTGAACCCTTAAGGTGAAACACAGGTCATGTTTGTATTTAGTCTAAAGCAGGAACAATTCTAGACCCGTGACCATACGCAAAAAACGTTCACGGGATTACTCTTAGTTTTGAAATAAATTTAGTGTACAGACACAACTTTTCGACAATTTTACTATATATTTTATACATACAAAGTGCCTTAACAAATTTTTATTTATTTATACGCGGTTATTATCTGTAATTTTAGTTTTATAGCTTGCCTTTAACAATTTGTGGTCGAAATCAAGACTTTTTCGATCTAACCTCTGATCTGTACTAACAGACGATAGTTTTGAAAACGGAATAATGGAACCTCACTGCGCGTCGCATGCGAGGGCCATGTTCTGTCTCAGGTGTTAATGGCACTTGCAAATAAGCCATTCACGTCTCATGTTATGACTTCCTTCTACGAAGTCGGCATCTTCAGTGACGAGACAATTGTAAACTAGCAGGTTGCCAAGAACGGTATTTAACTTTGCGGTGAATTCAAAGTGATCAGCCGATTGATGTAAGGAAGTTGTCAGGTATTCTCTAGTAGGACAACATTTTGTGATTGTCTGTCCATCTAATATTTGTAAATGAAAATACCGCAAAAACAGTCACTAACAGTGTATTGCTGTATTTGTTGAATAGAAGTATATATAATAAACATGGACATGACACCATAAAAGACCGTAAAAATAGTTGTTAACACACAATTTTTTTCATATACAAACATTTAAGAAGAAGCAACTGAGGAAGAAAAGGCTTGTAACCAATTGATCATTTAATGTTTCTTTTAGTTACTGTTTAAGAAGAACACTGCATGATTCCTATGAATTTCTTTTGGAATTGCAGTATTTTTCTTTTGGGGAAGATATTTTACGCATATCTCGACAACTTTTTGTTGGTGCGGCATTTTTATGTTATACTGATCATAATTTAGCACAGGAAGACTTACGTTTTGGTTGAAATGTTTGATTGAATGGAAGTATACATTATAAACGTCGACACTAACATTTAATGGTGCCTCATGACAATCTGTTTCAGTGAATTCCATCCAAATTATTTATGAGAAGAAACTTCAGTCTTCAGAATTCTTTCTTGTTTTCATGGTTAGCTCCAATTAGAGAGTTTAAAATGTTTGTATACCCCTCCATAGCAACTCTCATCGAGTTTGATACTGGAGTGGACAACTTTTGTCTTCTTAGTTGTATTGTATGCGAGAAAATAGAGATGATTGTGATGAGTGGGTTCAAGTGTAGTGCGTTGTTCATTTTGATGAAAGAACGAAGAGGATAAACCAGTCGGATACCACAAATTGCATACGTGCCTCTTAATTTAACGTCCTTATCAAACGAACACATTACCAGTAACAGTGTCACCGAGCGGGGCGGTGTAACGGTTAGCGTTCTCGCCTCGCATTCTAAAGACCTCGATGTTAAAAAGAGACGTAAAGCAGTTACAAAAAAATAATAATAATAATAATAGAAACACACCAATCATTCTAGTAATAATATTTATACTTTTTTTTTTTTTTTTTTTTTGTAACAGTTTAACGTCCCTTTTTAACAACGTGGTCTTTAGAGACGGGAAAGGATGGGGGCAAGGAATGGGAAGGAATTCGGCCATGGCCTTTTGAAGGAAGCATCCCGGCATTCACCTGCAGTGATTTGGGGAAACCATGGAAAACCCAAATCTGGATGTCCGGACGGGGATTCGAACCGCCGTCCTCCCGAATGCGAGGCCAGAACGCTATCCGTTACACCACCACGCTCGGTATATTTATAGTAACAATTAACCCGAACACATAGGAGGTGTGTACCATTACCACCTAATGCATAAAAAAAACAATAAAATTCTATCGAACCATGGCTCTGGTGATACGAGGGAAAGAGTAACCATCACCTGAATAGGTAAACAATAACGTAATTTATTCAGAGCCCAATATTACCTGAGACTGTTCATTTGTAAAAAAAAAAGTTATAATTATGATGGTGTGCAAGAGATTAGAGTTGAAAAGGACTTTAATAGTTTGACTTCACAGCGTTGCTTGGATACAGCTTTGCCAGATTGTTACCATTTTGAATAGCGTCGTACTGAATTTCGCACCACTGTATTTGAATTTATTACCTCCGCACTTGACACCGTATTTCGCATCACCGTATGTGACGTGATATTTCTCACCACAATTTGGCAGTTGACGCCGTGCATGCGCATGTGCGGTACTTTGCAAAACGTAAACAAACTCTGTTCGTAGTTCCGTGTCCCTCCTACTGTTACACAAGTTTGTGATCAGGTATTGTTTTGTACATTCCACCGCTTTTACGATGCTGACCAAGCAACTGACGATAAAATTATTTTTCAACAGCGCTTTAGTGATTATGTCAATGAAATGGATCGTTAAACTACTTCGCTAGACTATTCTAAAATAGACGTTTAGTCATTGTTTCAGCGTCGTCATATTAAGCGTATAGATTTAATTTACATGCCACTGAAGTGACAAATGTTTCGACAGTTAAAAAGTAGCAACAGAAATTTAACTTTTAGCTGACTCAGGTCGTTTGACTTTGTCCATCCATTGCACGAGGTTATGTGGTTCGAACATCTGTGGCATAAATTTGTTTTTCACCATTCAAGACTACCAGGAGGGTTTGAGAGGTGACGGTACACGTTCCCTAATAACCAGATTGTGTACAAGAGTGTTGGGCTAAATCCAGAACCTTTCACATTACGTATGGAGTGAGGGCATACGACACTTGATTGTGATTCAGCTGTCAAATGAAAAAACTTGGCAACTCCACGGTGCCCTTCGAAATGTATTTCACCACATCCTTTCCTCCATTGTAATAAACACAACACAGACAACATACTACACTTAACAACAGTCATCTACACATATAAAACAACAGACATTCATAGGAAAGGAAATGGCCGTCCCACTTCTATCACCATGCCTAGAGTGATTCCTACGGGAGAACCTAACTAGCTGCCAGGTTGAAGACAATAAAAGTAGTTGTAGGTATTTAACATCGTGTACTACACTATCCTTGCAGCCATGTTGCCAATAGTGAATCGTTGAATTTGTGAAGATCAAAACAATAAAGATGGAGATTTGTCTTTTAGGATTAACGGGGTTGTATTCTTCAAAATGATCAGTGTCTTGCAAATCAGTTGGGATAACGGCTGTTTGCGGAGACAGCGAAATGATTATTGAAAACATTCTCCCTACACCACAGACAGCAAGACAGCATTAGGCACTTTATTATTAATCCACGGTATATGCCACCACAACTTACTAGACACCATGTTCGTATTTCACTGTACTGTTATCACACTGTCGTCAGTATTATCTCCAAACTAATAGAGCAGACTTCTAAAGAGGTTTTCTGTAACGTTCACTCATATCTTGATAAATTCCATTCGGTTTATAACACAGATCAAATGTCCACCTTCTTTGCAGGATTATATTACCTAAGTTTCGATTCAACCGTCCCAAACGCTTCGATAACATATCTTTATTGGCCCAGATCGAATGCTTACTCCGCAACGAAAGATAATATACAGTGTTGAACTTTTCTGCCAGTGAATAGATACGAAACTGCAGTAAGGAGATTTTTTTAGATAATCAGACATGACACCTCCTCGGGGCAAATGGAAGAAAGAAATGAATATTTCAATTCAGGACTCTAAATTTCAGTTCCAGCGATGTCCGTCAATCCCAATAACAATTTAATTCAGCTGCTTCTTAAAATGCTCGTATATTGGTGTCCCTATATCGATTGCCGTTGTTCTTGCTTTCGCGATATATCCGATAAATTTTCTTTTCTGGCTTTACACCTCGTCGACGTCATTAGAGGCGAGAAATGACTAGGGGCAAGGAACGGGAAAGCATTTGGCCATGACCTTTTGAAGGAACCATCGCGACATTTTCCAGGAGTGATTTGGAGAAACCATGGAAAATTCAAATCTGGATGTCTGGACGGGGATTCGAACCGGATTCTCCCTATCAGACATCAAATAAAATCCAGCTATTCCTTTAAGAGGTATTGTAGTGTATTCGCCGACTTAGTTAATGTGGCTTATGAGTCAGCTAGGATAACAGTTATGAGTGTAGGAAAGTGATTTAGCAGCAAATAATGCACCAAATCTTTTTTTTTTTTTTTTTTGAGGATGGGAGACCCTGAAGCTTCTGCTAGGTGAGCGCGTGAAGGTGAGGGTAAACAGTTTCTCAATGTTTTGTTTTCATCTTACATGAAATACTGATGTTTAATTTTGCATACAAATAATTAACAGTTATTCGCAAGCGCATTCAGTTGGATTAACTGCATTGCTTTTTTTTTTTTTTTAGCGGGATTTTTGAGGTTTTTTTTTTTTTAAATACCAAGCGTGGTGGGTGAACGGTTAACGTTCTGGCCTCGCATTCGGGGGGACCCTGGTTCGAATCCCCGTCCGGGCATCCAGACTTGGGTTTTCCATGGTTTCCCCAAATCACTCCAGGCGAATGCTGGGATGCTTCCTTCAAAAAGGCCATGGCAGAATTCCTTACCATTGCTTGTCCCCAGTCCCATCCCGCCTCTAATGACCTTATCCGTCGACGAGGCGTAAAGCCGTAAGTTAAAATAATAATAATAATAATTTTGCAACAAAACGCATGTTGTGGCCTTTCACGTTAGATGTCGACTAATTTTGTTAGTTAACAATTTCCTCATAATTCTGTGAACATCTAGTTCCTCATGTTTTAGTTCAGTTAATTATATTTCATCTTTAGAAGCATTGGTGCTCAAGTTACAGTTTAATTTTGTATAGCGTAAAGCTTTGTATACATCGAGTTAGGTAACATCAGCGCGTCCTGATTGGCGATTTCCGTTCTCTGCATTTCAGTCAGAGTTATGTTCCATTCTCCTACTGTTTAACAATCCAACATTACAGACGGACACGACGTATTTTGTAGTTATTACTAGAGACCATATTATATGCATTTGCATGTTTGCATATGCATTCGCATATTAAGCCCATTTTCACCTGTTATTGCATATTTTACCCAAAACCTAGTGATGATGCATATTTTCGCTATATTTACAACATTTTTTGGTAATATACCTAGTTAATAAATAAAATCTTACGTTGTAGCCGGCAAAACCTACTAGCAGGACAGCTCTTAGCGTATGACAACTCGCTGTAGAACTGTGATCCACGTTGAGAATGTAAAGAAATTGATTTCATCAATAAAGAAAGCGTTTCTTAAGGCATATTCTCGTTATAATGCCTATTAAAAAAAATGCCAAATGTGCCTTTGCCTCCGGTACCATTGGTAACTCGATGGGCGACGTGGGTTGAAGCTGTGCTGTTTTACAATGAAAATTTCGAGGCCATTAAAGCTGTAGTAAACGACTTTGATTGTGGAGTGGCTATGACAGTTTATCAGTACTAGGAGACATTTAACAATTCTAGTATTAAAACAACAGCTGTGATTAGCGTTTTTCCCCTGCGAGTAGTAAAAAGCTTGAATCTCAAGGTTTGACGTTGACTGAATCTATTCAGTTAAATTCCGCATTGCCAGAGGTTTTCCTATGTAAACTTAAAGTGAAGTTTCAAAATATTTTGAATAATAGCCCAGGTTTTCAACAGTTTTTTGTCAAATTTATAGTTTTACTAATGGAACGGGTGAACTTTTTCTAGAAACAATGACTGCTAACACAGCATCCAATTTCAAATACTGCCCAGTTACATCAGTGAATGTGGAACGGTCCATATCCAATTATAAAAATATTTTGAGAGATCGAAGAAACAATCTTATTATTCAATATTTGGAACAGTACCCGATTGTTTACGTTTACAAAAGTAAAAAAAAAAAGTTAAATACTTATTAACTATCGATTTTATAAATATGTTATTCAACTACTTACCAATTTCATGCCGATTTTGAAATAATATAAAAATTACTAATTTTATATTACAGAATGTTGCATATTTTGACACTTTTCATGCATAATTTAAGCATATTTCCAGCTTTTTGAGTTGCATATAATCCGGTCTCTAGTTATTACCAAACGATGCGGACGTCCAGTAACCACCGTTCTTTATCTTCAGTTACACAAACACGATGAAAGTTGCCATATAGCATGATCTATAAAGATAAGCTTTAATCACCTCTGGTTATTGTTCCACGTGTAGCGAGTTGCCTTCTCAAATTGTTTTTTAATGTGTACTTACTACTGAGTCTGTTGATGACAACAGATATCGTGAGCGTATAGGAAAGTCCATAAAATTATAGCTCCATTTCGGCCACTTTAGAAACACCACCTCGTAGCATGATATGGCTTTTGCGTTGAAATCCCCTCCTCCTTTGCCGGTGAAGAACCTTTTTTTTTACCCTATTAATTCCAGGAAATATTTTGTGCCGCTTTCCCGTACCAGACTATCATTAAAATTATTGGGTATACAATGAACACGACCGATATTTGCTTTATACACTTTTCTATAATTATAAATATTCTGAGTGAAATGGTGACACTAGCAACTCCTGCAAATAATTATTAGGAAAACCTCTTTCTCAGACACAGCAGGGGATTATTTTCGTTTTGTGGTGTTACTAAAAACATTCTCTCGTAAAGTTTATTGTACAAAGCTACTTCACACTACACTTTTTTGTTTATTGCTTTACGCCTCGTCGACATCGAGATCATTACAGGCGGGAAAGGACTGGGGACAACCAACGGGAAGGAATTTGGCCATGGCCTTTTGAAGGAAGCATCTCGGCATTGATTTGGGGAAACCATGGAAAACCCAAATCTGGATGCGCTGACGGGAATTCGAACCGGCGTCCTCCCGAATGCGAGGCCAGAGCGTTAGCCACTCACCCACCACGCTCGGTTTCACACCGCACCTTGGACATGAAATAACGGTTTAGTGAGCACTATAATTAAAGATGCAATAAAATTCACTTGACAGAACAGAATTAGAACTATTTTTTGCAACGAGCGGTGTGGTGACATGCGGGCGATCCGAATCAAAACAGCTTTTTCTTTTTCAAAACAATACGAACCTTAATTGGAGTAGAAAATGCCATGTGACATCTGTAAGGGGGCGTCCATTAATGACGTGAGGCGTTTTTCCGGAATTCCGGACCCCCCTCTCCCCTCTGGTGAGACTTCGTGAGATCATCATCGACCGCTTAACTTTTTGAGACTTTTTTTTAGGTCTCATGCTTCCAAGGGCGGTTAAACCCCCGCTTTTGGACGAAATACCCCTCCCCCCCTAAAGTCGACTTTCGGTTCATTTGTAGACCTTTTTTTTCTCTTAGCTCTACAGTCCTACAAGAATTTCAAAACCTCACGTGAGATTTCCGTTGAATCCCCCCCCCCCTCCCCCTTGATGAGGTTTCGTGAGATTTCGCGGACCCCCCCCCCCCCTATGTCACCTCACGTCATTAATGGGCGCCCGCTAAGCGAAATTGAGTCTAGGTATCGCGTGCGTAATGTTTTTCGGTGAGTAGTGCTCACTCGTATGTCGGTTAGTTCAAATGCGCCGGCCTTGTGTAACCCGAACGCTATATACTTCAAGTCACATGCATGCGACACTGTCAGTATATAGGGTATCTAAAATATTGAGACAATTTTATGAAGGAAATAAATATCTTGATGCCGCTGTGTATTATGTACCCTAACTTAACTGTGACAGAGCTGCTACGTAACATTGCTCGGTACAACCCCTCCCCTTTCCAACATAGCCTAGCGAAGCTTTCTACCCAACCCCTCCTCCCAGTAGCAAGACATGTAGTTTATGGACGCTCCCTATCCATTTTCAACTTGAAATGGAGTGTCTTATGTAATGTCATATCAGTTTTAGCCTTATTGGTTAGTGGTTTCGCCTGTGAATTCGTCTACGTGTACCAGAAGAGCGCTATCGTTTTGCAATCGATCTGTTAGTTATGTTCTTTAATTTTCGAAGCTTCCTCGTATGCCATCATTATTCACTATCTCCGCTCCTCTGCTGCACTACGATCATTTATAAGAATTTTTTGTTTTTGGTGGCATTCGGCAACTAAGGCCATACAGCCAGCTCAATGTTATTACCATAACCCTTCCAGTGAATCGGTTTCTCCAGTACGTTGTAGCTTATAAATATGGACACCACAGGGTGGATACGACATTAACAAACTATACTTAAACACCCATGCCCTCGGCCGGACTCGAACCGGTGACCTTCGGCACGCGGGACCAGTACTATAGCCCCTACGCTTCCGAGGCCGGTATTTATAGGATTTAAATATTGGATACCCAATACTTAAGGAAGGAACCGATAGATGGTGTTAGGATGCCGTCGGATGTATTTCTTTGCTAATGTTTCGATAAAATTTAAATTTTCTGATCCATCATCATTTAAGTTATTGTGATGATATGAATCTCAGATTTTTAGCCCGACCCTATGGTTTAAAACTGAAAACCCCGACGGAGTTCAGGTAGTTTCAGACTTATGCCAGATTATAGGTAAAACGTTTCAGTGATCATAAAAGATTTCCTGTTCTCACGCCACCTCAGATTTTAAGTAAGTATCTAAGGCATAGGTGTCAAACTCAATTTTGCAGAGGGCCGTATATTAAATTTAGAATGTGTGGGTGGGCCAGATTCAAATAAAAAATGTACTGAATTATTATAACATTTTATTTATTTAATTGTATAGTATATAATATACGGTTCTTTCTGTGTCACATTGCGATCGCGGGCCGTATTGATAGGGCCCGGGGGCCGGATGCGGCCCTGCGGGCCGTATCTTTGACATCACTGTTCTAAGGCTTCAAAATTGGTTAGAATTGGTTCAGTATTTTTCAAATTATTGGTCCTACTTGATTATAGATGTAGAAGCTTGAAGTTCATACAGATCTTAATTTCTTGCTCCGGTGTCATACCTTCGAGTTCTTGCGTGATACTGGAACAAAGAGACAAACAGGTTTTTGAATAGTATAGATGTCATTGCGATTCCTATAGTGTTTACAGTTGCACTCTTATTGGTTATGTTGTGGTGATTCATTTAATCTTTACAGATACACTTTTTTAATACTGCTCTAGAATGTAACATACAACCCCTGCTTCTATTAAATCAGACGTTCCATTTATTACGAGTTAATACACACATTTCTTTATTAATTAATAATTCACCAAAATTAACATGCAAGTGAAAAAGGGACTCGAATGAAAGATTTCCAGTTATACAAAACACTGCATTTAATTTGAATACTTAAAATATGATATGACAAAAAGCATGAATTGTTACATTTATCAGGATCGTTTCAACACTGTGGAAAGTTATCTTCATCCAAATTTAGGCCTATCCATTCCCATCAGGGATTTGTTTATGTCGCACATACACATTTTAAACACACGAACAAGAAAATGGAATCTCATGTTACAATGAAATTAGATACAAAATTACACCATACGGTTCTATAAAATCATTTACATGTAGAAACACATGAAATAATATTAATATTGCGTCTAGCAACTTGAATCAATAATGCACGCTTTATGTTTGGATTACTTAATAGAGCATTGAGATTACTCAAGATCATTTTGGGCGTTTTCTGGTTTCGTTGTACCTTGAGAAAATTTAAACACGGATAGCTCATTTATAACGCAGAATGCGAAGTTATTTACTGTTATCTCGTCTAGAACAACGAAGACGCCGCGCGGCCATAATACAAAAGTCATTACTGGATACCTGCTCTGTTCCGCAGCTCGCCGTCCGTCTTTGGGAAACAGCTGGGCTTTCAAGATACGTATACCGAGCTTGGTGGTGTAACGGTTAGCGTTCTGGCCTCGCATTCGGGAGGACGGCGGTTCGAATCCCCATCCGGGCATCCAGATTTGGGTTTTCCATGGTTCCCAAATCACTCCAGGCAAATGCCGGGATGCTTCCTTCAAAAGGCCATGGCCGAATTCCTACCCCCCCCCCCCCCCCCCCCATCCTTTCACGTCTCTAAAGACCTCGCTGTTAAGAGAAAAGTTTACGAATAAGTGCGCGTTAGTAATATGCTAGGATCATCTGGTAAAATTCTTCAGTTGGTTATTACAACTCGGGATCAGACCATCCTATGGCCTTTCTCCATACAAATATACGGCTGTGGAAAATTTAATAAGCAGATGTAGCATCAGAAATATCACCGCCTGCATATGGAACGAAATTTTTCAGTTTTCCGCTTATTGTAACACATCGGTTTTGGATGACGTTGTGCAATACCAGGCATACACGTAACGTGTTGTCTACTGCCAGTTTAGGAGTGTCAGATGGCTGTATTTTTCTCTCCCACGCATTTTCTGTCCCGCGGATTCCCTCCAAAATTAACTAGACAATTGGTTTGATACTGCAAGTCTTTTTAGCTCGCCACTGGCTGGTCAGGTTTTGAGATTGAGACGGAACAATGATGCCGTGTTAATGTGCTTTCGAGTCTCCCAGTCAATAGTCTACGCACTGGCGACGTGCCTTGGGCGCCGTCTAGTCCGAGCTCGAAGCGCCCTAAGCTCTTATTTGCAACGGTTCCACCTCAACAGCCCAGCCTCACCCGCACTTGAGCGAGAAACATTCTGAATATTTAGCTATACACTCTTCTTCACCACCTTTTCCCAACATTTTGGAGTCGGCTGCCATAGATGAGTCATGGTTAGATTTGGAGGTATGGTTTCACGGCCACATTCCCATGCTGACACTAAGCATTTTATACCTATTGCCAGGTTGTACTGAGTAGAGATGAAACGGATAGTTGTTTGGTCGGTTGTCGGATACCGGTTATCCGGCCATCCTATAAGCCGGATAGCCGGATATTCGGCAGCCGAATAACCGGCTGAACGTTGTTATTTGTGGTTATGAAAAATAAAAATGTTGTCAGTAAAGAATGGCTCGCCTATTTGGGAATATTTTCATATAAATAACGACAATAAATTTTCGATTTTGAATTACTTTTCGCGAGGCACGTTTTGAGGCGAAGTTTGAATCATTTCCTTTTTCTCTTTGTGGACTAAAACGCAATGACGTATTTTTTTTTCTGTCTTCGACCAGATACCTCTGCCATGATAAACCATTTTAAAATGAAACCTCCAGTAAATTTTCGTGAAATTCTGCCTTTAGACATCCCTGGGACATGTTGGTCTTTGACATTGAAAGAAAAGCAGTTAACTATATCAGAATCGTTAGATAACGATGAGAAATCACAAAGAACTCCTGACTTACCATACATAGAGCCTCTTTAAAAATTGAATTACAAAGTCGTTTCGGTTCTTTAAGTGAAGATTCAAACTACTTGATTGCAACCTTCCTAGAGCCAAGACCACGACAAACTATTAGAGTTTGATGAAGCTCGTCAGGTGATTCTATAGGAATCTATAAAAATGTCTTGCGAGGAATCTTCCACCAGTAGTAGTTCATTCTCAACGTCTGTTAGAAGGTGTAGAAGGGACGAGACAGAATCAACTGTAGCTCACGAAGCTCACTACACGTTTTGGAACTGTTTTAGCGAGATAGCTAGATAGATTGACTTTTATTTAAAGTCATCTGTAGTTGATCGGAATCGTGACAAATACATTTGGTGGTCAACGAATGCGACACAGTATCCGAATATGACAAGATTTGCTAGAATTTATTTTTCAGCGCCTTGCACTAATGTACATAGCGAAAGACTTTTCTTTGAACCAGGCTTTGTTTACGAGGACAAGAAAAACTAATTATTACCTCTTATTACAGAGATATTGTGTTCATTCAGTACAAGAACCATTTTTTATGTTAAAACAATAATAAATGGTATTTTGATTTGAAGACAGTGTTTTTATTTGTGTTTAGACTTATTACATACTTATCATTTGTGAATTTAAAGAAAAATTTATGAAATTTTCGTAATTTATTGAGAATCGGATACCCGCCGGATATTCACTTACTATACGGTATCTGGCCGGATAGTAAATATTCGCCGGATACCGGATAGTTGCCGGATATCCGTTTCATCTCTAGTACTGAGCACTGATGGAGGAAGTGAAGTTTTGCCATCTATCTGTGAAACGTGTAACTAAGTTCAGCGTGTGATAAATGTATTTTTTTGTTTGTGAAACTTTTAGTTTATGAGGCGGAAATTCGAGACTGTCCCGGAATTTGTCTTGATGGCTGCGTAGAAACCACAGTGAGGACGGCCGTTACGTGCCCGGTCCGTTGTACCTCCCCGCGACTCAGCGCACTGAGCCACAATGGCGGGTTCTTACTTCATTTACTCTTAAATATGAATTTTACATGCATTTCGTTCATCCACTTGATTGGGAATATCATTACCCTGTGCCGTTCATGATTCAATTGTTTATTAATAATTATTGCTCAATTATTCTTTTGAAATGTAGTGGTCAAATATGAAGCACTACAATATATAAAATCCGCTAATACATTCAGCGATGTCGCGTGACTCAGACGTTCGATTCAATGTCCGAGGCAACTGAGGATTTTTTTGCCAAAGTTGAAAAACCCTCTGGCTGCTTTCAAATGAGTACTGAGGATAAACATCTTCGGGGTAAGAGGACACACTTATTAGTAGCGCCAAGTCTAGAAAGGGCATATTATGGAGCTGTACATCCGCTAATCCCTGGATCATGGGCCCATAGCCCTATTAGGGGGAATAGCTTACTTTACGTATCGCATTCATCATTTCACATTACGCATACTTATTAGCTCTCGACAAAGAGCTATCTTCATAATCCCTACATCAGTAGTTGAATGACGACTTAAAATTATTCCGGCTCTCTGTGACGCAATTCCCTTATTCACATCAGAATCAACTTTTTTTTCTACGTAGACTTAAGACTTCACCATAGCATGTACTTATCGCATCTTCCACATTACTCCGTGTATTTGTTAATTTGTTTTTAAAATTGACGTCATCCTAAAACTATCCTCCAGTTTTCACCTTTAACTGTCTTTGACGCTTGATAATCCCTTTCGAACCCACCAGAACTACCCCCAAAGTCACATACTATCCGATGCGCATTCCCCCCAACAATGTGAAGGGGTAAAAGACGAAGGCGTTATCGGTAACTTCGTTGTAGACAGGATGTTGACAACGCAGAATTGAGTCGATGACTCTTTTCTGCAGAAACACACCATCGAATACTTTACCAAAACCGGTTACATTCTCGTATTGCTTCTCTTCGTTTAAACTTAAAGCGGAAATGGTGACTTGCAGTAAAGTGTTTTCTCATGTTCTATTACTTTTTCAAGATGATGCTGAATCAGCTTGTCTAAGTAGTTGACAGTGACATGGGCTTTGGTCTGTTCAACTGATTCGTAATAACACTGGGCTTTAGTACACGGTGTGACTAGGGATCGAGAGCTCTCCGGTTTGAATCTCGGTATCTGCTTAATATCTGGGAAAACTTGCTTTACTTATATAAAGTGCGCTATAACACCGATTCAAATTCCACAATAAGCTGTAGGTCCACTTTACCTGGCAGAATTACCAGATTAGTTTAAGCATTGGCAATAAGAGGTGGATGGCGCGGCCATTTGAAAGCGCTGTCTTATAGGCTGCCAAACAACTCTTCCGGGTCTCATTTTCAATATTACAAGAATTATAGTTATTATCAGTATTGCATTCCAATTTCATATGCATTAACGTACTTCAGGTACGTGAATAAAATAAAAGTTTAAAACGATTGCTGGCGTATATTTACGTTAAATTCAACTTGGTTGGGCTATTGGTTAGAGTCCTCCATCAGCAACGTTACACGCGTTATTTTACGGGTGAAAGATCAGTGAACCAAACATGTCAGTGAAAATGCATGAGCTGATTTACGATTTTCGTTTTTTTTTCTGGTTTAAGGCTTCTTGATGTCATGTTCATTAGAGGCGGCAAAGGACTGGGGGCAAGGATCGGGAAGTAACCATCCCGGCATCCGCCTGAAGTGATTTTGAGAAACCGTGGAAACCCAAATCTGAATGCCCGGACGGGGATTCGAACTCCCGTCCTCCTGACTGGGTAGCCAGAGTGTTACCGCTCACTCAACAAGCTCGATTTATGAACTCAAAGTTCGAAACAGTTTTGTAGGTTTTTTTTTTTTTGCTTCATCATCTATTTAATACTGAGGATCACGATGAGGTCACAATCAGATGGAGTTACGAGACCTGACGTACACGAAAAAAATTAACACAAATAGTTCTTGTACTACATTTCGAATTGTTGATTGTTTTAGTCTGGTATGATTGCGGAGTTCTAGCTGCACGAAGCGTTTCAGGAAACTACTGACATGCAATCACGCGAAGTAAAAATGCGTTGAGAGAAAAGAGTCATTGGAATATCCTGAACAGAATCAAAACTCGAGAACAAGGTGTTGAAGAAAATCTATCACATCTGCTCCACTTCAAAAAGTTACTCCACCGTTAGTAACGCCTCACTCTGCATTTCTCAGATACTGGATTTACAATTAACACAAGCTTTCTTGTTTCCTAGCTGATAAAAATAATTTGATGCAGTATTTTCTAATGTGTTCATATTACTTCCAACAGGAAACAATAGAAAATAGATCAATGATTATGAATTATGTATTTAATTGGAAATCCCCATACTGTATGGCTCCGAATATGGATAGTGCGTAAAACTTCCGTAAGTAATCGCAGTTTAAAAAATAATAATAGCTTGCAGTAGGAAGCCGCAATAGAGTTTCTGGCATCTGTGGAAGTGTGCTATAGTATGGACGATCACTGTAATTATCTTACTGTAATCGGTTTTCGCTTTGAAAATACTGTGCAACTGTCCAGTTTCCCCTTCGATAACGGAAGAAGCGCTGTGAGATAGATTCTTTTCGGATCTCCAAGCGACGTATCAGTTCACCTTATGTGGACGAAAGTGGCAGTGGCTTAGCTGTTGGAGTCCTACAGCCTTATTTCTCCACAGGAAATGCAAATGTGTCGAATGATAAACAGAAAACAGAATCTTCAAACACTATTCGGCATGAACAGTGTTAAAGTAACACATCAATGACAGAAATTCAGCGGTGGTTGCTCGCTTAACAAGCCACTTTTGCAAGACAGAGCTATCAACTTGCCTTAGCGTATAGTACGGCTAGGAGGCATGTGCGATGTGGACTATTCATTTCTTGCCTAGTCTCGCAAGACATCTCTACAAGCTTGAAATGAATTTGCCTGTTAACGCGTAATCAATGCTCCTCAGAGAACTTCGGAAGTAATTTAAGTACTAGAATCATAGAGTAAATGTTGGTGTTTTTGGTTCCCATACTAATTTATGAAGATAATGATAATTAGGGTTCGGATCTTTATGACAAAAAAAATAGAGAAATATGCAGGAAAATATGACCTGAAAAATGGATAAATATGACCTAAAAATAACAAAATATGACCAAACATTTAAATTTACTACACATCATAACATGCTCAATTATACATAACTTATTTAATCTAGTAGTGTCGTGTTCTTGTAGACAGCATAATTTGCTTCCGCGAACTCACGCCACCACTGGAAAATTAAATTTTAAATCTCTTTATTGCAGTCACTTTAATATCACATAATTTACATCTGTACTAAAATTCTCCTCTCCAAATTCCCTTACGCAACTGTAACTTCGCACCTTCAGAAAATTTGGGTTTCGGCATGGCAGTTCTTACTGATCCACTGTAGAATTAAAACTGACTGAGGATTATTTTCAAAAGTATTGGCGACAGTAAGACATTGATTGACGCGGCTCAACACAGGGGTACTGCTGCTGCATTATCGAGATTAAAAGGTGGGAGGAACATTAACGGTTAGAGAGTGACAATAATGCATAACTTTAATTCTCGACTGGCGAATTTTGACCAATTCAGCGACAATTAGCTTTGTTTTTTCCTCCAATGTATAATAGGAGAACAGTTCTTGAATAATTATCTTAATTTCTTCTCATCTATATCTAGTGAGTTCCCAGTACTATTAAAAACTTCCCAGATTTTTCCTCAAAATATGACTATATGACCATAAATATTATTGTAATATAACCAAAACTAGGAAAATGGCCTAAATATGCATTTATATGCTATAGGCTATAAAACACATTTAAATACGATCAGAAACGTTCAATCAGTGTTTAATTCAGCATTACAGCTCAAAAAGAATGGAGGGGAAAAATATGACTTGTCCTAAAGATCCGAAACCTAATGATAATTAATCCAGCGGCGTATGTCAAATCTTTTAATGAAATTTATAATCACAAGTGGTTTATTTCTTACAATTACTTAGTGTAACTGTAGGAATATGGGAATCGTAAATATGTCAATTGTTAGTTACAAAATAAAAGGTCATCATTCATCTCGTATGGCCGTAATGATCTGGAGACAGGGTTCCGCCACCATCATAGCCGCCTAACCTACCCCGGTAATCCTACCGGGTAAGGGAATCTACAGCTTAACGAGAAATTCGAACCACAGAAGCATTCTGCAGTACTTCACACTATACAGCAAGCTATGCCAGAGGTGAAGGACGGGTTAAGGGCCTTTCAAAATCCCGGATGAGACTGGGATTCGAACTGGGAACCTTTCGATCGCCATTCAGACGCCTTGAACACTTGGCCACCAAACCTCTAGAATAAAAGGTATAGCAATGTTTTTCTGAATGTTTTTTCTTCACTCAAGGTGTGGTTTGAGAGGAAAACGAGACTTACGAATACATTAATCCTCAGCTACTACGCTCAGAATTTATATTCATTCTGTTTACCTATCTTGTACCACACTATGTTCCTGATATAAAAAGTCATGATCATCTAGTATGGATTTAACCATATTTAATGACACGTTTTTTGCGATGAATGTCTGAATGAAACTGTCTGAAACAAACATTCTGTTAAAATATCAAAATCTTTGCTAGCATTTACCAGTGAACCTGCTGAGACTTACATATTACCCTAGGTTCTTATGGATGAGAGCATTCAGTAGGACTATAAACTTGAATAAGCTGAGCTGTTAATAACTGTCCCGTTCATTCGTGACGCTCTTGGTACAGTGGATAAGAATCGGACTGCTGACGCTATAGTGTTGCGTGCGTTTGTGCCATGTTCCAGTGACCGCAATACACGCACACAACCGAAACATAACAGCTGCTATGAGTTGAATCAGCAAGTAACACCCTTAAATAGTCAAGAGTCTTCTGACAAGCCATATAAACGATTTTTTCTTTGTTTTAGGCATCTAAAGCAAATAACAATCCATCAAAGGAATATGTAATTTTCGGTAGAATGTTTACTTTGTTTCGTTACTGCGTCCTCTAATATTTTTTTACGCGGAAACATAAAATCAAGTCTGCATAAACCTCAAATGAACTGTAAAGCTTCCTGAAATTTACAGGATAACGTTGTCAGTTCACAAATAGTCCAGCAGTTTATCGCTTTCTGGATGGTTTGCCAACTTATCACAAGGAATTGTTTCCGGCCTTGGTCCTGGAGATTATAAGTTTATAACCTGTTGCTGCATAATTTATTGACTGAATAGTGTTGAAACCGGAACAATGAAAATAATTTTTTATAAGATGAATCAAATATTCTCAGCACAATATTCCCCTCCGAGTCATATTAACCCGTTGTCTGAAGTTCCTGTGTGCTGAAATAGTCACCGGAATTCATTCTGAACGACAGAAAACGAGAGCAAATGATACGGCAGCCTACTCAATATTGTTTTTCCCTTTCTAGGTATCGTTATATCCAGATGTCTCATTCCTTTTGACATCGTTTTACAAATATCTCTCGTACATGGCTTAAGGAAAAAGGAAAATTAGTGGGTGTCTTATGGGATCTCAAGGCATACAAAATGTTGCGACCAATTCCGGGTTTAGATCGTAGTATTTTTTTCTAGTCCCACAGACAAAAATGGCGAAAAATGTAAACTTTCTTTTACTTCTGTTTTCAACGTCCCAGCGCCAGCCAGCTAGAATCTTTTAAGCTGGTGTAACCTTAAGGGAACTCGCCTCTTGGCAGTGGTAGCTAAGATGCATGACGCTCGAGTTGAAGTTAGCTGGTGTGAGAAATATTCACCATCCGGTTTTTAGCAAGCAGGACGTGTGTATGGAGTGAGATCAAATAACACTATTGATTAGTCCCTCGGCTATCAACATTTAACTTTGAATTAGTGTCCTTCGCAAGAGCAGGCTGAAAGGGCTGGGTCATCCTGTTTTATCCTCTCCCTTCTTTCGTCCTCACTAACATCAGACTACTCCTGTCACGACAGTGCAGTGTAGTCTTCTCGAGTTTGCAGCCAGATGGTGTTATGAAAAGACAATCTTTCGACGACGTTCTCTGTCGTTTTGCTGTTCGGAGAAATCCAAAAGTACAGTGTCAGACAGTGGTTGGGCCTAGACCTATGTAATCCTGAACTATTAGGACATTGCAGTCTTCTAACTTCTGACAGAATAAAGAGTTTTGGTCTGGTGTTATTTCTTTAAATGCGATTTTTTTGTCAGACCCTATAATTTCTTGTTAGATTGTCAATTGGTTGGTTGTATTGAAAGTGACGCTGCGTTTCTCCTACGTCTTGGATAATCTGATGAGGCAAATAATGTGCTTGCTGAAAGTATCTATTAGATCTGTCGAAGTAGTCTGTGAGCCTTTAAATGGCCAAATCGTAGTGAATTCGTCTGTTTGATATATACCGAAGGCGTCAGCTATTATTCGTAGGAATTTGTTCTAGATTATTTGCAGTTTTGTGTATTGAATGCCACACTAAAATGTACTGATACGTATAGCAAGGCTAGCCTAATCACGACCGTGTAGCTCTTGAGTTTTGTCTCAATACAAAGTTTATTCCCGTTGAGGACGGGATATAGTTTAAAGCGGGCAGATGGGCTCATTTGACATCCTCGCTGTCATCGCGGTCATGCTCGTCATGGCATAGTCACTGGGTGTGGGGAAGTCCAAGAGTATGGGGAAGTTCTTGTGCTTTGGTGCATCTTCTTCCAATTTATCTCATAGTTTGTCTTAATTTTTATGTCATTGCTGGACTTGCCACGTAAACCAGCCAACGGACGTCGTGACTCTATACGGACATTGTATTGAGTCACGAGGCCGATTGGCTGGCTGTCGAATGACGAAGTTGATCCGCCATCTGTGCTTTGGATTTCTCGAACAGCAGATGAAGACGACTGATAACGTTGTTGAAACATTGTCTTTTTATGACACCATCCCGCTGCAAACCCGCGAAGACTAAATTGCATTAACACGCCTGGAAATTCTACGTTCATACACTAGAAACACTTATTTATTTATGTAGCGTGTGATGTTTATATGACATTTATGGAAATTACAACAAATATAGACAAAACACGTAAATGGTGGTAACATAGGTCTACAAAAATGAATATATATATATATATATACATCTGGTTGGATAGAGTTCTTAAGTGGGAAAAAACCCTTGGGATATCGGCGAAGTATTTGTTTGCGGTCAGCATTTCTATAACTAGACATCCAGGTGTTGGATTCATGCCATCGCCTTCGCCATAGCTGAGATTAAATCCTATAAATTTCCAGGAATAGTAGGAACTTGTACTAGGTACTTCATAGTATGTCTGGCCTCGTCGCAGTAACAGTAAGGTGAATCTACCTAACAGGTATGGAGCATTTCTCCTTTGCCACATATGATACGGTTGGAAGTTGTGAGCGGGGTTTATTAATTTACCAAAAGCACAGCAGTTTTCCAGGCAGAGCAGCGATACTGCTTTACTGTAAAATGCCTATATCCTTGTGAACGGGAAGTGACTTCTTCAGCATCGTCGATCTCAAGTGTGTAAGGACATTTTGCGTCCTGATGTGTGGTGGTAGAATTTTACTGAGCACAGGTAGCCACCGGTCTGGTGTAAAAGGAAGCATAACAGTATCATTAATTTAGTACGGGTCCTACGGGAACTTACTTTAGGGACTCGATACCGAGCCTGATGGATGAGCGCCTGGCATGCAGAATATCCGGCTGCCAAAATTTTGACTCCAGGAGTACGCTGCGATGGTTCATCCACAAATATCATGTCCGTTTTTCGTCCAGTTTCTTCTCAACCATCGTCTCCCGTCTCTATACCCTCACCCTCGAAAAACTCTCACAAAAAAAAAACTCTTGGCAGTGATTGGAGACTGCCGACAGAAGTGAAAACTTAAAATTGTGAATATAATAAGCGCAACACGTCATACTTACAGCTACAGATATACTAAATAATGATAATTCCGTGAGTTCGTATTGAACTGTGACAGGGTTTCTATCGGCTGCCCATTCCACCCCTATCTTAGCCGCCTTAACCTAATCAGGTAATGCTGCAGGTATCTATAGGGGACCTACATTTTAGTATGGATTTCGAATCATGGAAGTATTGTGGCGCACTTCACATTACACAGTGTGCTGTGCCAGAGATTAAAGTCGGGTTAAGGGTCTATGAAAATCCCCACCGAGACAAGGATTCGAACTGGGGACCTTTCGTTCCCCAGTCAGACACCCTTACCACTGAGCCACCAGAAGACCACTACGGATACACCGCTAACATTGCCATGTCGGTGACCCGAACTCATAAGATTTTACCCATTCAAAATTCACCCGAGGCACCTAAGGGAGTTTTAACTTCAAAAACTAAAAATCTAACTTAGTCCACAACCCGAAGGTTGGTCGAATATTTCCAAAGGAGATTCACCAAACTATTGTGTCAGAGGCAGGAAGGCCAATTCCTTTCCTTAGGGGCCTACAATTTAACTTGGAATCAGAACCACGGAGGATCTCGGCGTAGCTCATACAATCAAATACAACTCCTAAAAATTCCTGCTCGCCTCGGGATTTGAATCCACGACCGGAGAGAGAAATTTGTGGAAGTAACCGCCTTAACCGCTGTTCCTTGTTTTGTAGTATACATGTGCTAAGTACTATCAAAATCGGATTAAAAACAGTGTGTATGAACAAAGTTGGCAGAAATTAAGGTGAGGGGGAAAGGAGGAGAGGGTTTAGGTTTTTTAAATCAAACGCAAACAGTATTTTTCTGTTTTAAAGTATATGTATGCAAAGTTCCATCAAAATCGGATAAAAACTGTTTTCCAAGAGGGTCAACGCGCATCACATCATAGCACGTCAGTGAAGCGAATTCATAGATTCACCCACAGCCTATAACCTGCCTATAGAAGTTTTCACTTTAAAAAAAAAAATTAATAAGAATCATGGACTGAAACAGACGCTAAAGGAGGTAAATAGCTGTCGCCATCTGACTATGAACAGCTAAGCGTTTTGATATTGCGTCGATGCGATTTACAGGGAAACCTTGAAGCTTAAGTATTTTTTAATTAAGATAAATTGTCATAAGAGATAAATTTTTATGAGAGAGATAAAACCATACAGTCAAATTCAGTTTGATGGGAATGTAGAATTATCGATTGATCAAGCTTCAAATTTTAAATTAGTCGTTACAGAAGTCTTCTTTTAACCAACTTCACTGGGCAGAAATAAATATGTCTTATTTTACGTCAGCTATAGCTAATTTCATTCTTTGTGATTAGAAATGGCCTACTCTGCATGAATTTTTCTCATAACAGCTGCCAGTAACTTCCGAAATTCGAATGCTTGATTGGGAAACCATGCAAATACTCCATCAGGGGAGCGGGATTACAGCTAAGCTGATTATAGCCCTCTCCCGTGCTACAGCCCTTTTTACTCTTGTTACAGCCCGTTTTGACACTAATTCGAAGAAAATGGATTTAGAGATTGGCCTAAATCAGTTATGTTTATATCTACATCAGCATTCCATCTTTTTACAGCACGTGTGGTTAGAAATTGTATCAACTTGGACACCCTAGCACAATGTTAGTGTTGGTGGAATAAACACGGTTTCACGAGTTGACGGCTTGATTCCAGTCATATCCGTGTGTGGTTTGTCACTACTACATATAATAATGAGAGGTGCCATCTAAGGCAAAAGCCGAGAACTTATATGTGAAGGGAGGAGATGTCACTGCTTGCAATTTCATTTGCAAGTGCTGTGTTCACAGAGATTCTGTTCATAAAATTTTTTTTTCTGGCGAAAACCGAGAACCTTCTCCGTTTGTCTAATTTATTGCAAAAAAAACTGTAATTAGAATATTTAGTCTTCTGCGACAGGATTTGAATCTTATTGAACACGCCTTCTCAGGTAATTTCTCATTCCAAATTCGGCTTGATTCATAAAACTAGGTAAAATATGCCGAGGAAGTGTCACAATAAACTGTTTTGTAGAATCTGCAGACAGATTTAAGGGATGGTAACAAAGCCTGTAACTATGCATGTCAGATATACGAGGCGGAACGGTGTAAGTTCAGTTCATGATTAATATTAGCAGCACAGTTAGAAAATGTTGCCAAATATTTCACTTATTATTAATCTTTCTACTCCATCTTACCTGTACATTTCTGGTCATCTTCGAGGATACTACGTCCTTTTTTTGATCCTTAGAGGCGGTAAGGGACTACATCCTGCTGAGTCTACTAGAGACTAACGTTGCATCTATACTACGTTCAACCTCAATTGGCGGTTCAAGGTCATATTCTCCTTGCCCCACCCTCTCCCGTCGCCTACCCCTCCGAGCAGACAACCGTGTCCAAATAAACGAGTGGCAAATTTGTACTCTTTACCATCGCGTATAAGGGTAAAGGCAGGGGAGTGGGGATAGAGGAGAGAGACCTAGAGCCACCTCTATTAACTGAACGCATACTCTCACCTTTATAGTGGAGAGACAAACGATTTAGTGTTTTTTTTTTTTTTAACTGCTTTACGTCTCTCAACAGCGAGGTCTTTAGAGACGGGAAAGGATGGGGGCAAGGAATGGGAAGGAATCTGGCCATGGAATTTTAAGGAAGCATCCCGGCATTTGCCTGGAGTGATTTGGGAAACCATGGAAAACCCAAATCTGGATGCCCGAACGGGGATTCGAACCGCCATCCTCCCGAATGCGAGGCCAGAACGCTATCCGTTACACCACCACGCTCGGTACGAATTAGTATAAAATCAGTGATTTCGCATAGAATTTAACAGATGAAATACTGTAGAGTATTTACGAACACTATGTTGTTTAATTAGATTGGATTTCCAACCTTTACTTGATTCGTATCCGCTATCATTGTTTAAATTGTTTGACTGCTTGAAACTTATTAACCACCCTCATTTTCTGTTCGGGATAACCCCTTGTCCTCTCCACAATTTTTGCTACTTGCCGTGTTATTTTATGTGGTTCCTCCAGCTTATTCTGGAATGGTTCATTTTGTAGCTTTCTTCGAGAGAATGAGTAGTGCAGAGACGGACGAGCTGGGGCTGTTTGTTTACATTTCGTAGCCGCCACCTGCTCACCCATTCCGGGTTCAGTCACCTCGCTAGTCAGTTTCTCCTAATATGCGAAACCCGCAGATTCGTCTGGAACCAGTTTGTTTACTCCAGGGGCTCGCCAGCCTGGCCGGCGCCACCCTGTGGGAATAAATGTATTTACAGAGGTTCTGTTGCCTTGCGCGGGGAGCAGAACATCTAACAATTTTCTCCTACAGTATCCATTGGTGCCGCTCATATTATACGTCCTCTCTGACCTTTGATATGACGACCCCGCCGTCAGTAAAACAATTGACCACGCCCACCTGACGGTGACACCGGTAATCGGTGAAGATATTCCATCCCTTCCTAATGGTAACTTATTTTTTTCCCCACTTCCATGTATATCCCTTATCGGTTAACCATCCTTACCGTGACATCACACATTTAAGACCTAGTACAATGAAGAACCACCCCGCATCTTCTAAGACAACAGGAAACGCTCGGCATTCGTAAAACTAAAGGACATATTTGTTAATTATTATGAAAAGGATAGGTTACGTTATATACATAACTTACGAAGACGTGTGCGCGAAGGAAAGAGATTTGGTGTTCATGTGGTTGTAGCTGTGAGTGTGTTTGATTTGTGTGTGGTTCGTTGGCGAATGAGTATCGTGTGGTTAAGATGGGTGTGTGTGTTACTGCCAATGCGGTCACACCTGTGTGTGTTTGGTTGGTGTGTGATCTATGGTTTCGAGTGTGCACCTGTATCTGTTAGTGTGTAGAGAGAGAGAGACAGAGAGAGAGAGAGTGTGTGTGTGTGTGTGTGTGTGTTTTGTGAGTGTTGTTTGAGTGTTGTGTGAGTGTGTGTGTGAGTGTTGTGTGTGAGTGTTTGTGAGTGTGTGTGTGCGCGCGCGCCTCAGATGAGAATATATTTTGGCTATAGAAATTA
Organism: Vandiemenella viatica; assembly: GCA_031002005.1. Classification (NCBI taxonomy): domain Eukaryota; kingdom Metazoa; phylum Arthropoda; class Insecta; order Orthoptera; family Morabidae; genus Vandiemenella; species Vandiemenella viatica. The sequence continues at coordinate 16,387,243 of CM061921.1, forward strand.
CCGTGAGCCTGGAAGGGTGGAGATGTGATGATGAACGTTATTGCGCACAGAATGTCGGACCGACTGCTTTCGCCCAGCGAAGTCGTGTTCCTGGTTGTCCGAATGTTGACCAGTACGATGTATTTAAATGGGTACTAATTTTCGCAAAATTGAACACGTATGGCCGTACTCGCGAGACCCTGTACTGTGCAGTGATGGCCCTTTCATGCTGATAGACAAAGTTAAAAAAAAGGTTGGTTCCTGCTTTGTAACTTATGCAAATATGTTCATGGAATATAATAAATTTTCGAATTTTTAATTCCAGTGGCCATCTTCAGCCTGCACAGCGATTCTGATTGGTTGGATACCTTCAGGAGTTTCGGTGATGAATGATTTTTCTGACCGTAAGCGCCTCGGAAGCTCAAATATTTCGTCATCATACTTACAAGTTTTGTAATCTCATCTCGGGCAACTTAGTTTGTTCCCCACCAGTTTAAAATGAAATGTCATATTTACACTTAATAATTAAAATTGAACCTCAGAACAATGAAGCGAGCAAGCTTATAAAATTTGCATGTAGTTTGGTTTTGAGTTTTTTTTTCACAGCACTTTTTAAGTCTTCGCCGCCCGAGTCAGACCAGTTGTATTCAATGATAAACTAAACTCTTAGGACGTTAGGATCTAAGAAATCATATCGCAGTTTGGGCACTTGTGAGGCAAGTGTCGTCTCGTTCTTAAGATGAGATGAAACCGGAAGCACAGTAGGTAGTTATTAAGCCAATAGGTAATCGAACGAAATTGAAGCTTTGCGTGGTTAAATACAGTGAACGCAATGTCTGTACATACCTTCTAGTATTCGACTTGACGATATTCTCTGCGCCAGTAATGATGCTGGCCTATACCATTAGCGTTAAGCCGTTTCACTTCTCCTACAATCCAGCTTTTCTCAATTAGATTCAGCAACCTGTTTCTGTATCTATCGTTTGCAGTCCCAGTCTATCATCTTCGTTGGCACCTTCGTAAGGCCGGGCGCACATTGACGCGCAGTTGACGCAGCGCAGCACAGTTTCTGTGTCTCTCTGTTTTGGGGCGGAACAGCGCGTATTGAGACGCAGAGCAGGGCAGCGCAGTACTGCGCCGCACGTAGCCTGTGCCACGTTGTGATCACGACACAGAAACTGTGCCACGCAGCTCACTCGTGCCGGTTTTTGCCGTAACACTTCTTGCGTTATTTATAATCTTGCTTTACTTATAATCATTTTCAACTATGGAATAAGAAAAATTGATTAATCTGGTGCGTAACCAACCTGCGATTCACAATAACAGTCATAAAAAATACATAAAAATTAAATTTAAACAAGAGATTTGGACAATGAGCCCAACAAGTGGCGAGTAACTTCAGAATTTATTTATCATACTACTGTCCACTTACAATTTTCACTTTTATTTTATTTTTATGAATTCAGTTTTCTTAAAACTTCGAAAAAGATTGATATATATAGAGGCTATTATCACATTATTTGTTTTCTTATTATTTGTACTACATCATTCAATAGTGTCCCCGAGAAACACTTAATTTGTTGACACTGCTTTTTTAGTTTCAAGTGTTTATGTTCTGTTATATAGTTTTCTTAAAAATATAATATGAAATAAAAGAGAGAAACATTCTTATAAATGTCATGTACCGTCAAACGCTAAATAAATAAATAACCACGAAAATACAGCGAGATTTTCTTCAGTTCTAATAGATATTTGAGTTTGTCGAGAAAATAGCAGATTACATTATGCCGTGAATCTCCGCTCGAGTCATCCGGAAATTATCTTTTGAGAATTCTCTTGTCACTGCAAAAGCCAGATGAGAGTTTCTTCTTTTCATAGTTTTATCTAACTCAGCTTCTGTTAAAGTAGTAACAATTTTCCAAGCTCGGCATCCCAATCTGATTCAGAAATCAAAAATAGAGTTTTTGCATCGACATGTTTTTAGTTACGCTTTATTGTCGGTTTTTCGCACAACACAATGCTTTATAAACTGCCGCACGAAACTGCGCTCTAATATGCGCGAGCAACTGTCAGTCTGTGCTGCCCTGCCCTGCTCTGCGTTGCCCCTACTGCGCCACGCAGCTCAATGTGCGCCCCGGGGGTAACACGCACAGCTGGGCACAAAACAGTTAATCCGTTAATCGTTAATTAACGAAGTTAAAAAAATTGCGAAAATTTAACTTAATTTAACATAAAAAATCATTAACGGTCTTCTTAACTTCCGTTAAATTGGACTTCCGTTAACTTTAGTCCGTTACATAGGTTGTTGACGTCTTTTCGTTTGTTTGAACTGTGCGCCACGCTACCACTCGTATGCAGGGCTGCCAGATTGTATAATTGGATACAAAACTTGTATAATTTGGTTACCTCTTGTATCCTGTTTGTATAACAGATTGCCTTGTATAATTGGATACAAAAATGAGCACTTAAAAGTATAGTACATTCCAGCACTTTTTTGAAAGTGTTTGCCCTTTGTTTCATTGAGTTGGCAACCTTTCCTGCATATCTATTTCCTTTTTTTATTCAAAATTTATCAATGCATACATTGTTTACTTTTCGTGGACTTTTTTTGCTCCCAGCACTTTCACTCACGTATGTAATCAATGGATGACCCCTTTGTATAATTGGGTTTCATTCTGTATAATTTCAAATAGACAGCGGTATAATATAAGTTGGCAGCGCTGCTCTTATGTTCGGTGTAGTAGTGGGCACCGCCTGCTAAAATCTTGGCGGCGGCATGACTATTTTATATTGTGAATTCTGCAAACGTAAATAAACTAAAAAGCGTCATAACCTATCTTATTGACAAATCAACATTATTATCTGTAATGAGGTGTATTTATTATTACAAAATGTATGTGGTTATTATACGTTTAGTAAAAACATCGCGTTCAGTTGGTGTTGAAGCAACAGTGACGGATCGGTAGTGTGTGTCGGAAGAGGTTAATCGGACAAACTATTCGGCCGTCAAATCGGGCATTACTCGGACGAAATTCTGTGCCAGTGGATGACCGGCCGCCTGATCGATAGTTAGTATCGCACTGGAGTCTGCAAACAGTGTTGCAGATCAACAAAAAACTCAACTTTCAGTAACCAGTGCGAAAAAATTCAAAGAAATAATACATAAGTTACGAAAAAGGTGATGTGCAATTTTAATTCGAAACATTTGTGTGTCTTTTTTTTTTTTTTTTTTTTAAAAAAAATAGTAGAAGCTAGTTTGGCAGTTTCGGCCGTGTAATGTAAAAGGAAGTCGCTGACTAACTTCCGTTCTATTTGTTCACGTAAAAACATGCAGGCCAAGATTTAGTGAAACCAGGCCGGGTAGTCTAAAGGGGCCTTTAGGTCACAGGTAGCCCGTGGCACAAAGGTAACCGTAACAGGCATTGGTCGTAGATTTTAGGTTGGCTGCAAATTTCACTGGTCGCAGTTTTCACATAGTCAGGTGTCCCAGTCCAACTTGTTTTGTATAATATTGTTGCTTTTCATTCTGCATTCATGTTTTTTTTTTTTTTTTTTTACTACTTTTTTTATAAAGTCACGAGTACCTTAATTGTCTCTCGTAAGACAATTTGCAAGTGTTATGTTGATCACAGTCTCAACAAAGATAAAAACAACCAGGAATACCACTTCGTTGTTGTGGCGGTAGCGTAACCACAATTTGTTAATTTTTATAAATAAATCCACACTTGCATCATGGTACATAACACCTTGAGATAGAGAGCAGTTATACCTACCGTACTATAATACTAATACATCAGTACAACTTTTGACTAGTTAACTTTTAACGGATAACTTTAACTTGCGTTAAATTTATAAACATTTAACGCTTTAACGATTATCGAAGTTAACTTTTTAAGTAGCGGAATAATGATTAACGAAGTTAACGTTTGGATTAACTGTGCCCACCTGTGGTAACACGCTCATCAATTTTGACTTTTGTATCTTGTATTGCAGCCTTTCATCATTTTCCATCTCCCTGCCTCTGTCATTTCGCACTTTGTCTGTTCTTATGACTACTACTTTACTCAGACATTACAATTCTACTTCTGGTACTTTTATTCGCCGCCGCAATCATCCATCTTTATGAACCATGCATCAGGACCGCTACAAAATACTTCATACATAATACTTCAGGCCAATCGTTCTGTATCGCCTAATACGCATGTCCTTTAGCTTGACAAACGCTGAACGTTTCCAGCGCCTTATTGTTATAATTATTTGCTTATGGCTTTACGCCTCGTCTACGTCGAGGTCTTTAGAGGCGAGAAAGAACTGGGGACAAGGAACATAGCCTTTTTGAAGGAAGCATCCCGGTATTCACCTGGAATGATTTGGGGAAACGATGGCAAACTGAAATCTAGATGCCCGGACGGGGATTCGAACCCGCGTCCTGCCGAATGCGAGGCCATAACGTTACCGTTCATCCAATACGCTCGATCGCAGCACCTGCGTAACTACAGGGTTAGGCCTTTGTTATTGTAACGTCATTATACTAGGAATAAGGGTGCCATGTCACGGGGTGGATTCTAAACGCGCAAGGGATATACATGGGTGTGGAAAAATAAAAATCATCGTTAGAAGTGCGTGGATTATATTCGTGACTTAACTGCGTGGCCGATAGTTGAGCGTTGTCAACTGTTTTACAGGTAGAAGCGACGTTATGCCAAAGGTTAAAGAGGGCCTACTGCTTTGCGCACGCATTGAGTGGGCATCGATGAGCTGTGGAGAAAGTGGTTAGATGTGTTGGCTCCCTGCGCAAACCTACATACACTCGGTAAATACAGTTTTGGCCGCAGGTTGTATCGGAAAGACTGTCTAGCACGTTGCCTAAAACTGGTCCCGGACGAAACCGTGGGTATTGCGGAATAGAAGACAGGTGCGACAAGGTCATTGACCCTGGCGTGGATGAGCACGCGCCGGCTGTAAAATGTAAACAAACTGCTCCAACTCACCCGCGTCTCCACTACTAGAATGAGACTAATATGTACCGCATTCTAATGGAAGCATCAGCAGACTCCAGTAGACTCTAGGAGCTTGTACCCCTGAAGATGCGTGGTCGAAACGTTGGAAAAAAGTGGATTAGAATGCATTATAATCGCAGCGTAATACAACAACGTTAATGTGATGGCTGCGAAGTTTGCAAAATGTTTTACAGAAAGTCTCGTTTCAATATAATGCTGGAAGCAAGGTCCTGGATGGTTGAGGATAACTTGCTTAGAGCTTGTAAAGTGAGTGCTCTTATCTTAATTTTATTTTCTTTCATCGAATTACCAGTTGGGTCAGATTCCAGGAGGAAAGATTGAGCAATATCTTGTGGTATTACAATAATTTTCTGGAGCGTTGCTCATTGCCGACAGTTCGCGGTCATTTAAGATGCTCTACTGTAAGAAAGGAAAGTGCACATTACCACCTGTCTTCGAGTAGTTTATTCTATGTGCTAACGTGTATTGTGTTGTTCCGATTGTGGGCGTGTATTCCTTAGGCGAAGGTGAATACAATCTAAGCGTTGTCTGGATCATAACGGAAACCCAAAGTCATAATACGTCTGAGGCGAAATTTGAACTCGGCCTCTCGTATCAGAATCGCGGTGCTCTAACCTTCTGATTCCAATTTCCCGATTTAAATTTTTTTTCTCGTCGACAAGGTGACTGAAGCAGAATTATTCTTTGGAGAAAAAAGTTTAGTATCACCTTTGTCTGGTAATCAAGTGTAAAACAGTTTCCATTTTTCGATCTCGTATGAGCAATGAAACCCTTCCAATTGGCTCAAATCTCTGTGGCACCATGATGGTGTCCTGCACCATGTTCGAGCCCCGGTGGCGAAAGAAAATTTCATCATTGAAACTTGGCTGGCAGGGTGGGAGAGGTGGTGGTACTTGAATACTATCACCAGATCGCCTTCCAAAGTCCTGGATTAAATCCCAAACATCTGCACGGTGATTATGGAGTAAGGGCATACGACACTATTGATTGTGATTCGTACGTCCTGTAGGGACGTCAAACCTGATGGACTCTGGATGTTTTTCAGAAGAGCTGGCATGAATGGTCACCTTTCTATCATCTCTCCAAACACAAACAACATTCTATATTGAACACACACAGTCACAGTCATTCACCCAAAACAAAAACATCCACGAACACTTACACACAGGGGAAGGTAATGGGAAACCACTCACGTTTAAATCTCCAAGACATTGCTAGGAGAGATAACACTCTCTTTATGGAGCTTCCATAAACCACGTAGCTCCATTTTGGCCTCCTGTGAACTCCGCCTCTCCCCCACGTAGCCCTCCGCCCCCCACGTGGCACGTATTTTTTTCCCTTTTGAGTCCAGAAGACATTTTGTGCTGTTTTCTCCTGTCAGACTATTGTAAATTACATGCGGAGATAATTAAATAACGGAAATAAATATTTACAAGCTGCTGTGTGTTTTGCTCCTCATTTTAACTGTGAAAAATGTTATGAAAGGAAAGCTATGTGGCCTGGCTCGGAAACACCTCTCCCCACGTAGATCAGCGTAGCCAACCCCCCCCCCCCCCCCGGACCGAGCCACGTAGTTTGTGCACGCTCCCTTATCAACCGGATACTGGGTATGCCATACACTCTGTTGCGTAAGAAGGACTTTTTTTGGTGAAGCTTATGGCCAGTCCCAATTCCAACTTAAATATATTTTGAGTATCACTCAAAATTACACACGGGTTCAGCATTCAAATTTAGACCTGGTCCCGATATAGCACTTCACTCTGGTTGTTTAGTTACTTGTTTGTATTGAGGGGCTATCCGTACAAAGATTAATAAACAATACATACGTCCTCTTTCCTCGAAATATTGCGTAGGGAGCTACGAACCTGTGACCATGCAATCGACAGTCTAGGAAATGCTTCCATCTGATTTCTTGGTTCATTTGATGAGACCAGGCAACCTGTCAACCGGTCAACCGGATCGTAATTCGCTCCGTCCAGATCAAAATAAAAAATAAACACTTTCTGCTCAACGAACTCGCTTTAACTAGCCATTCTGCATTATCCATCTTTTCGTGTTACTCTCTGTACCAAAAGAATTAACAGTAATTTCAAAGGTTTCCTGCTTGCTTATTTCGAAATCATTGGAAGTGTGGTTTAGGGGTGGAACTACATAAATTTCTAATGAAGAACGGGCACGTTATTATTCTGGCTTTATGGTGCGTCAACATCGCGGTCATTGGCGCTAGCAGTTAGGAAATCTGCATGATGTATATTAAGGTATAATTTCATCTTCTACTTCCATCTGTTTAAACCACGGGAGATTAAAGAAAAAATGTAAACGAATGGAACAAGGTAGCTCTTCATTACAATCATCGATGAAATCATAAAAGAAATTAATACACTGAAAAATTTGGATCTAAATAGTTTTTGCAGATGTGGCCATTTGGGGGAGAGAAAGAGGTACAGAGAAGACTAGATTGCTGAACACTAAGTTTAAAGTGAACTCCGTTTAAGAGTAGATAGTGGGTATAAAATTATGACACACTGTGCCCTCTCGTAGTTGAGAGAAAGAGCATTAATATTTAGAAGCTTCACTTATCTTGATGTGTTGTGTCAGGGAGTAGAAGGCCATGACCAGAAGTACAGAACAAGGTAATTAAAGGATCTAGCTTCTACCATAAAGCGTAGAACATAATGTGGACAAAGATGTGCCTTAAGAGCTAAGAAGACAATAGAAAGACATATCTTTTAGAAATCATTGCGTATTTTTAGAGAGCTGTAATAAAGATATAGTAAATTAATTGCGGTATAAGTATGTGAAAAGATGTTTCGTAATGAACTGTACGGAAGACGAGAAGGGACAAGGCAAAAAATAAATAGTTAAGAAAAGACTTCAAGGTAGACCTGATAATGGAACAAAGACTAAGCAATGCAAGGCTGAATGTTTTGGTCATGTGAAACCGTTACAGGAGTCTCAAACGCAAAGGTAATATCTACCGGGTGTTTAAAAAATGACTGGTATATTTGAAAAATCAATAAAAACTAAACGGACAGCGATAGAAATACACCGTTTGTTGCAATATGCTTGGGACAAAAGTAAATTTTCAGCAGACAAACTTTCGAAATTAGTTAAATTATCAACAACAGATGGCGCTGCAGGCGATTTGAAAGATATAGATGATCGTATGATTGCTTTGGGCTATTCCACACATACAGGAACCGGCGTGGGTTGGCCTCCCTATTCGCCAGATCTGAACCCCTGTGACACTTGAAAGACCAGTTGTACCGCCACAATCCAGAAACAATTGAACAACTGAAGCAGTACATCTCATCTGCATGTGAAGCCATATCGCTTGACACGTTTACAAAGGTTTCTGGTAATTTCGTTCAGAGACTGCGCCATATTATTACTGCGCATGGTGGATATGTGGAAAATATCGTACTTTACCAGACTGCAGCACCATCTCTTGTTGAAAATTGTAACTAATTTCGAAAGTTTGTCTTCCTGAAAATTTACTGTTGCCCCAAGCATATTGCAACAAACTGTGTATTTCTATCGCTGCCCGTTTAGTTTTTATTGATGTTTCAAATATACCGGTCATTTTTAAAACACCCTCTATGTAGGTATAAACAGGTTAAAAGACTTGGTGGACTTCATAGGAGATAGATGATGATTTACGTAGTAAAGAAGAGGACAGAAATAAATTGACAAATTGTCAGAAAATGTCACACCAGGGTGATACTGATGTTGTGTACAATACCGAGATGTGAGCATGGGCCCTGTCTAATGGCAGTAAGTGGATGACAACGGATTATCATTTAAAGAGGGGGAGCATCCAATTCATTCATTTCAATTGATTTTGTAAAGAGGTACCTAGTAATCTCGCCCTCGACATCACAAAGTTCAAACAAAAATAGAAACTAAAAATTTGTGTTGCGTTTTGTCTCCAGATTGAACTGAATTCTACAACAGACTTCAATTAACACCGGAACGTGTCTCGGTCAGTTGCGCGATGGTTTTTGTTGGCAGGCTGCGCGATGGAGCCGCCGGTAACGGTAAAGAATCTCTACGGCTAATAGCGTCCGCCTGCGCTGGACCGTTACTCGCTCGTACTGGTTACAGCGTCATTATCCTTACCTGCTCGAAATAAAAGCGTTTCCTGCCACTTTGTTGGAGAAGTCACTTCAACAACTTTATTATCATGTCTTTTCATTTGATATGAATTATGAATCCGCATTCTATTTAGTTATAATTTCATAATTTTCTTCTATTACTCACTTACTTTTTTCCTTATCAGTCCAGTTTTAAAGAAAAGGTTACTATTCGTTGTTAAACAATGCTTTCGTCTCAGTATTAGCACAAAACCTTATTTTTCATTCTTAAATATATATTTCTTTTTTTATAACGTAACATGGCAGTTAATTTTATTTGTGGCTGTGTAATGTAATTTAATTTAATTGCGATAGAGCCCATGCTCCGGTGGCAATTTCCCTACACAGCAACTTTAACTAAATTAATAACCACTTATTTTGCTGTAGGATTAAAGTTTACAACATGAGGAACTTTAAAGCCAATTTACAACAATTTTTGGTATTCCAATAAGAGAGCGTCCATAAACTACGTGTATCGGTCTAGAGGGGTGTGGGGGGGGGTTGAGTAGAAAGCTACATTTGGCTACGTGGGTGGGGGGGGGGGGGGGGGAGGTGTTCCGAGCCAAGCCACGTAGATTTTTTATTCATATTATATGTCACAGTTGAAATTAGGTACAGAACACACAACAGCATGTGAATTTTAATTTCAGTCATTTAATTATCTTCGTATGTAATTTACGACTGTCTGACGAGAGAAAACGGTATAAAATGTCTTCTAGAATCAATAGGAAAAAGCTACGTGCTACACGGAGTGGGGGGGGGGGGGGCAAAAGCCACGTCAGGGAACGTGGGGGGGAGGGAGGTTCACAGGAGGCCAAAATGTAACTACGTGGTTTATGGAAGTTCCCTAAGGAAAAGTTATTTCTGATTAAGTTTTCTTATGCAACCAAGAAGTAATGGCTGTGTGAGGTATGCTGAGATGATACTTTCATAGCCGAAACAATAGTATTTAGTTTTTAAATACAGAGAGTTTCCTTACCAAGCAAAAATGAAAATTTTCTTTTTTAAGTTAAACGTTACGTACAGCTTTATACGCAGATACGCCAATAGTTTTTTTTTTTTAAAGTTGAATTTCGCAACCAGTTCATATAATGGGGCGTCCATTAATTACGCGAGCTAAATATAGGGGGGGGAGAGGTCCGGCAAAATCTCATCAAATCTCATTTAAAGGGAGGAAGGGTCGATAAAAAACAAGTTAACTTTTTATTTCAGATTTCCGCTCTTAAAAGTGCCGTACAGCTAAAAAATGTCATAAAAATCTTGAGGTCGCGGTCAATCTCACGTTAGGTGGAGAGGGGGGGGGGGTCCCACCAGACATCACCATATCTTACCAAGGGGGGAGGGCAGAGGGTCCGAATTTAAGAAAAAAGACACCTCAATTAATGGACGCCCTCTAAGCAACTTAAACAGTTGTGAAAGTTTTTTTTTTTCACATCCTTTACAGAACTTTTCACGTCTTTAATGATGTACAATTTTCTTTCTTGTATTTACGTACGTAGTCGTTGTAAACAGAAATCAGATTTAAAATTATCTGGGCCCTAAAAGTGGCATCTTCCGCGGTAAGAAGAACGCAACGCATACAATACGACCGCAGGAGTGCCGATGATATTCGTAACCTGCGTAGAGGCTAGAGCGTTGGCCTACTCTTACGAAGACCATGGGTTCTGTTCCAGCCTAGAGCATGAGATGTTTAGTTAAATGTTGTGTTCGTCTCGTGATATTTTTACTTTTATAATTATAAAGAATTTGAACTGAAAGGGGCACTGATGAAATAATCTAAAAAACAGTAGAAGTTTGTCTTGATCAAACAAATGCCTCTGCAAGGATCTGATCATCTACTCAAAGCGATGTGATTAATAGCAACAAAAAAAGAAGAAATAACTCTGTGACATATGATTATAGTGATAATGAAACTAATTAAAACTCATAAGCCAGGCCTAATTAATTTGACTTCAACTTTTACAACAGTATGAAAAGAAACGAGTATTTCAAACGTTATGGAATACCCCTCTAATGACGTGTGGCGCCACCAACTAGTCGGCGAAATTCACCAGAGGGATCTGCAGCCACATTGCCTTAGGGATCGTCCATAAACCACGTGGTTCGGTCTTGGGCGGGGAGGAGGAGAGGGTAGAAAACTATGTTGGGCTACGTGGGGAGGGGGGTTTCCGAGCCAAGTCACGTAGCTTTTCTTTCATGTTATTTGACACAGTTAAAATAAGGCACAGAAGACACAACAGCATGTGAATATTTATTTCCGTTATTTAATTACCTCCGTATGTAATTTACGATAGTCTGACAAGAGAAAATATTACAAAATGTATTTTGGAATCAATAGGAAAAAAGCTAAGTGCCATGTGGGGGGAGAAGGGTGGGTGGGGGGTATACAGACAAAAGCCACGTCAGGCTACGTGGTGGTGGTGGTGGGGTGGGGTGGCGGGTTGGGGGGGGGGGGAAAGGGGGTTCATTGGAGGCCAAAATGGAGCTACGTGGTTTATGGATAGTCTCTCATAATCCGCCAGAGTGGTTGCTTGTGATAAGGCGCCACCGCACTGTATCGGGCTCTGGCTGTCCTGATTGCGCATTTCCGCAATCATCAAGGCGGTTTTTGAAGTGAAAACTTGTATAGTCGCCTTAGGCGATGTTTGGACGCGGGTAAATCTATAATTTCGTAACTTCCCGTACCCATCATGCTATGACGTGTTGCGCGTATGATATGCCCTTTGGACGCGTCACCAACATGCTAATATTAATAGTATATATGTAACTACAAATATCATGTGTTGCGCTTGGAAAACAGTGAAAGTATAGATTATACTTTTATCTAATACATAAAAGTGAATGTTCCACCCCCCCCCCAAAATGTTCTTCATATAAACACACGTTTTTTATCCGATTTTGATGGAACTTTACATACATTCATACAAAGAGAAAAATACTGTTGACATTTGAGTTACAAAATCCTCCTTCTTTCCTCCCTCATGTTAATTTCTGTCAACATTGTTCAAACAAACTAGGGTTGTAACGGAAGTCATCTTTGCGGATGCTGATGCGGATGTTCAATGCTTGATATCCGCGGATAAACTTAAAATCAAAATACGTACATTTTTATGCCAAATTCTACATTTATCCGAAGTAACGTCTATTTCCATATAATACTGCAACATTGATATATTTTTTTGACTCATCTTTCGACAGCAAAAACATGGGATGATTTCACAAGTGAATTAAATTACTTACATAACGACGCACGCGTCTAAAAAAACAATCTTTGTGACGTGAACTTTGCGGAGTTCGCGACTCGACGAATTCAAGCGTGAAGCAAAATGCCACGCCACAACACATCTCCGTGCCCGCCACCTGCCTTTTCACCGCTCTGGCGTCCCGTTCACAGTTCAACTTGGGGGACCTACGTTCATCCGATTTTCGATAAAGAAAAGGGATAGAGAACTACACGTGGGACATGTTGGATGTTGGGACTCCCAAGCAACCAACACGAGTCCTTGCTGTCCAACAGGCTATGGTGTTAGATCATGATTGGAAGAAAAATCCTGCGAGTGTGTGATAAGGACACGTGGTGAGCCGCGAGAAAGTACGAGTGGAAAGAATTGCGTGGAACATTTTGTTGGGCTCCTTTTACTAGCGTGAATTGGTGAGCGCATCCTACTGTAGTTCTACAAATCTACACGAATGTCTTGTAGGTTGGACTGTGAAGAAGGCACTTTACTTTACATGCAAGTTTAAACTTGTAATATCGTAACTTAGGTAATGACACCATTTAGTTCATTGTTATTTTTCTTGCAATATCGTCAGAAAAAAACAACCACATTGTTGTTAGTTAAGAGACGATGGGCTGAATCTCATATAAAATTAAAAGAGTTATATATATTGCAATGTAAACAAAACATCCGCTACTCGCTGAGGATACTTTGAAGCGATACAGGCTGTAGTCGTATTTAGCGTCGTCGTAATAAACATCCCTGCTTTGGCTTCTAACCGAGCTTTTCATGAAGTGATGACGTCGTCGTTTCCTATTCTTACTACAACTATTATAGAAAAATCCGAAAAATGTGTTGCCATTCTTAAATCATATATAAAAGAGAAAAGAGTGCGGAAAACGTAATGGAGAGTAGGTAAATAAACAAATTTAAGAAAAGATATCGATCACTAATGAAATTTTGAAGTTAATACTAATGATAAGAATTAAAAATAAACGTGCAAGGTTTTTAACGTGATGTTAATTAAATTAGACTTTTTTATGTTACACGATGCATGCCCAGCAAGAGTCGGAAGAAAGCATTCTCTCACAATATATAATTATAACTTCCTGAATTTCTTGATCAAATGACAGGTTGCTACTGCACAAATGATGACTCACAAAAAATTAATTTAACTTCTGTTTTTATTAAACTATTCATTGATTCTTTCACAAATACATCTAACTTACTACTAAAATGCTTGATGTTGATTAATATTGCTTGTTAACTATTTAAACTGACTATACGATGAATACGACTGTTTCCTCCACACTTTGAACTGAATAATATTGCACTACCCCCGACGATGAGTTGAAGTAACAATCTAGCATTAATATGAATTAAAACCCGTTTGTAATAGTTTTAAACGATAAAGAATATTACTGGATGTTAATTACACGTACTCTTTTCTCAACTCCACCTACAAACTTAACGTTGAACGTGTGTTCATCCGCCATGTTTGACAAGACTCCCAAGAGATGCGACTGGCTGTCGACTTCCTTGCAGGTCTCGTGAGACTGGTAGGATACCCATAGGATACGCGTCTCTTGGGAGTCGCGCCGTTTGTGCCTCCCCATTACACAACATTGGAAGTGATTTATTATATACTCTCAAGATCCTCAAGTATCCGTCGCGTCACCTCGGAATTGCGCAATGTGAAGAGGGACTTACGGTTCAACGACATACAACACATAACAACAGTCATCTAAATGCATATAACAACACTTAGACCCACAGGAAAGGAATGGCTGTCATTTCTCTAACAACGGCTAGTACCTACCAAAGTCTAAACAAATGACGGGGAGGCCTGTTTTAGTATTATTACTGTCACGTCATTTTCACATGAAGCTCTTTTCATTGTTATTTTTATCTTATTCGTTTTGCTATAATTGTGTCCTACATCTGTAGTGATAAAATTGAATATTGTAAGAGTTTTTCATACATGGGCGTGTTTGGAAGACGCATGCAGCATACTCGATTTCTTTTTTATCTTGAAATGCCTTTCCCTTCTAGATGAATTTGTACAAATAGATGCTTATACAGTAAATCCGTACTGCATTGCTGACTGGGAGACACCGATGGGAATATCGATCACAGAGCGACAGTTTCGATTTGTCGCGCATTCCATCTCTGGTTGTTTGAACTAGGATTGTAAAGGATGCCATCTTTGCGGTTGCGGATATTCAGTGCTTGACATCAGCGGATGCGAAGGGGGAAAAATAAATTTATAATTATTTAAATTTTAATATTTATCAAAAATAAATTTAAAAATCAAAATAAGTTATACTTTATGCCAAATTCTTTCTTTTTCATAAGTAAAGTCTATTTTCATATAATGCTGCCATATTGATTTATTTTTGCCTCGCCTTTCAACATCAAAAAACGTGTGATGATTTCACAAGTGAATAAAATTATTTTCATAACTACGCACGCGTCTAAAAACCAATCTTTGTCATATCTACTTTGCAGAGTTCATGGCTAGACTAATTCAAGCGTCAAGCACAAGACCACGCCACCGCACATCTCCGTGCTCTCCCCTTTTTTTGCATATGACTAATACGCCTCGTCGACGTAGAGTTCATTAGAGGCGTGAAAGGATTGGGGCCAGGAACGGGAAGGAATTCTGCCATGGACTTTAAAAGGAAGCATTCGCCTGGAGTGATTTGGGGAAACCATGGAAAACCTAAATTTGGATACGTCGACGAGGATTCGAACCAGTGTCCTATCGAATGCGAGGCCAAAGCGTTAACGCTCACACACAACACTCGGTTCAGTGCTCGCCTCCCGCCTTCCCATCGCTCTAGTGGCGCATTCACAGTACAACTTGTAGGACCTACAATGATCCGATTTTCGATTAACAACGCTTGATGGGCTGTGAAAAGGGTTACAGGACTACATGTAGGACGTGTTGGATGTTGTTGGACTCCCAGGCTGTCCAATCAGCTAGATATTGGAGGAAGTTATTGGAAGAGACATCCTACGAGTGTGCGATAAGGACACATGGTGTGCCGCGAGAAAGTATGAGTGGTAAGGATTGCTTAGAACCTTTTGTTGATCCCCTTCTATTAGCGTGAAGGGTGGAGCGCATCCTACAGTAGTTTTAAAAGGAACGTGAAGAGGCCGCTTTACTTTACATGCAAGTTAAAACTTGTGATTCGTCGTTTAGGTAATAACACCGTTCAGTTCATTGTTATTTTTATTGCAAGATCGTCAGAAAATATAGCAACCACTTCGATGTTAGCAAAGCGACGATGGGCAGAAACTTGTATGAAGAGAAAAGAATAATATATATTGCAATACAAACAAAATATTCGCTATACATCCGCATTAAAAATTGCGGATGCGAAAGCGGATGTAGGTTTTCACGCGAAAGTTCCGCACTAGCCTGAACTACAGATTAACGTGGAATCCGAGTCGCTGAACATTCACAGCTCATTCCAGTTACACAAAGCAGTTAAGTGCCCGTAAATATTCTTACCCTCCCTGGATTAAAATTGGTGACGGGAGATTTCCAAAGTGGATGCCTTATTAATGAGCTACCGAGACTGTAGCTGATGATGTGTGTTGCTTCTAATGATGTGTAATCTCTGCCAGACGCCCTTTAACGACGTGGATGACGAGGCCTGGGGCCATCAATCTGACCAGTTACCTTACCTTAAGGATACAGAATCCGGTCTGCTAAGAAGGGAAATCGGGCAGTAATTCTTGAACGTTGATATTAAAAAAAGTATTTCAGAGGAAAGATCGTGTTTAGCGCCGTCATAAGGGAGCGTCCATAAACTACGTGGCTCTGTCCGGGGGGGGTCACTAAAAGGCTACGTCGAGGGGAGGGGGTGGGATTCCGAGCCAAGCTACCTAGCTTTTCATTAATATTATTTGGCATAGTTAAAATAAGGCACAGAACACTCAACAGCATGTGAATATTTATTTCCCGCTATATTGCACCGTGCGCCAACTCTGCGTTGGCATATTGCTGGATTTTTTAATTTTTTTATTTATGGCTTTACGCCTCGTCGACGTCGAGGTCATTAGAGGCGGGATTGGATTGTTGACAAGACGGGCAGGAATTCGGTCATGGCCTTTTGAAGGAAGCATCCCGGCATTCGCCTGGAGTTATTGGAGGAAACCATGGAAAACCAAAATCTGGATACCCGGACGGGGATTCGAACCGGCGTCCTCCCAAATGCGAGGCCAGAGCGTTAACAACTCACCCTCCACGCTCTGTCTATTGTTGGCGCTCACTCGATTGAAGATAGTTCAAGCAACACCACATTGCCCACCGCACCGATACAGATTAATTTTGTTTACTTTTTGATGGTGACGGTGCCGTCTTGGCATGATATATGTGAGATGTAGAGGATAATCGGAAATCTCCAGTTCTTTGCGACGAAACGATTTAGTGTTACTGATTGCCCTTCAAGTCTCCTTTTTTCTTCAATCCCCCTCCCAGCCTCACCAGAAGATGGTGGAATGTAGAATGTGTCATTCTAAAATATTGATAAAAGTTTGTTTCAACATCCATCAAATGAGGTAACAGCGTGTAAAACTTTTCTTCAACAGGTCTTGATTTCTAAGAATTGTGTACCCATTTCTTTTCTTTCTACAGTGATGTCTTATCCAGTCCTCGTATTCCTCCATTTTTCCATTGTGAATTTAATGTTTCTTTGTGTGACATTGCATTACAAGCCGACTTCAACTCCACATATAAAAAATCAAATTCAGATTGGAAAGAGATTCACATGCTATACTGAACTTCCTTGATATAACCATAAAATACTCAAACAGTAACGCTCATTTCAGATATATAGGAAACCGACCACCGCAGACCTGGTAATAGTTTCTGAATAAAATCATACAAAGAAGCTGGGAATTCCGTTCTTCCCAACATATAGACACAAATTTTAGAAAGCAGTTGATTCCTTCTTTGTTGTTTATTAGCAGTATCATCAACTCATTTTTTTTTAAATGTCTCAAATTTAAAAACTTTTATCTGATTACAGTTTTGCTAAACGGTAATTATAGAAGGCTTAATAGACTAAGATACCACTCAATATAGAAACCTATGTATCAGAACTTAACACAATCATCATCCACATAGCCACCAAAAAATAGATACGTCTGCTAAACAATAAAATTATGAAACAAACAAAATAACATACAGGTTGTCGTATAGACAGAGGTACAAGCTTTGAAAGAAGATTGAGAACATCAGAATGATTCAAATCTGCGTAGAAACCTATACTGGAAACGTCAAGAAAAAGTGGTTGCAGAGGTACAATAAATGAAAGGATGCATGGCAGAGATTAGGGGAAAACATTTATTTCATTTCATGATACGACAGGAGATGTTCGAAGTTTCCACCATTAAATTTGATGCATGCATTACCTATTTTATTCGTGGGACCACGAACTGTACTTTAACAGAAAACCATCAAAATCCAACCAGTAGTTTTCGCGTTCGGGCATCCAGATTTGGGTTTTTCATGGTTTCCGCAAATCACTCCAGGTGAATGCCGGGAAGCTTCCTTCAAAAGGTCATAGCCGAATTCCTTCCCGTTCCTAGTACCCACTCCTTTCCAGCCTATGACGACACGACTTCGACGAGGAGTAAAGCCATAAGAAATAAAAGGAAAGTTTTCACGTTAATACCGTTCATCCAATCATCGAGACAGATAGACACAAAATTAATAAAACAGTAGTTCCTTTTTTCTGCAGCTTATTAATAGTACCCCTAACCCATTTTTTAATGTCTCATATGTAAAGAGACTTTTTCTGGTTACTGTTTTGTTATCACTATAGATTACGTATCTTACTATGCTTAACGAACTCATTGCCCTGATTTTCGTCGGTACAATAACGGGAGTGTTGTCTTCATCATCATTATCTTCATTTAGCTATGAATGCCAATTTTCTCTAAGTGTGTGAGTGCATGTAACTGTTAAAGAACAATAAATAAACCGAAGAGATCACTCACACACTTACAGAAAATTGGAAACAAAATAGCAAAACATCACGTTCCCGCGCAATTTCAAAACTTGTGCTGTCAACGCACCACCACCAATGACGTTAAGAAAACAAGATAGCCACCGTAAACAAGTGAGTTGTAATATACGCAATGTTTACATCCACTATACAGCAGCCAAGACAAATGGCCTTAGCGGAAACATGCTTTGGAGAAAAAGAAGATGTGTGGTTACGAACCTGGAAACCACTAATGTAAATACTAAGTTGTAAATAATGACATAATATTTCAATTTAGAATTAGGTTAAACATCATAGAGTAAGTTTGTGATACTCAATGTAAAATTTTAAAATAGATTCGTCGCTGATGATGCCTCGATGAGAGGCGAAACGCGTATGGCAATAAAGCTACAAAAACAGTTGCATTGGCATTATTTTATCATTTAATAAACGAGTTATTCAGTTGCATTGGAACTAATCATTTATAACAAATTTATAATTATGTTAAGTATGTTTATCTCTTTAGGCCATTAATATGTCTGTAATGTGAAGTGTTTCAAAGAAGCTTTAAGCTGGCTTAATTTTCGAGGAGAGCAGTTATTGTGTTTCTTGCACACTTGCTCCGAATGAAAATGTGTTTCGACGCAATAAATCAATGAATAATGAATGTCAGCTTTTTTACGGAGCCTAATGACCTGTCGACTACGAGGCCCTTTAGGGCGATCTAATCTGAAATAAGGTATTGAGTGTTGCTCTCTTTGGTAAATGTATTGTATTATTCTGCTTGTGTAACATGTATTTTTACAGAAAGTTGATGCCGTTCCTCTATTCACCTAAGCCAGTGTTATTCAACCAGTGTGTCGCGCAAGTGTTGTTCGGGGAATCGCCACCGTAAGCCAGATAAACGTAAGGGTTGTAAGTCTTACAATACAATAAAAATTTTCAGTGATTTTTTAATAAACTATCGAATCGTGTCTGTATTTTTGAAACGCAAATAACCAAATCATTTTCTAATCGGAGCCTATTTCTTTTCTTTCTAACACATTTCAGGTAACTGTCGTCATAAAGTATTTTTTTCGGGTTTGATTTGCTTCCGCCACTGCCACTTTCAGCAGACTTGGAAGTCTGCGCAGATCTTTTGAGATCTCTATTTTATCCACTCTCGCAGCGAAGCTAATCCGTACTTGCTGGCGTACTCTGACAGCTGATTGCAGTGATCGAAAACAAACTGTTCCTATGTGTCCGCTGACCCCAACTTCTCGCCTCCCGCGCCGCCACCGCGGCAAAGAATATATCACTGCCTGCGACTACCTTGCACAGCATTTTGTTTCTCGATCAATAGGTGTAGTCTCAACGTAAAAAAAAAAATGTCCTTTTTTGAAATCGACTAACTTAGTTTTATTACGGACCTTGGGGGTCGCCAGAGTTTTATTACGGAACCGAGGGGGCCATCGCCGCCAAATATTTTTTGCTTATAAAGAGGTCGCGTATTCAAAAAGGTTGAAAACACTGGCCTAAGCGACTAAGGAAACCGTCCGAGAACCCGTATTTATGATGATAGGGGCCGAGATTAGAACGAGAAAACGTATTTCTCTGTGTTTTGAATAGTGATCATTTAAAGTGATCGGTCAATCTCTCCGTTAGTTTTCTCTTCGATCGCGCTGTAGTGAAGGTTTCAGTGATTTCCCGAAGTCAATCGTAATCTTAAAAACTGCATCTAATGATCTTAAATAATAGTGAGAGGAAGTACAAATTTTACGTCTGAATCACAGTACTGATTTTTAAAACTGTCCGGATACCATTTCCCCTTTTTTCTGAATCTAGACAGAACAGGTATACTAATTTCTTTTTTTTTTTTTTTAACTGCTTTACGTCTCTTAACAGCGAGGTCTTTAGAGATACTAATTTTAGATTAGATATGTTCGCTTTGATCCCATGTGAAAATAGTATTGAGGACGAGCAACAGAACATATACTTAGCAAATAAATATTACCAGCTACTGGTTACAGGTCAATTATAAAGCATCGCAATTTCCGAAATCCCATGTTACGTGAATGCAATTTATAGAGGTTCTTGTTGATTGTAAATTTTAAAAAAATCATACATCAGATAGTGACAGATATTTGACCTTCTCCTTCCATGTCCCAAAACAAATTTTCTTGATAATTTTTAGCTATCAAATTCCAAGAAGAAAATTCTTTGACAGAATAATATGGGCTCTGAAGCAAATACTCTTTCAGTTTGTATTTAGAACTGTCTGATTTTTGTAAATATTACGTGGCAGGACATTGAATAAAGAAGCTCCAGATGATGTAAATTCTTGTTAATTCGTTGTTAAAATGGAATCACAGTCGTGAGGAGTGAGCCTGTAGGGAAAGCTGAGGGGCAGCGGACCATGACACTCTTGAGCAACACTCTGCCTTTTCATCAGTGAATTTCACTTTCAAGAATGAATGTATTTTAACGTAAGGTGCAATCTGCAGTTCCCGATTACTCGGTACGACTATCAAGGCCAGTTTTCAACCTTTGTTAAAACTCTCCATTTCGTCTGAGAATATTTACTCTAATTGCGAATTTATTTTCTGTCATTGCAATAAGGAATAGCATTGACCCTAAAGTTCTTTTAGGAGCAGTAATTTTACGTTAAAATCATTAATCTAATTGTTAAAAGGCTTCTGCAGCTTATAGCTTCATGTCTTGTAGTTAACACATTATTTTCGCATCCCTTAACTTATTTTGGTGTAGCCTTTTCCTCAGTAGTTAGAGTAATTGAATACAAAGAGGACGACCAAGATTCTAGTTGTTATGAAACAGTGAATTTTGAAACTTAACGTCCACTCAGTCTGCAATCAGAATTCTTCAGTAAGATTTTGCCCTCGGAAGATAAAACCGGCGAAGCATGTTGCTGACTATTCCATTTGACCCTAGTCCTATTTCATAGAAAGAAATGTGGAGCTCTACCCCAGCCATTCCTCAAAGGCCTTAGATAGAGAAAACCATCATCTTAATTCGTTTGCGATTAAGGATGTTAGGATACTAATCCAGTAATCGACTAATGACCAGCGGGCGTAAATCCAATCAGTGACGTAACCATAGCGGTTGGGGCCCATGGCAAATTCATCAGATGGGGTACTCCATCAGGCCGTATGGATTTTTTTTTTTTTTTTTCGCTCTACTACTGCCTTGGGCAGCGACAGGCGACAATGGGCGGATCTCGGGCCGGGGGCTCCTCCGGCCGGTCATCGGGGGCCCCCACCAGCTTGAGGCCCCTGGCATTTTGCCCGTCCTGCCACCCGATTGTTACGCAACTGATGCCTGTCTAGCAGTCACAGTTGTTTATCCGTAATGTATCAACTGACAGTAGAATCAGTCAGCATTATCCTCTTTTCAGTTTTAGGGATCAAGGAAAGGACTTATTGTTATGAACCCGCTTCGGACATCCATATTTCGGTTTCCTGTTGAAACCACCCCAGGCGAATGGCGCAGACTTCTTCAAAATGCCAGCACGGAATTCCTTCCCATTCCTTGCATCAAATTCGCTTCTAGTTCTAATAACCTCAACGTAGACAAGCGGCAAACCCTAATATTAATAGATAAAACTTATTTACGAATGAATGAAGATAAGATTTCTAACAATTTCGGCATCCGTGTGAATTGATTTCATAAAACTGAGGGAAAATGAAACTAGGTAGCCAGAAAAAACCGTAAAAACCTGTTTCCCCAGAATGACATACGAACGACATGACTGTTGCGCCTTTTTCATTTCTGCTTCTTTGTAGTCCAGAAAAGTAGACCGTGACGTTACTTTTACTATAGTTTATCAGAGTTGCGCTTACCTTATCGGACTGTTGAAAATACAATCAAATGTCTAGATTTTTCTACATTTCACTAGCATATTGAACAGGTTTCAAGCAGTTTCTCATTTCACTACATTAATAATGTTGACGAATTGCATGGCCAAAGATCTGACTATACCATTGAGAGAAAAAACATCTAATCATTAACAACCAATACATATGAGAAGGTCATACCAGAAGCCACAGCAAAGGGCTATACCTGATGCTACTTACGGATGGCCCTTATATGTCTCGAGCATATAATTAATCGGTTACCTTCCTTCTCCTCCACTCTTTCAAATAACTTGATACTTATTACTTTTAATACTGTTATCTTCCTAAAATTCAATGATAGGTACTATTGTTACCAAATCACAATACGTATATCCACTAAATTCAATTTATTCTGTATCTTGCAGTAATCAAAACACGAAAATCTTTACAAACAAATCTTTCCTATTATTTTGAAGTCCTTGAAGGTAAATATTACACTATTGCAACTCTCATACTGTCCATTCACACTAGCTAAGATTTATGCCCCAGCTCAACCATCCTACCTTACGCCTTTACCGCCACTGACAGTATTTCGATAGCTAGTGAGCGCATTCTCACCCGACAGAGGAAAATCCCCGGACACTCACACGCTGTTACAACAATGAATTACTCTAGCAACCAAAATATCCTTCACTATCAATACTGAAGGCAATAATATGGAGAGCCAAAAACAGTTAATTTAAATTTCAGAAAATCTTACCGAGAAGAGTTAATAGTTTTTTTTTTTTTTTTTTTTTTTTTTTTTTTTTTTTTTTTAAAACAGTTTAACGTCCCTTTTTAACAACGTGGTCTTTAGAGACGGGAAAGGATGGGGGCAAGGAATGGGAAGGAATTCGGCCATGGCCTTTTGAAGGAAGCATCCCGGCATTCACCTGGAGTGATTTGGGGAAACCATGGAAAACCCAAATCTGGATGCCCGGACGGGGATTCGAACCGCCGTCCTCCCGAATGCGAGGCCAGAACGCTATCCGTTACACCACCCCGCTCGTTTTAATAGTTACCGGGCGGTGGTCTGGTAATATGTGGCAGTATGTCACGGGGCCTGTCTATCATTCAGTGGTTATAGTTTCAATCTTTCAGCGGATTGCAATAATTGTGTCGCTTCCAGGACTTAGCATACATCAAAGCTCATTTGGTTCTTTTCATTTGCACTAAGAATTGAAACACCGTCCTACAACCTGGATATAAAACCAGAATGAAAACCATCACTTGTCGGCTGTAAACCTAGCACAAACTGGTAACTGGCGAAACCTTGAGTTCATGGGTATCTCTTATTCTCGCAGTTATTATTCGCGTGTAGGCATTCATTCTGTGCCGTTTGTTTGTACTTTAAATAAGACAAAACAGCTGCCATGTATAAGTCAGTGCACAGATAGAAAATGGAAGGCTTTTTATACAAGGAAACCTGGTGTCCGAGATCGTATAAGAGTACGGCAATTGCTAGTTTGACTTCTGGTAGAGGATTACTTGGTTCAGGTGGTAGGTTTCATATTGTGTGAGGTCATCTGACGCAAGTGACATGAAACAGCGGATTTGTATCCTGAAAACAGAAGTTTCCAACGGTTACGATGCAGTGATGCACCGTAGTTTATTATAATACACGCGTAAATAAGTAAGGGAGCGTCCATAAACTACGTGGCTCGATCTAAAATAGGGGGAAGGGCGTTGGCTGGGTTCTGAGGCCAGCCACGTAGCTTTTATTCATATTATTTGTCACAGTTAAAATAAGGTACAGAACACACAACAGCATGCGAATATTTATTTCTGTCATTAATTATGGTCCGTATGTAATTTACGATAGTCTGACAAGAGAAAATGGTACAAAATGTCTTCTGGAATCAAAAGGGGAAATGCTACGTGCCACGCGATGGATTGAATGGGAGGCGGGTAGAGCCAAAGCAACGTCAGGATACGTGAGGGGGCGGGGGGGTCACAGGAGGTCAAAAATGGAGCTACGTAGTTATTGGACACTCCCTATAAAAGTTTCCACTGGACGCACCGAAGTGCCTAACTCGCCAGTCCACAGAGTTTTTAAACGCACGTTTTACGCGAATTCAAATCCTGTTACAACTGATTTTCCGTGACTATAGGCGAGGTCTGTGTGAGTCCCTCTTCTGAAATCAGTTAAAACAGGATCAGAGCTTATTTTACCTGTGGACGGATGGTGAAACTACTTTCTATTCCTTGGAATAAAATCGGCCAAACGCCTATGAAGCGTAAAACTTTACTAAAACACATTAAACTTCATTATATGTTGAGAAAGGGATCGGGACGATGTTTGACAAAATGGGATGCGGAAAGGAGATACAGAAAACTACTGTTTTCTTCTGCTCCTCCTTGTTTACCCACAGCGTCACCCTGGAATCAGAACCGCACTGTGACCCTGTTTCAGGTTATAATCCTATTTAGGCCGTGAAAGCCTCGAACTTCACTGCGGTGGTGCGTTATGCAAACGGTGCGTGATTGTGAGAAAGCCCTAGCTGCTGATGCCGCAATGAGTGGGTTGCGTTATCACAGACACAATGTTTACACATAGCTTCGCTCTGTATCCTCCGGAACGTATGTTTGAAAGAACGCAAATTCCACAACATGCTACAAGTCACCAGTTTTCACAAATGTTGTACATTTATTAGTTACTGAACTTAAATAATTCTCAGTACTCCAGTTCGTTGTTAACCCAATGTTTCAGGCGTTATTTACACCGTACTTAATCACTCTAACTGGTCGGTCATAGTATGTCGTTGACGAGGAAGCCCCTTCTAAGCTAGATGTTACTTCGAGCGTTCCTGAAGAAGTGTATGTAATAGGATCACTTCTTTTCCTAATTTTTATAAACGATCTCGGTGACATCATTATTTGCAGGTTGCAATTGTTTGCTGATGATGCAGTTATCTATAGGTAAATAAGGTGCTCTGACGATTGATTATAAATTCAGCGTGATCTGGATGTTATAGTGCCATAAATGGCAGCTTACACTTAACTGCAAAAAGTGCAAGGCAATGCAAATAAGTAACAAAAAGACTCAGTTTGTTCACGAGTACAAAATTAACAATTCAGTTGTTGACACGGTTGATTTCCTGAAGTATCTGGGCGTAATAGTACAGAGGAGAGCCGCTCGATTCGTGAATGCTAGTTGTGGTGTGTGGTTTTAGGGCGCGTCGACATCGACGTCATTAGCGGACTGCTAGTTACAGTCCATACGAAAGTGTCACAGAATTGATACATATATTGGGCTGAGATTGTTTGGCAGACAGACTACGTCATTTTCGTTTGAATTTATTGGAGAATTTGCGAAATTCTTTAATTTACGAGTGCAGTGAAATGCTTCTTCCGCCAACCTATTTAGATCGCAATGACAGGAGGGATAAGATTTGAGAAATAAGATGCCATACTGATGCTTTTATGTATTCATTCTTTCCTCGTTATGTTCGTTTTTTTTTTTTTTACCTATTGCTTTACGCCTCGTCGACGGCTAAGGTCATTAGAAGCGGGATAGGACTTGGGATAAGGAACGGGAAGAAATTCGACCATGGCCTTTTTGAAGGAAGCATCCCGGCATTCGCCTGGAGTGATTTGGGGAAACCATGGAAAACCCAAATCTGATGCCCGGACGGGAATTCGAACCCGCGTCTTCCCGAATGCGATGCCAGAACGTTAACCGTTCACCCACCACTCTCGGTCGTTCTGTTCGCGACTGGAATGTACGGAACTGGGATTGGTGCTTAGCACCCTCTGCCAACCACAATATTTGTGAATTGCAGAGTATAAATGTAGATGTATAGCGGTAATGCTCTGGCCTCGCATTATGGAGGACGTGGTTTCGAATCCCCGTCCAGCCATCCCGTTTTCTGTTTTTCCATGGTTTCCTGAATGGTTACTTCAAAGGGCCATACCAGAATTTCTTCCCGTCCCTTACCCCCAGTCCTTTCCTGCTTCCAATGACGTCGACGTCGACGAGGCATAAAGCCATAAGCGAAAAAGCTATTCTATCTCCGTACATCTGGCGTACCAGCAGCAGGGCGAAAGTTGTATTTGACAACAAAGCACCTGTTTCATGCCATTGTGCAGATGGTTGTTACATAAACATAGGTATTAACCCTTTCAATACGACCGTATATACCATCCACGCCATTACCTGTACGTGCGAGCTTGTAAAATATACGGCACCCAGGCGACGAGTTCTGTGTTTGAAGCAGGTAAAGTGATAATCTATTAAAAATTTAATGTTAAATTTCGTATGAAAAATTAAAGCTGGTTTCAAATATAACTGTCTCAAATGTGCCACACATACTGTAAAGATGTTTTGGTAGCGCAGGGGTTGAAGGATACAGTGACAACTGGTATCTTTTGTGTGTTTTTTTTTTTTTTTACTTTTGGCTTTACGCCTCGTCGACGTCGAGGTCATTAGAGGCGGGATGGAAATGGGGACAAGAAACGGGAAGGAATTCGGCCATGGTCTTTTTGTATGAAGCATCCCGGCATTCGCCTGGAGTGATTTGGGGAAACCATGGAAAACCCAAATCTGGATGCCCGAACGGGGATTCGAACCGGCGTCCTCCCGAATGCAAGGCCAGAGCGTTAACCGTTCACCCACCACGCTCGGTGACAACTGTTTTTCCTTTCCCAGAAACGTAAGTGTGGTGAGGACAGTGACCTCTGTGTGCCATATGTAGTGTGCTATTTGTGTTGTTAATAGAATAATGACAGAAGGGAGGGGATGGAAACCGGTTCTGGCCCATTCCGGCCTACTCTTCCGAAAATAGGCCTGTGTTTTAGGTCGCCATCCGACTAACGAATCTCCATACAGTTGTTAGAAGACGGATTTTTATTCAAAAATATTTATGCAACAACTGCGGAACATGGCCTACAACAAGATTACTGTTATGCAGCCTTGTCAGGCATTCCCAACGGCCACATACCATCGCTACAAAACTGGTCACCTCAATCTCCACAAAACCATAGATGGTAGATACAAGTCAATAAAATACAGTTGTTAGAAGACGGATTTTTATTCAAAAATAAAAATACTCCATATAGAGAGTAGTGTTCCCTCACTCCATACGAACAGCGGAAGAGGTTTGGTACTCAGTCCAGTGATTAAATTCTTCAGATGCAAAAGAAGAAGTCTTTCCACTATGGTCCAATTTACTTTATTGAATATCTGAAATTTTTACAGACAGCGCAATTTCATTTCTCTGCTCCGCATGAAATTTTCGCTGGATGCGAGTAACGTTACATTTTGCAGCTGATCTGCATCTCGAACAATGTTTTCACGTTCTCAGAACTCTAGAAGCTAAGAAGTTTTAAAATTTTACGACTTCGTTGAGTAACTGTCAGTATAGCACCTCATCTTGTAGCGTTTCAAGTGTTATGAATACATGAATTTCGCAAATCCGGGCATTAAACTGTAAATACGTGGCGCTGCAACAAATACCTTCAGGAGTTTGCTGAGAACAGAACAGCAAGTTTTGTATTGCGCAGCACAGGAAAAACCCAGTGTGGCAGACTTACTGTTGCCAACGAATTAATTTTTCGTATGGCTTTACGCCTCGTCGACATCTAGGTCATTAGAGGCGGGAAAGGCCTGGGGGCAAGAAACGGAAGAGAATTCGGCCATTTCGTTTTAAAGCAACCATCGTAACGGTGTCTGGTTTTCCCAGTGTTCCTGGTCGTCAAAAATTATTTCACTGGCAAAATAAAAGCGCGGGATCTCCGACATGCTCAGAATAAATCAAACGATTATAGGCATAATCATCAACACGAATTACGGAAAGGCTGTGTGAACTAAGTAGCGGGGAAGAACTGTGAGAATAGTTGCGAGTGGAAAGCTTCCAAGGAGATTCAAATGAATTCACTGAGTTTGGAGATACGCCTGACTGTTCACAGACAATCGGAAATGTGTAAACTCTCCGATGACTTCTTTAGCTGTCGGAACAATGGTACAGCTCATCCAAGATTTTCCTTTTTTTGCCTTTGGCTTTATGTCTCATTGATGTTGATGTCATTAGAGGCGGGAAAGGACTATGGGCAAGGAACGGGAAGGAATTCAGCCATGGCATTTTTTAAATAATGGAACCTTTCCGGCATTCGCCTGGAGTGATTTGTAGAAACCATGGAAATCCCAAATCTGGTTGGATGGACGGGTATTCGAAACAGCGTCCTCCCGAATGCGAGCCCAGAACGCAGTGGCGTAACAATACCGTTGAGGCCCGTGGCAAATTCACCGGATGGGGCTCTCCTTCAGTGCCCCGGGTCTAGTGAAGGGGGCAAACAGGAGCACCCAATTTATGGGCATCTTTTCTTTTTTAGTTCCACTATTGAGCAGGGTGGACATTGGGCGGAAGTTGTTTCCAGGAGCGGCAGGCCCTCTCGAGTCTTGAGCCGGGGGCCCCCTACATCTAGGGGCCCGTGGAATTTTGCCCGTTCTGCCACCCTACTGTTACACCATTGCCTGAACGTTACCGCTCACTCACCCCGCTCGGTCTCAGTCAAGTTGATCACCAAGCGCTAACATTCCTAGCGCCTTCTGCGAGCAGCCGAGGCATATATCAGAATGTGTTCTTCCGAGAAAAACCGATTCGCCGGGGCGTAAAGCGAGCTAGCTGCGTCTAGTACACAATAACTGATCACGCTGTTTCGCCGAATACAACGCACGCAGGCACCGTCATTAAACACTCAAGTCACCGAAATGGGTAATACCAGTCATTCAGATGTGTTAGAACCACCTGTGTCCTCGCCTATCATAGTGGAAACTAGCCGCCCACAACTTCAACCACTAAGGGGATGTCCATTAATTACGAGAGGTGAAATAGGGGGAGGGGGTCCAGCGAAATCTCACCAAATCTCACAAAAAGGTCTAAAAAATGCGCCAATCCAGGCATTGAGGGGGGGAATCTGAGAACAGGAGAGGTCTCCAAAACCTACGAGGTCGTCACCCAAGGGGGAGTGGTCCCTCAAGAACTCACCTCACCATAGGGGGAAGAGGGTGGTCCGGTTTGGGGGGAGGGGGGAGTCCAGATTTCTGAAAAGACACATTACATAATTAATGAACGCTCCATTATATAAACCAACATGATCCACTATGGACGCAAATTCTTTTGGCATTGAGGGGCATCACAACAAACTAGCATTAATTATTCCTGCGACTAATACAATGTCGCTCGTAGGCCGAAATCGAGATAAATATTTCGACTGCGATAAGTGAATTATCTTTAAATGGATACCAATTTAAAGCAATTTTTTAATTCTTAGATTTTCGACGTCATGCCAAAAAATAAAAATATGCCTTTTTCTACTCATGCATTTGCGGGAGTGTTACTAACTTGCCATTTGTAATATTAAAGCATTTGATAATTAATTATAGAGATTCTCATTAATAATTATTAATTAAAAACTGTAACCCTAATCCTAAATTAACAAATCATCTATACATGTAACTGAAACCATACAAATGTCTGCTATATTTAAAAAAAAAAATGAGATTGGAGTTATATCAATAAGCTACAAAGAAGGAATCAGCCGTTCTCTTTTTTTAAAATTTAAGTCTAAGTTGAGATGAACAGGATTAACACAAAAACTACTGGTCAGACTTTGACGAGATTTAAAATAGGGTAGGTTTCATTTTTATGTGATGTCGAAAAGCTGCGATATTAAAGATAAAAGTGTACACAGATTGGTATCAAATGCAAAGACTACTGATCGGAGTTTCATGAGGTTTCGATTAATGTACAATCCGTGATGCCGTGGATAAAATAGGATAGGTTTCATTTTGATGTGAAGTGCAAAAGCTGAGGAACTTGAGATAATTTTTCATCGAACGCCATTAACGCAAAAACTACTGGTCGGAATATGGTAGGATTTCGATTAATATATAGTCCGTGGTCCCGTGATGTGAAATCGTAAAACTGAAAAATTTAAGATAATTTTTAGTTTAACGCGATTCACGCAAGAACTACTATTCAGATTTTGATGGAGTTATAAAGAGCCTATGATCATGCTAATAAAACTGGTATATTTAATTTTGATGTGATTTCGAAAATCTGAGAAATTAACAAATTATATCAATTTTTTGCTAAACGCGATTCATTCAGAAACTGCTGGTCAGGTTTTGACAGGGTTTCGACTCACATACAGCCTGTGGCCCCGCGGTTAAATTGGGCAAGATTCATTTTCACGTAACATGGGCAATATAAGAATTTTAAGATAAATTTTCGTTGAACACGATTAACGTAAAAACTACCGTTCTTATTTTTATAAGGTTTCGATTAATGTATAGCTCTCGATACAGGGGGTAAAATGGGGCATGTCTCATTTAGATATTAAGTGGTGCAGATAATTTTTAGTTGAATGCGATTTTCAAAAAACCGCTAGTCAGATTTTAATGTTTCGTTTAATGTACAGCCCATGGCCGGCGGGCAAAACAGGATATGTTTCATTTTTATGTTATGCCAAAAAACTGACAAATTTAACAAATTAATATTTTTTTCTTGAAAACGATACATGGAAAAACTACTGGTCGTATTTTGATGAGCTCTCGATTAATGTCTTAGGTCCCGCAGAGAAATTTGGGTATGTTTCATTTTAATGTGAAATCGTAAAGCTGTTGAATTTAAGATAATTTCTTGTTGAACATGATTCAAGCAAGAACTACTTATTGGATTTTGATGAATGCGGTCCTGTGGGTAACGTGTGGTATATTTCATTTTGATGTGGGGTCGTAAAACTGACAAATTTATGATACTTTTTTTTGTGAATCTCTATTCTTGAAGATGTTGGTTTAAGAGAGAGGTGTTTACATTAATTTTCTACGTGAATTGATACGAGTGCGACATTTCAATTCCATTGCGCTGCAGTTCACTCCTGTATTTCTACTACATAATCAACGTATCAGGGTGAGCAGTTAACGGTTGGGCTTACCATGCGGGAGGACGCTGGTTCGATACTCTGTTCGTTCATCCGGATATCGGTTTTCTATGGTTTCCTTAATCACTCTAGGTGAATACTGGTAGGGTTCCTTCAAAAGGCCAAGGCTGAATCCATCCCGTTTATTGTTATAGCACTGGTTTTAATTCCTTATTGTGTCTAGGGTGTAAATTTCATGCGTTGGTCAAGGTAACAAAATGTGTGAAGGAACGCAGAATATTTTTTTTAGTCTTGGTATGCTGTTTGCTATCCATTTTATATGACTATTATAATTTTTTTGATATTAGTACGAATTTCTAACTTCTTAAATTCACGAATGGTGCCTTTTTACCACGACGATATTTCTTGCCTCAAGTGTGACCTATGTCATGAAACATTCCGCGACTACCATTTGTCCAACTACGTCCAGAAATTTTTTTTTAGCTCACGTTGTCAGGAAATTAGGATTATTTGTTATTAACTGGTGGAACAGCAACATGTTCAATTTGTAACCTGGAAAATAAGAAATCGGGTCGAGAACGCAGGAAGAGTTAAAATCCCAGTGTTCACAACGTTTGGCTTCTTGTAAGTGGCTACATTATTATTAAAGACCATAACAGTTTCATCACTAACATATAATAAGATTGTTTCTGGGGATCCATCAACATCTATCATGTTTACTACACATTTCTTTGTTTCTGAAAAGTAAAAATATTAAAGCATGTTATTATGACGGACCTTTTATATAAGCTATTTTTTTAATTTAATGCAGAATACAAGCACTAACTCCTTTTATGAATGTAAGGTCTATTAATCCTGCAAATGCCTCACGTAGGAATAAACATATTTCAAACAGCAGCTGAACGTAGCTTGCTAGTGCGAGGAATGTCGAGCATAAAATCCATTGTTATACCAGTCATAACCTGCAGTCAAGGTCGAAGTTAGATTGATCATCAAAATGGACACGATTTTATAATTTCTACTGGCGCTAATTCGTCTCAAGTATCGTTTTTTATTCTTTTTTTTAGTTGCAACAATGGAAACTTAAATATCTTGAATACACAAACGCACAAGTTCGTTGTCACTACTATTTCCTCTCGATAATGTTTAAAAATCGAAAATTTCTGTATGTAAACATACCGAAGCAACTCATCTTACAGTACCATGCTCTTATTTGTACACGCTAAGACAAAAAAAAAAAAAAAAAAAAAAAAAAGCAGTTGAACTCGTAAGAATGAAAGCTGTTAGTCTGTTACCGGAAGACATTAAATTCTAAACGTATTCCAATATATACTGGCGGAAATTAAAAGCGCAACAGACGGAGTTGTGATAAATGAATGAAATTTGGTCCCAAGTATCCTTATATGAATAGTATTAAATTATTAAAAATAGAAAGGTTTACATGTAATAGGTGAATTACGGCTCTATTAACTGAGCAAAATTGCTATGTTTTCTAGTGTATAAGTGGTGAACAGTGTGGTTTAACTTGACACTTTTGTCCACAAGTTCTTGTTGACCACGTATGCCAAGTGAAGAGTGACAACCCTCTACACCTACATGTCTAACTGTGAGAGAGGTCGGAGTATTGGCTGTTTGAAATTTGTGTATCGTACTGTGCAATCTCTACAGACTTGCTACACATTGGATAAAAAAAAGGCTCTAGTACTCCTAGAGTAGGCGCAGGTTCATACAGAAGAACAGCACGTGAAGACCGCCAAATTGTGTGGGTGGCTGTTGCTGGCAGACGGTGACTGCAGGCCAGATCCAAGCAGTGGTTACAGAGAGAGTCACCCCCAGAAGATTGTAAACCAATTGCTTGAAGCTGGGTTACATTCTCTGACCCCTATGCAATGTGCTCCATTAACCTGATTTCATTACCAGCATCGTCTAACCAGGTGTAATGCAAAACGCAAATGGCGTACATTTGTGTTTATTGACGACTATCGATTCTGTCTGTGGCAAAGTGGTAATCGACAATATGTACGCAGGCTGTTTACCCTGCTTTAATTTCAGAACGTCACATTTCCAGCCACTGCTATCATGGTTTTGGGGGCAATCAGTTTCGACAGCAGGACTGAGTTGGTTGATGAAGGCACAATGACAGCCCACTATTATGTGGACGGGGTGCTACACCCTATTGTGATACCCTTATGCTCATCATCCAAATCGCATCTTCCATCAGGATAATACCCGTCCTCATACTGTGGCAATCACAACACAATTCTTGCAAGGGGGTTACGATCACAATTTTGACCGCACGGTTCCCAGATTTGTTTCCAATAGAGCATGTCGGGTTCCAGAAAGAGACTCATTAGATCACATGGTCACTCAGCACAAACTGTGTAGCAACTGACTGCACGCCGCGCCGGCCTCGTTAGCGTAGGGACTCTAGTGCTAGCTCCATGTACCGAAGGTCACCGGTTCGAGTCCGGCCGAGGGCATGGGTGTTTTAAGTTTTGTGTGTGTGTGTTAATGTCGTGTCCGTTCTGTGGTGTCCACAGTTATAAGCTATTACAACGTAGGGAGAAACTGACACCAAGAGTGCAAGAGTCATGATCACATTGAGCTGGCTGTTTGGCTTAAGTTGCCGAATGCCATTAAAAAACTAAAAAAAAACTGCACAAGACATTTAGGCGTGGAGAAACGTACCACAAGAAGACATCCGATCACTTATTGATTCAATGCCGGCAAGGATCCAGGAATGTATCGGTGCTGAACGTGGGCGCACTTCTTACTGACAACTGTATGTTAAGTAATAAACTTAACTTGA
Source organism: Vandiemenella viatica (assembly GCA_031002005.1). Lineage (NCBI taxonomy): Eukaryota > Metazoa > Arthropoda > Insecta > Orthoptera > Morabidae > Vandiemenella > Vandiemenella viatica. Next base: position 16,421,154 of record CM061921.1, read on the forward strand.
TCCATTTCAATTTGTTATTTCTTCTGGGTATGACCTTGGATATATCTACAGTTTCCTAAAATTCACGATTCATGTCTGGGTGTTGCACTTTTAATTTACGCCAGTGTATTATTTCAGTCATACAGCAAAGGCTTATATCTAACGGTACAGAGTTTTATTTATCTGTTTTTCATGTAGCTTGCCAGGCGACGCGGCAGGTAATTATCGAATTAATCTGTTTCCGCGTAACTGGAATTTCGCACGCCGTCACGGCGTATTTCGCTCTAAGTGTGGCATGATAAGGGCTCTTTCAGTTTTAACTCTCTTTTCATAGACTTGGGATGAGTCAGGGATTTCAACAAGTTATAGGATAGTGTTTGTGTCTTAAACTCAGGCATGGTTGGGTGATATTGTATTGCAAGAGAGTTCAAGAAAGTTACTAGGAGAGGGAGCGAAAGATTTTTTTTTTTTTTAACTGCTTTTACGTCTCTTTTTAACATCGAGGTCTTTTAGAGACGGGAAAGGATGGGGGGCAAGGATGGGGGCAAGGAATGGGAAGGAATTCGGCCATGGCCTTTTGAAGGAAGCATCCCGGCATTTGCCTGGAGTGATTTGGGGAAACCATGGAAAACCAAAATCTGGATGCCCGGACGGGGATTCGAACCGCCGTCGTCCCGAATGCGAGGCGAGAACGCTAAGGAGCGAAAGAGCCAAGTACAGTGCATGGCTTGCTTATGAGGCGGTGAAATTTTTGTATTGTCTTGTCTTTGTATTGTTCCTGATTCCAGTTCCTATAAAAAAAAAAAAGCAAAAAACATTTATAAAAATTAAATATTTTTTATTCATTTAACTTTAAAATCATTTTCAGTTTTTTTTTATCAGTGCTTTACAAATTTTGGCATTCTTCTACCATCAGTTGTCTTGGTATTAAAACTGTAGACAAGGAATCAAAAAGAATCTTCAGCCGACATGTATCTCAATGTAATTGCAAGACTAATACGAGGACCAACGGTGTTCCGTAGTATTGTACCTAATTTTTTTTTTTTTTTTTTATGTGGCTTTAGCCATAGGCTAATACAGCCAGTAACATCATGTAATACATTCAACTGCTTATGAATTACACTTTAAGTACATATGACATACACAGAGAATCTTGAGAACATTTTCTTGCTCGATGCATTGAATATCCCTTTGTTGTTATATTCTATTTTTTGTCTCTATTACGTATTTGTGCATTTCTTTTATTGCTTTCAGCGATGGTGAGGATAAGACTTGTATTAGGTCTGCTATGTCCTTGATTTTAAGTTCGCCTTCTATTATCTCTTGCCTTATATTCCTGTACTGCTTGCATATTAAAAGGAAGTGATATATATCTTCCACATCGTCGCATTGTTGGCATTTCGGGTAGTCCACGATCTTCATGGTGTACATTCTGTCTCGTAGGAGTGCGTGTCCTGTTCTCAGTCTACATATTGTTTTAATCTCACTTCTGTTTATTTTAAAGGGCGCGTACCATAGTTTGTGGTCTGGTTCCCCTGCTATGGTTCTGTACCAGAGGCTCTTGGTCGGTTCTTCTTCTACCCATCTTCTTTTCCAATCCTTCTTCACTATTTGTGTGATTGTGTGGTTGTAGTCGGTGTAGGGGATGGGTATCTCCTCTATATCTGCTGCATTTAATTGTCCCCGTGCTATGGCATCCGCCGCTTCATTTCCTCTTACGCCAACGTGCCCTGGAATCCATTGTAGGTTGACTCTTCTTCCTTCCGTTGTTGCCTTGATTATTTGCCTGGCTGCCTCAAACGCTAGGTAGTTTTTGCACGTGCCTCTGGGGATTCCTTTTATGGCCTGTAGGGCGCTTTTAGCATCCGAGCAGATGACTGCCTTAACAAAACCCACTTCATTTATGTACTTGATTGCTTTTAGTATCGCTATAATCTCTGCTGAAAATATGGACATTGGGGTTGGTAGTCGGTACGCCTCATGCACTTCTAGCGCCATGTCGATGAACGCTGCTGTGGTGGATTCCTCGTTCTCTCTTGATCCGTCGGTAAATATTTGTCTCCATCCTT